>CAFUXE010000025.1:22021-128300 GCA_903364295.1 Serranus cabrilla | reverse complement strand
GAGAGGGAGAGAGAGAGAGAGAGAGACCCACAGTGTTTTCTCGGTAGAAGAGTCCAGTCTGGCTGCTCAGAGGAGACACAGACCCGCTATGTCCCGAATTGCCTGGTGCAGGTATGTAAAGTAATCCCGTGTATTAGCTGCTCAGACAGACAGTCTACTTCCTATATATATTTTTTCTTTGTCTGCTCTGTTAATTAAGCTTCACGATTTAATTGGGACGCATGTGCATGCAGGTAGGTGACGATGTTAGAAATGTTGTCCTGTGAATGACACCGGCTGTGTGGAGCTGAGACTGAAGAGCTTACACAGAGTCAGCTGCCAGACGGCGGAAAAGAGGATTCAAATAGAGCACATCCCGGTGTCTGTACGTGATGCTTTCAGAGGGTAAAAGTTGAAGAAACAGTCGCAGGTTGAAAGATATCAGCTTGAATGAAGGAAAAACAGCTGAGGGATGCAGGCAGCTGTCCGTGGTGCTGAAACTCAAAATGTTCCTCTATCACACTGCTAACTTTTTATCTCTCAGATCTTGCATTTTGTGTCCTGAAAGCTTGATATACATGATAACTGCTGCCATGAATTGTTTTAGGTTCCAATCTGAAAATGATTCCATGATTTATTGCAACAGGACTTCAATAACTTCTGGCTTTTTTGCATGTTGTTAATGCAACTTTTATGTCTTTTTTCACATACTTTTGCATGATTTGTGACAGTAGATGAGGGATATTTTATGTCTAACAGCATTTGATGAGTCAAATGAGTGTTTCATGTAGGACTGTAGTTATTTTTGCCAGTACAATGTTAGGAAAAAATGCAGATCACAATTTACCAGAGCTAAAATGTGACATATATAAATGTATTTCTGTGTGATCAAAAGTCCAAAACGCAAAGATATTGTGTAAATTATCATAAAAAACAAAGAAAAGCATCAAATCTAGATCAATTTTTAGAAACTGCAACTGCAGTTTAATGCGTATGCTTAAAAAATATCAATCAATGCATATTAGTCCAATTAACAATTCAATTGTTATCATAAAAGACAAAGAAAAACATCAGATTTGAGAAGCTGAAACCAGAGAATGTTTAATATGTATGCTTAAAAAGTATTAATCAATTATAAAAAAGTGAAAAGTGTAAAGAAACAGGAATTAATGCTCCATGTCTCTCACACAGGGTGCCGACGCTGAAGGAAGCAGCTGAGTTAATTCCCATTTTATCCTGAAGAGGATTGATGGACCTCCATTATGGCCGAGCGGACATGATTCTCCCTTCAGCACCTGTGGCACCATGTCGAATATGATTTACCTGACTGCTATAAGCCTTCTGTACCTGCCTGTTTTACTGTTTGAGGCGTATGTGTTGTCCAAAGGAAAGTATGAGAGGTCAGTGGTGCCCAGCTCGGCCTCCCGCCTGGTGGCGAGGATGGACGGGGATGTTATAATCGGTGCCCTGTTCTCTGTGCACCACCAGCCGTCTGCTGAGAAGGTGGCAGAGAGGAAATGTGGAGAAGTCCGCGAGCAATACGGCATCCAAAGGGTGGAGGCCATGTTCCACACTTTGGATCGGATTAACTCGGACCCCAACCTGTTACCCAACATCACCCTGGGCTGTGAGATCAGGGACTCCTGCTGGCACTCCTCCGTGGCTCTGGAGCAGAGCATCGAGTTCATACGAGACTCTCTCATCTCCATCCGGGACGACAGGGACGGCTCCAGGTGGTGCATCGAGGGGGTGCCCTCCAGCCAGCCGCCACCCACCAAAAAGCCCATCGCCGGGGTCATCGGGCCCGGCTCCAGCTCGGTCGCAATTCAAGTTCAAAACCTGCTGCAGCTGTTCAACATCCCTCAGATCGCCTATTCCGCAACCAGCATCGACCTCAGTGACAAGACGTTGTTCAAGTACTTCCTCAGGGTCGTGCCGTCCGACACCCTGCAGGCCAGAGCGCTCCTGGACATCGTCAAACGCTACAACTGGACCTACGTGTCTGCAGTGCACACAGAGGGTAAGACACATTTCTCTTAAAGGTGTTTGTCATGTTGACCTTTAGATGTGTATATGAGAGGAGGCTCAGGCTGAAGCCTTTTTGGTCCTGATGTGAGCAGAGTGACAACAACCAGACACAAAGAGTTCCTTTTATTTCTTTATTTTGTGCCTCCTCATCTCCTTTTTCATGCGTCACAGACACCATCTTGAGGGATGTGTCAGGGTTCGATGCAATCAAATCCAACCAGAAAAGATCCTAATACTCGTAAGCCATAAAAAGCAGCTTTGACCCTCTTGTTCATATATGCTGTGCAGCAGACTGATTCATTATAAACAAAGTTCATGATCATGAACGCCACCCTAACCTCTTCATATCAAACATTCTTAAAGGAACCAACATGTGTTTCCATGACAATTCATCCTTTAGATTATGAAAGGTCAAAGGTCAAATTGCACATTCATGCCAGATGGTGCATGTGTTTAAAAAAGAAATCCCAAACTTGATCCAAATCTCTTTTGAGAAGCATTTGATCGAGCTCTGCCCCTCTTCAGATACAGTGCACCAAAAGTACCAGGAAGTCCATGCAAGCTTTTCTAGCTTCACTGTCCCACAATCCTTTGCACAGCATATATGAGCAAGAGGGTCAAAATTCAACACGTCATGTTATGAGGATGATATGTCC
This sequence comes from Serranus cabrilla, assembly GCA_903364295.1. Taxonomy (NCBI): domain Eukaryota; kingdom Metazoa; phylum Chordata; class Actinopteri; order Perciformes; family Serranidae; genus Serranus; species Serranus cabrilla. Next base: position 125,637 of record CAFUXE010000025.1, on the reverse strand, counting down.
CATTTGTATTCATACTGTACATACTCTGTAAGGGCAGCTGCAATGTGTACTAAAAGTAAAAAGATGCAGTTTGGAACGCAGTATAATTTCCTAAACATTCATTCATATATAGATGAAATGTGGTATGTTCGAATTTGGATTTGCGAATGTAACATTTTGTTAAAATAATAAATTAATGAATCAAATAGAGATGCAAACCGAGAAAACTGTGAATTATAAAACAGGCACCCTCCACCATTAGTGAGGGAGGTCATTATGAACACACACTTTTACATATTATCAGGCTGCATTAGTAAATTCACATTATACGATTTGCTGCATATCAATAAGCCATAACACACTCCCATCAGTCTTTCACACCCCGTCTGTGGTTCTGATGGGAGCTTTGCAGAGGACGTTACTGCTGAGTGACGCTACTTAAACTGAACGTCATATGTCAGATCCGTGGATTGTCGTTTAAGTGACTCAACAGTTCTGCTTTTTGGGTGTTTTTCCTTCTTGTTGAGGCAACACTAAAGCAAAACAGATCCTAAATCTTTGCACCGGTTGAATCAATGTTATATTTTGCTGCAATATTGTAAGTGTGGTTTTATGTTGTGAATGTAGAGTGCTGCAGACAAACAGCAGGTGGCTGCAGACAGTTGCACTCATCTGCATGATTTTAGTATAATCAGAGGAGCAGTTTGTGAGGAGGACGAGGAAACCGTGTTCTCTGGGCTCTTTTGTGGAAAATGTGGAGCTCATTTTCATGCATCAAGGACCATGAAGACCCACTTCATTTTACCAACACACAAAGAAGCTTTTCTTTTCTTTTCTTTTCTTTTCTTTTCTTTTCTTTTCTTTTCTTTTCTTTTCTTATGTTGTTTTTGATACTGCATCAGCTGAACCATTCATTAACATTGGATCGGCAGCTACTTAGATAATTAGGCGTTTTATTCATTTTCATGCAGAAAAACAAACACTCTCTGTTTTCAGCATGTCAGATGTAAGGCTTTGCTGCTTTTCACTGTTTAAAAAGAGAGAAAATGAAAAGATCTTTGGGTTTTGGACTGTGTGACGGACAAAAGGAAACAATTTGATGATGTTACTTTGAGTTTTGGGAAATTATGATGGACATCTTTCACAGTTTTCAGACATTTTATAGACAAAACAATTAATCAATTAATAAGGAAACTATTGTCAAGATGAATAAATAGGCACAACCTGCATCTGATTTGCATAACAATATGTAGTTTAATTGTTTATTTATTAATTATTAGTAAGGGTGATTTGCAAAAGGTCATTTCCCTCATATGCCTGTGTCTTGTTTGAAAAATCACACTTTTTTATGATCTTATTCGACATCATCCATTGATTTACTGAAAATACATTTCCTGAGCATGTCAAAGCATATAAATTGAAATGTAGATTATCATAATTAAGATTCCACCCACAGTGTTGAGCATGAACAGACTGTGAGATGCGTACCTGAGATGCTGGTAAAGCAGCTCTCGCAATCTAATGTGTGTTTCCACGGAGGGAATTTGAGACAAGTTTTTGATAAGCTGATAAAAATCCAATCAAAAGCTGGCAAGCCTTCTTTGTTTACTGTGAAGAAGATCTGTACGTGCTTTTGACAAGAAAAAAAAAAACGAGTTAATGCTATATGTTTCAGACAGATTTAAGCCCAAATACTGAAGCTTTTTAAATCACTTCTCGGGGTTTATTGTTGATGTTGGTAACTAAAAAAGCTCCTCTACTCCTCAGACACTGCAGCTGAGGTCACCTTAACCACGTTTGCTCCACTTGTACGGCTCTTGATTGCATTAAAGTGAGACACTGCAGGATAAATGTGTTTTTTAGGGTTTTTTGTTATCTGGTCAATACAAGATTGTGGTCTATTTTGCCTCCATAACATATCTTCTTTCAGACTAGTGAAAAGAAAACTTCCAAAATAAGCATTGTCTATTTGCAATTAAGCAACATAAAATGTCAGTTTCATTGTATTTTCTATTAGTTAATAGAATTTCCTGCAAAATGTGTGGAGTTCTACAATACAAATCTTTAAAAACTGAAAAGGAAATTGAGTGTTTCTCTCTCTGACCCAGAATTCTTCACTTCAGGAGCAATTATTCACCAAACTTTGTAGTTTATCTATATCCAAATACTATTAAACAGAGGGGGTTGTACACACACATAACATTTTTATTCCTAATACACGACCAAAATTAGATTTTAATGGCTGGAAAGATTTTCTGATTTATGGAGTGATATCTAAAAAAATATTTCCAGGACATAAACTTGAACATTAGATTGGAGGAAACCATTGTTCAAGTTTATGCACCGGAAATGTATGCAACATGGCACGTTTAATGCCTCATTTCAGAAACATTTTTTAAAAAAAACTTTCAATGCAAAAAAATAAAGATTTTCCTTTTGCAAGAGATCACAAACTTCATGGTGATATCCTTTAGTTAAAAGTTGTCCCAATGCACACGTGAACGCTAAAAGAAACAACCCCTGAATGGATTTAGTTTGACAAACAGCGAGTGAACCTGTGAACCTGTGAATCGGAAACTCGTTGACTCTCTCCTGCATGAAACTCAGCTGACAGCTCGTCTTGTCTCCCCCCAGGAAACTACGGGGAGAGCGGGATGGAGGTGTTCAAAGAGCTCGCCTCGCAGGACGGCCTCTGCGTCGCCCACTCTGACAAGATCTACAGCAACGCCGGGGAGAAGCACTTCGACAGGCTGCTGCGGAAGCTGCGCGAGCGGCTGCCCAAGGCACGTGTGGTTGTCTGCTTCTGTGAAGGCATGACGGTCCGAGGCCTGCTCATGGCCATGAGGCGGCTCGGGGTAGCCGGAGAGTTCCTCCTAATTGGCAGGTTTGTTAGCGATTGTTGCCCCCCTCGGGAGTTTCTGCTTTGTCTGTTAGTTTTTTTTCCTCTTGGATGAAAAGTTTTCAAACGAGAATGATGAAAAGAATCCCGTCTTTTAAGTTTACAGAGGCTTTTTAATGGCTGCGGAACTCACAGTCCACACAGTAATGATCAGGGAAACTAAAAACGGAAACAGCTATTTGTGCTACATGGATTAATAGCAGTTTTGTCAATAACGAAGTTAATTGTAGCTGACAGTCTTAATCTCAACGATCGCACCACAAGGGCTGTTTAGTAGCCTTGTTTGTAGGTTTCTCAGTTGTTCTGAATTTGTATCTGTTCTAATTTCCAGTTTTTTGAATACTTCAAGGACTTTTCATCCATTTTCAACTTTTGATATGCAGCCAACAAAATAACGTATCCTTATACAGTTCGTAAGATATCTGTATGCACAGTTTTTCAGTGTGCCTGCAGTGCAGGACAATATTAGGTCTTGGAGAAGATTGTGGAGTTAAGATAAGTTTATTTTTTAAGTACCTTATGTGGTCTGAGTTAAGTATGTAAGTTATGTTAAAAAAAATGACGGGAATATTGTTCTCCTGGCTCCTCTCCTGTCTTCTTTGACCCATTCATCCAACCAACCTCCTTTCTGCACAGACTTTGTTGCTCTTTATACTACGAAACATGATTTCCTCCTTCAGGCAGTTCTGCACGTCCTGGCTCACGTTTATGTTGTTTGGGTTGTCAATGTTGCGGATGCTTAGAGTTAGGGAAACAGGATCAGGCTTAACATACCTACTAACACACAGAGCTACTGGGCGAATCGAACGGTTATGTAAGAGACTCTCACCTGGCTTGTGATTGTGTCTGTGGACTTGCCCCTCAGTGTGAAGGCTGAAAGGGAAACAAAGTCAGGAAACAAAGGGAGGAGGTCTGTGCAGGATCCAGAGTGAGGCTTGTTAGTGAGGCTGCATGTAGCTTCAAACATGACTCTGTCACCGACTTCTGGAGCTTCACCAGCATCGTTAAACAACAGCTTTTCCTTTTGTCAGACGCAGACAACTGGTTGTTACTTGTTGTACAATTTTTAGAATTTGTTTGCTGCAAAAGGATTTCATATTATTTGACTTAAAATGAGAAAAAGTAAGATAAAGCTGTCTTTATCCTGAGGGAAAGTATTGTGCAGCAGTTGCGGTACAAAGTAGAAACGAGTGCAAATATAGATATCAGTAAACAGATTTACAGAATTCAAAATATACACAATGACAAACATATAAAAACGGCATATAGCTGGAGTTTGGCTTCTTACTTCTGAAAACTATTCAGAGATAAATATATACGTTGCTTTCCCTGTCCTGTATCCTAATAATGATCTTAATATACAACAAAACACGTAGAAAATAAATTTATCTTGAAACAATAGAAAATGCGGGTTCAACTTTTTTTTTTGGAGAAAGGGTTGCGTCCCCTGGATGATAAAAAGGACTGTTTTTAATATTGTTTCCCCAACAAGGATGGTTTAAAAGAAAAGATTGTCATTATCATTGCTTGTTTTCTTTGAGAAAAATATATTATGACCTTGAAAGGGCCGTTTCGTAGCTGTTCTCCAGCTTTCATTGGTACTGTTTAAGTTTAAAATTGTAATATTAATAATACTTTTATTTCCTGCCCAGTGCATGTAGTAATATTGATAATAATAACAATACTATTGTTTCCCAAACATTGCATCATTATATAGCCCAAAAAATGAGTGCTTGTGTTAAAATATATTAAGCCGTGTATGGCAATGATAAGGTATAACTAGTAGATATGAATAATATTAAAAATAAGGTAAATAATAATAATAGGAAGAAGAATTTAAACACATTCAAATGTAAAATAGTAAATGACCCTGTGAGAAAAATACAGATGTTATACTACTTTGCTCCGCTCACGATGGATGATATACACAAAGTTCATATGGAACTGAAATATATTTTCCCCTTCTGGGAGTAGAGTTCCTCTGAAAGCAGAAGATGCTTTGAGTCAGGCTCAGTAATGAATAATGCATCCACACAGCGAGCTCTCCCTCTCCCTGTCAGATCACAGGCAGGATGGGCTAATATGGGACAGCACCTCCAGCATAAGCTGGGGAATGAGGAGCAGTGAACATCAAAGCTCATATCAGCACTTATACCAGACATTCCCTCTTTGTGGAGTCTCGGCTCACCTCCAGTCCTGTTAGGAGGAGCTGCAGCACCTGAAACGGGGCTACGATAAAAAGCTCGCTGTGTTTAATTTACTAAGAGCGCTTCGTTCATTTGTTGCGACTTTTATCCACAAAGGCTGATGAGAGCGAGTCAGAAACCTTCCTCTCAGCCCTGATGATGAAATGCACGTGTTGGAAGAAAAGATGGAGTTTAAACTTGCTCTCACCCCTTCCACATGAATTTGCTAAAGTCTCTACGGCAGATAAGGAGGGCGCGAGTTTGGTGTGCTTTCTGGGTCAAGGAGACTACTGAAAAAGGAAAATGTTTTTTTAGAGCAATGCAGTAAGTGAACACATGCAGCCCTGTGCAGCCGGCCAGTGGAGAGAGCCCGAGGTGCTGGTCATCAGCCATCCGTCTTCTGCTGCGTGCAGGCTGAAAGAAACGGCTGATCTCACACCACACGTCTCAAACAACAGACAGAAACGTCGTCTGATCGCCTCCCAAGTGACATGATAAAAGAATCTATCAGTGTTATGATCCTGCGCTTCACAGACATTTCACTGCTAATCTGTTTTTATTTAATACATTCATATAAACTCTCTGCTCGCACTTTTCAGTACGCAACAACGCATCCTTCCTCTAAATGAAGTGATTCATGAATGTGTGATATGAGATCGGTGGTGTGAATCTGTAGAGTGTGTGTGTGCGTGTGTTGACGTCAGAGCTGTAGGTTTCTGGCACTCAGAGTGTTGGACTGGAGGGAGTGTGATGCTGGGAAGCAGATGGCCAGGTACTGTTGATACTGTCACACTGGACAGCCATTGTCAGCTCATTCTTGAAGTGGCAGCCAAAGCAAACGTGCTACTGACTTTGGTTTCCCGCCAAATGTGGTGTGTTTGAAGGCTGGTAGCTGGTCTTTCTGTACCCTAGAGGAAGTGCATTTTGGGCAATATTCAGCATCTCACAATGATACAAAATATGACTGTTTTGCCTCAGATTTATTTCTGTCTTTGCAGGGTGAAAAAGTCTGTAGAACAGCATCATTTTCACAACCAAAACAAAACAAAAACAGCAGTTTCTTAATGCAGTGTTTCTCAACATATCTGCAACTGTGTGATGCTATAATGTCAATATGGATCAAAATGTTTCCAGCATCTTGTTGAATCTAATCGTGAAGAATTAAGGCAGTTCTGAAGGCAAAAGGGGGATTGATTGTGGATCCTGAAAGCTGAAGACCTCATGTTTATGTAGCTTTCTGGACTGAGAAGTTCACATTGAAAAGAAGTGATGCGGTGCATGCTGAGACAGCACCTATAGAGCCACGCTGCTGTCTTCAAACTAGCCGCAGATGATTGATTGATTGGAAAAGTAAATAAGATCTCATTGCAGGTTTGACGGCTTTTTGCATATAATTCATGCTGTCAGGCTTCATCCTGCTGGACTGAGCTGTCAATCAGCATAACAATCTGTGTTTGCTTTGAAGTCTTTTTCAGCTTTGTGCTCCGATGTTCCAGTTGTCATACCTCATAAGAATATTTCCATTCTGCACAGACGAATTCTCATTTTGTGGCCAGAAAAAAGATTTGTATTGTTTTATTATGTGGGGTGTTTTGGTATTATAGGGAGTTGTTTTTGTGCGAAATCATCCTCTTCTTTTTGAGACCCCTCCTTCATTTCTCACTCATCACGTCTATGCATCACAGATTTGATGCCCCGCTGCTGAGAAACACTCGAGCTGCATTTGCAACTCAAATGAAGGAAGGTTTTTATTGATGCCAGACAAAAGCGTTTGTCTCGTCAGCATGCTCTTTTGTGAAAGGATTCGGAGCAGAATTGGTTTTTAAATAGGCGAGCATGTAAACAATAAACACAGAGTATGACCATCGCAGAGTAACACTGAGGAGTGTGTGTGTGTGTGTGTGTGTGTGGATGGTGGGAGCTCGTCCCTCTGCGGGGAAGATTGTACTGCTACAGTACTAATCTGAGAATTCTCACCGGACTTGTGATTGTGTGTCTGTGGACTTTTTTTTTTCTTCTTTCAGCAAGTACAGTGAGCACTCCACGCCCCTCAGTGTGAAGGCTGAAAGGGAAACAAAGTCAGAGCACAAAGGGAGGAGGTCTGTGCAGGATCCAGAGTGAGGCTTGTTAGTGAGGCTGCATGTAGCTTCAAACACGACTCTGTCACCGACTTCTGGAGCTTCACCAGCATCGTTAAACAACAGCTTTTCCTTTTGTCAGACGAAGACAACTGTTTGTTACTTGTTGTACAATTTTTAGAATGTGTTTGCTGCAAAAGGATTTTATTTTATTTGACTTCAAATAACTTGACTTATTATCCTGAGGGGAATTGCTGTGCAGCAGTTTCCGTATGAAGAAGAAGAGAGCACAAATATAAAGAGTGCAAATATAAATATCAATAAACACGATGCAAAATCCAAAACATACCAAAAATATAAACAAGGTAGCTGTGAGGATAATACATTTCTCAAATCTCAAGTTAATAATAGCGGTTTGGTTACTTCTTTCTCAAAACTTTTTAGAAATTGTTCTCAACAACTCTACAATTCTGTGATTTAGATGGTTTTGAAAATCCTCACTGCAGACCTCTCAGTAAACACACGAGCATCTAATCCTTCACTTGTAAAACTCCAGCTTGTGTCTCTCATGTATTAACATCACATTCATATAATCATGTGCACAACAATTACAAGAAGCAGCCGTTTGTATTGAAAATCTTGGATCTGTAACGCTCTCCAACAACCCTCATTAAATAGGTTTTTTTAATCATGCAAGTAAAAGAAAAGTGAATATCTAAGACAAAAAGACTGACTGTGAACGTAAAACGTATATAAAGCTGCACTGGACAAAGCTCTCCTGAAGGTCGTTCTGGTGTTTCCAGGGTTCTCGTTGAATATTATTTTCTTTTATAAGGTCATGAGCCAATAACAGTGTCCTCAGAATGGACAGTGTCTCTGCTGTGCCAAAAAATTAGCATCATTGGCTCCAGTTGCACTGCAGTCTGAGGCACCCTTGAAAGAAATGGTGAAAACGTCCTCCCAGTATAGAGCCAGCTTATAGCACAGGAGATATGAATGGCAGTGACGTCTGCAGAATTACATTTGTGACATTGTGCCGTCCCTTTAGGAAAAAACTGTGCTTTTAATTTTTATTCTTTTAGGATCGAGAACGCACTGATGTGACTGACTCATGTGGGTCGCTTGGTATAACTTGATGTAGCCCACTTTTCAAACTTCTATAGCCTTAGAAAAACAGAAGAGAAAATTATTTAACAGATACCAAAGATGGAATCAAAGCCCAAAAAACAATGCAATTGACATCTATTAGGTTTTCTGCAAGTAACACTGTAAATATGAAGTGGATTTCACAACATAAACACATGAGAAGTGGGAAATGAAGTCAAGAGTTTTGCTCTTATTGTATTAATAGACTCTCTTGAGGAAATTTGAGTAGAAAAAAACCCCAAAACATATCATTATTATATTAATTTATGGATCTGAAACATTTTCACTGACCCCCTGCCAGTAAGAATCACAGTATAACCTGTGTTACAACTAAAATGTATCTTTGCTTGTTGTTTCCAGTTAAGGAAATATTAATTCATGGGATGGTTAGAAAAGTCTTTGAGAATTCTGGAGATTCCTGCATTAAATAGGAAATGACCTTCTGTGTTTTTCCAAGGTCATCCCATTCTTTTTATTCTTAACTTGGTCAAAGTTAAAATGCATGAGAGGGACAGACTGCAGTGAGCTCCAGTGGCACTATTTTCACTGTGTGCTCCTCTGTGCAGTGACGGCTGGGCCGACCGGGTGGAGGTGGTGGAGGGATACGAGCAGGAGGCCGTGGGCGGCATCACCGTGAAGCTGCAGTCCGAAGAGGTCTCCTCCTTTGACGACTACTTCCTGAAGCTCAAGCTCAGCACCAACACCCGCAACCCGTGGTTCCCCGAGTTCTGGCAGTACCGCTTCCAGTGCCGCCTGCCCGGACACCCGCTGGAGAACCTGAACTATGCACGAAACTGCTCAGGTAGCTCGACAATTTGTCATGCAATTATGATGTATCCTGCAGTTTTTTTTTCATGGTTTACAGTTTTAGTCCAACGTGCACAGCAGCTTGTCTTTCTAACTGTTGTGATGTGTGCAAAGCCCAGAGGACGACGCCAAAAGGCCCCATAAACTGGAACACAGTCTTTAATTATGAATCAGATGCCGGAGGAGAGAATTCTCTCGAAGTCAATCCAATAACACATATTTTTTTCATATTGTTCATTTCTGTGACTCGTGGCTTTACAGAGGATGATGATCTAGGTAAATTCAACCCTTTATTTCCACAAAGGAACTAAATAAATGCATTAAGTTTCCTCGAAACAATGCTCAACAAGCATGTTTCCAAAACATATTTTTACATACATACATGCTCTTACATAATTATTTTTTCAAAATATATTTACAGAATATATATTTACGTTTTCAATCCTGATTTTTGGTATTGCTCCAGTATTTTCGAAAAATTCTTTCAAATTCATCACATTGATAAACGTAAATATAAAATGATGCATGCAGCAGAAATTTAAATTATTATTATTTTTTCAGTGTACATCTCTTAAGGTGAATTTGTTTTTGCCATTGCACCTCACTTCCTGCAGTTGATTTAAATCTTTTATTCCTTTGCAGCATTTGCACATTATTTACGAGAGCAGAGCCTCTCTTCTTTATTATGCACCTACCTCAGGCTTTCATTCATTCCTACAAGCATCCTATTTTAATTGCAGTTATTAATATTTACTTATGCTTCATAAGTGGAGATTAGAGTTATTGTTTGCTGTCCTGTCACTTTATTATTGATATTTTATTCATTTTTTTGGTGTAGAACTCCAAGACGGTGAGTGAATCCCTCTGAATGGAACCATAACGCTCCTCACTTTGGCAATATACATAGAGGTTGACTGACATTAAGGCTGAATCACATCATGTGATCATTTAAATAGTCAGTTTATAGTCTCATTTCTCCATAAAACGTACAATTAATCTCAGTTAACCTCTAATATATGAAGCTATTGGGATGTTTTCTTTGTTTTTCCTGCACTGCAGTGAGAGCCCAACAATTGATCTGCTCTCACTTTGTGCTCTCACACCTTTTGTGGCTTAAAGTCGCGTAAAACAGCCCAATAACATTTGAGTGAGACGGTAGCTGGCTGATCCGGCTTAAGTTGCATGTAGCCACAGAACTCGTGCAGCCATCTTGCAACAGATATTTGCAGAGCATATGTATTTGTATGCAGTTTGATTCATACTTGGAGAAGAGAGAAGGTTCTTGCAGCCGACTAATCCCGACGTGCTGCAGTAGTCCGCTCACTGCTCGCATGCTGACATCGTGACATCATTGCATCATGACTGAAGCTCACACAGCTCAGTGAGTGAGTCGAGCGTCAAAGCCAAGGAGCTGTTAAACTAGGTCATCACCAGCAGCTCCCATCGGACGCTCACCCAGCTGCTACCCAACTGAATTTACCGTTTATGTGTTTGTTTGCACAGGCAGTCGCTTTCCCAGCAGTCCCTCTGTTAACGATCATTACTTGATTTAACACAAGTGCTGAGAAACACACGGGCAATGGAGGGAGCTCATAAAGCTTGTCAGCCTCGTGCTTCACACAGTTAAATGTTGATTTGTGCAGTGTGTCAGGCCGGTCTGACACAGAGTTTACAGACAGGACGATTGTAGCGATTGACAATGTAAATGACAAATTATGGAACTAGAGAAGAGAGTGAAAATCTCTCCTGCACAAGTCTTTAAACAAGTCACTTTTATATGGAAGATCATTCATGTGGATCTGCATCAACTAAAGCGAAGTGAGACACAAACGTTTCAATAGAACAGAATGCAACTATTAAATACAATAGAAAATACAATAGAATAAAATACTATGAAATAAAATAAAATAACAATAATAATAATAATAATAAAAAAATGGGTCAAGTAAAAGGTCCTTTAAACAAAATAAAATTAATTAATTTACATCCCAATAAAACAACAACTCTGGCTGTATGAACTGTATTTAATACATAAAATACAATAAGAAGATGACATACTTCTGACTCAACTTGTAGAGAAAGAAAGAAAGAAGTTAAAAATGAGAAAGATATTATTGTTTTCAATAGAATAAATGAACCCAGAGTCATAATGAACACCTACTGTTATATATATAATCCCTTCTGCAGGAGAATCCAGTTTATTCAGACCGGCTGTATCGTCTTCCATCAGATACATTATCAGTTGTTGCATCACACTCCACTTCCTTTGCATAAAATATGAAACAGATTTTTGGAGCAGATTCAGGTGACGGATACTGTCGGGTGTAGAACATCAACAAGAACATCATTTTCAGTGCAGACCACGTTTCACGTTTTCAGATTAAAATTCACAGGCTCTGACAATTTACAGGCACAGAGTGCTGATGTGAAAATACTCGAGCAGCAGGATCCTTATATGAAAATCTAATTCTACTCTAAAGTAGGACTGCACAATTTAAAAAAAATATTGATTGCAATATGATTGATGATATTGAAGGGAAGCGAGGTAGGATCTCTGCAGCACCACAAAACTTTGGATATTGTTTCTGTTTTTGATCAAACATGATTAATTGTGCAGCCCTCCTCTAAATGTGCATGTGTGAATAATGCTGAATAGATGATTATTGGGGCCCACAGCTGTACAGAGACGTCATTACCTCTTTATGTTCAACTGACACAATTATTTGTCTCTATATCTGTTTTCACACACAGGAGTGGAAGGGTGTGGCAGACACCAAAAGTCACTTCAGATTGGGAAAATGTTGTATTTTCTTTCTGAATATTGAGTCACATTGGGATTATTGTGCCTTCAATGCCCAAAAATTATTTAATTTGGGAATATGTTAAATTATAGCATATATTTCCACTGTCTCATGCTGTATTTGTCATGATTTCAAGAAAACAAATTAGATGATGCACAGAGATGTCAATCCTAATTTCCCCCCAGAATAATAACAGGCAACTTCAGGTAGAAATAACAATTATTTGCATCAAATATTCCTGAAAAACACAACAGATTTTGGTTCATCACTACTATGAGGATGCAGAATTTCGAGCACATTTATTTTGTAGAAAGAAAGATTTCCTACTTTGCTCTTTGCATCTGCTAAAATTATGCTTTTCACACCAAAGGATGGTAAAACGAAAATGAGCATCTTCAACTCGCGGAGCTGCCAAACACACAGACCACTGTTTCATCAGGACATATTGAACGCATGGTGCAGCTCTTTGTAGTGGCACTAAGTTAAACCCAAAGCAACAAAGAAACCTGCTCACTCTGCTTCTAGCTTGCATTACACTGAACTGATAGGGTGTGTTTGAGCATCACACTGTTTGTCTCATTCACTCATCGTGTTTGTCTGAGTAAAAAAAACCCAAGACGAACAGAAGAAAACAGATCCTAAACACGTGAGAATAAGTTGTTTCATTTCTCTGCTTGAGAAGACCCAATCTCAGCATCTCAGTGTTTTAAACCAACTCTAATTGAATCCTGACTCATGAATGCAGAATTGGATAGTCTTGCCATGGGAACAAGGTTTCTTTGAAGCCATTTTCTGAAGCTTGCAGTCCTTTTAAAAGCGTCTCCCACTGAGACGGAGCGGCTTGCTGCCTGGATTCAGAGAATAATTAAAAGACGGCATCTGTGAGCACCCTATCACTCCTTTGTAATATGTTACATCATGCTGGACACACCTGTGCACCTGGAATTTAGAAACTATTCTTCCAGCATAACATGCTACTGCTTGCAGCAATGAAGCGCCTCCTGTAAGACCTTAAAGTGAACCGCCTTCTTGGAGATGAATCCTTACCGTTGTCTCATGTGTGGGCAGGTTATGAAAGTCTGGAGGACAACTACGTTCAAGACAGCAAGATGGGCTTCGTCATCAACGCCATCTACGCCATGGCCCACGGGCTGCATGACATGCACTCGGTCCTCTGCCAGGGTCACGTGGGGCTCTGTGACAACATGAAGCCCATTGATGGCAGCCACCTACTGGAATTTCTGCTGAAGACGTCCTTCGGGGGCGTCTCTGGAGAGGACATATGGTTTGATGAGAACGGCGACTCACCTGGGAGGTAAAACACACTTACACTCATTAAGAAATACTGTATACTGTACTGCAGCATGAAGTGACCTACAACCATCTACAAGTTATATCAGGAACTAGAAGGAATTCCAGAAACACAGATTCAGTCTTTGCTGAAGACGCCTGTAATGAACAAAAGCCTCAGCTGGCTTTCGTGTCTTCACTAAATACTATCGATCCAATATTCAGTAGAAGTTGTTTTTAACATGCATCACAATAGTTTTAGCGGCGTATTTCAAGCTACTTTCGCTTGTGAGAAACTGAAATTGCATTGTCATGTTGGGTTGGCTTGTGTTAAAAACTCCAGTGGTGGAGTTTTTACTGCAAACCAGAGAGCAAGAGTGATAAAAGATAAGAGATATATCAGCACCCGGCCAAAGTCATAAGTATTGATTAAGTACCTGAGTGTCCTCCTGCTGATACAAAATGCTGTTTTTATACTAAGTGGCAGTTAAATTCTTGTTTCCCCTTTAAGAATTGATTAGTAAAGCCTTGTTAAAGTCGTGCTTTCCTCCTACTCATGGCTTTCTGTTTGCTAACAGGTACGAGATTATGAACTTCCAGCGTGTGGAGCCTGGTGTTTATGACTACATCAACATCGGCTCCTGGCACGAGGGCATACTCAGTCTGGATGATGAAATGATGCAGATGAACCGCAGCGACATGGTGCGCTCTGTCTGCAGCGAGCCTTGTTCCAAAGGAGAGATCAAGGTGAACAATCCTTTAGATATACTCTACTCATACTTTAAACCATAGGATTTTATCTTTCTCTCTTCTTTACCTGCACAAAGTATTTCAATGTTTTTCTGCATGTTTTGTCGACCAGGTGATCAGGAAGGGGGAAGTGAGCTGCTGCTGGATCTGCACGGCCTGTAAGGACAACGAGTTTGTCCAGGACGAGTTCACGTGTAAGGCCTGTGAGCTGGGCTGGTGGCCAGATGAAGAACTGGAAGGTAGGCTTGTACTCATCACTCTCCGTTTACCCTCTGCTGTAAACTCTCACCTGCCTGGAACACTGTTGTGGTTTTCACACTACATGACTGACCGGCAGCACGGGGTCACACAGGAGGAATCCCTGATGAGTACGTTTGGTCACCAGACTACGTGAAAACACACTCACAAAATGTGGTCAGCACATCATTCACAAAATAACCTGCTTCCACACATCTTTACTTTTTGTAGTCCAGTCAGATGTTATAGTATGCAAGCACTGGATGCTACGCCAGCATAAATATCCCACAGTGTGCTGTGGTGGTGCCAATAATGTCCATAACAGACAATACTGGACAGAAACCAAGCTGTAAATTATGGATTTTACGTTAGATTTATTGTAGGTTTTGTTTTCTTTTCATATGCACTGCTTTTCACTACATCTGGTACAGACACAGATCTTTTATTTTGACCCTATGTACGCTTAGTATAGAGAGCAGAGCTCCGCCAAGGCAGCTCGCGAGTGTGCGAGTGCAGCTTCTGGTCAGACAGCGAGTGTTGTAACCTGTGATAGCGTCTACTAACAAACAAACAGACAGACAGACAGGCAAACGAACAAACAAACTCCGGCGAAAACATAACCTCCTTGGCGGAGGTAATAAACGGAAAGCAAGGGAGCTCTTTCAAGTGATTGTTTGGAACTTTCTTTATGATTATTTTTGGTTACGTTTTGTGAGACTTTAACATATGACATATAAAATGTTACATGGTGAACTTTGGAGGTGCCGGAAAGCAGATAACTGTTGGACGGAGCCAGCCTTTATGCTAAGCTAAGCTAATCAGCTGCTGGAGTATAGTTTCAATTTTCTCCTCTAATGTCACTCGCTTTAAATGAACAAACAATTCAATTTCCTTGAGCAATACTTTTGAGACAATAAACCTCAAATCTGATTAGAACTGATGATTTTGCTTTTGCAATTTTCACATTAAAAGGGGATTCTTTAGTCTTGTTCGAGATTCTGTTGAAAGTTAAGTTCCTCCGAGCTTTTACTCCCCTCCACCCCTCCACCTGTACCCGTACAGTTTGTCCTGCTAGGATTTTTGCAGCACTACTTCATAAACCTGTTCTGTCCTATTTTCATTGCTTTCCCATGACACCTGAGAGCCATTCATCATCTTCACCATTTCATCCGACAGCAGCCCTACTTCACTTACCGCTCTTCTGGCCCACTTTCAAAGGCCTTCTGTGCTGTTCAAAGACAAGACACTTTCTTAATAGGATCATCCCATCTCCACGCTGTTTCTTTCTCTTTTTTATGACAAGACCTTTAGGTGCACACACAGACGAGAAAATGTGGAGCGTAAAAATCATTCTTGTGCAGTTTTCTAACTATAACTTTCTGGCTTTTTATACAATAAATAAATAAAACAGCATAAATGAGATCTTCATAGTGTGTTCTCAGCATGAAGCGGAAAGGAGATTTTATTTGGATCCATGAAAATCGCAGTGATTTACTTTGTCCTGCTGCATTGGCCCCCTCCTCTGCTGGCTGCAGCCCAGCCCGGCCATGGCTGAGTAGAAAAGGGTTTATTTATAGTTGAGCTAAAAACCTACTTTGAGACTTACTGTATTTTCTCAGGCTAAAATGTATTTGATTAATTTTGAATGTGTCCATACAATAAAGCCTTAAAATCTGAAACTTTTCATCTCGTTCTTCATCTCAAAATTATCTTTTATTTAGTCAGTTTTTCTTGAGACAATCCGGAATGTGAGCGTCAAGCTGGTGCTGAAGTGATGAAAGTTTTATGAGCTGCTTTTAGTGTATTTTGGCTGTGTGTTTATATTGCCGTGTTTTTATCCTTTTCAGGCTGTGAGACAATTCCCCTGCGCTACCTGGAGTGGAGCAATCCAGAGTCCATTATCCAGGTGGTTTTCTCCTGCCTCGGTATCCTGGTCACGTCATTTGTTGCCTTCATCTTTGTCTTGTATCGGGACACGCCTGTGGTCAAATCCTCCAGCCGGGAGCTCTGCTACATCATCCTCGCAGGGATCTTCCTCGGCTATCTGTGCCCCTTCACCCTCATCGCCCGTCCCACCGTGGCCTCCTGCTACCTCCAGAGGCTGCTTGTCGGACTCTCGGCTGCCATGTGCTACTCCGCTCTCGTAACCAAAACTAACCGTATCGCCCGGATTCTGGCGGGCAGCAAGAAGAAGATTTGCACCAGGAAACCGAGGTTCATGAGTGCTTGGGCGCAAGTGGTCATTGCCTCCATCCTGATCAGTGTCCAGCTGACCTTGGAGGTTACCCTCATCATCATGGAGCCTCCTGAACCCATCAAGTCCTACCCCAGCATCAGAGAAGTCTTCCTCATCTGCAACACCAGCAACGTGGGTGTTGTGGCCCCTCTGGGCTACAACGGCTTGCTCATCATGAGCTGCACTTACTACGCCTTCAAGACCCGCAACGTCCCTGCAAATTTCAACGAAGCCAAATACATCGCCTTCACCATGTACACCACGTGTATAATATGGCTAGCGTTTGTGCCAATTTACTTTGGCAGCAACTACAAGATCATCACCACATCTTTCTCTGTGAGCCTCAGTGTGACTGTAGCTTTGGGCTGTATGTTCACGCCAAAGATGTACATCATCATCGCCAAACCTGAGCGAAACGTGCGCAGCGCGTTCACCACTTCCGATGCCGTGCGCATGCACGTCGGCGATGGCAAAATTGCCTGTCGAAGCAACAGTCTGCTCAACATGTTCAAGAGGAAGAAGAACACTGGAAACGGCAGGTGGGTTCATTAATTGAGTCTGAGTCCTGCTCCTGAGGCACCTCAGGGATGCTGGTTTTACTGTAATTCCCTCTCAAAGGGACCTGATGTCTTACTGTATTTACTTTCATAGGGACACCTGTTGTAAAGTGTGACGGATATAGGTCAGTGCTCAATTCACACAGCCATTTTAACCTTTGAACTGATGGTAAAATTAAAACAAGCATCTCTGTGTGCTAAGGGATGACAAGTGGAATCACAAATACAGATTACAGGGTTTCTGCAGGGTTCACCAAATTAAATGTAAGACTTTTTTACCTTTTTAATCCAACATTTAATTTAGTGCCTGTTTTTACAGTGAAACCAGCCAAAGTATAAAAGTCTGATGGATCCCCTTTTTTAGTACTTTCAAGCTAAATATTACAATAATTCCTAATGATAAAATTAAGTAATGTGACTTGATCCCAGATTGGGGGGATAGAATCATAGAATAGACCTATTAAAAAAATAATTAACATAGTCACCGTGATGTCAACCCTTGGTTTGTCGACTCCGGTTTGTGGAGTTCAGCATTTTGACCATTGGCATCTTGGTTTATGGCAATCACCATATTGTTGTTGTTTTGCAACCAGTGCATGTGCAGAACAGATCAGGAACCAGAATGATGCTGCATCAAAATGAGTATCCTATCTCGCTTAGTTAGCAAGGGACAATCATTATTTAAGTAAAAAGTGTCTTTTAGTCAAATCAAACATTCAATTAGATTCTTTTAAGTAACCAAAATGTTTCAATTAAATTTGATCAGCCGAGAACAGACTGGTAGCGGCTCGTCAATTGTAAGGTAACAATGCTCCAAAGCATTATCATCCATTTTACTCTAAATGGGACATCATTACAAAATAAACATAATGTTTTATTGAAAAACTCCAAACCAGTGATTGGTGCTATAAATAGACTAGAAACTATAGACTATAAATTCATTAGGTAAATGTTTACTGGTATTACAAATCAAGTGAGAAGAAGGGCCATTTTCCCATGACTGACATACAAATGGACTTTTTCTTTATAACCATTGTAGTCTCCCCCTACTGGCCATTAGACAGAATGCAGGTTTAATGCACTTTCACTTTGTTGCGTGTGTCCTTATTAAAATCAATACTTTCACAGTAGCCTATGTGTTGATGAGCTTTTAAAACCTGCAGATACCCTGGTACGGAAGCGTGATGCATTCACTTGAGAAAAAAACCTGCTATTTTTTTCTGAATTAATAAAATCATTTTCTGAGTTCTTCTGAATTAATGAGATTATTATCTCATTCAATTAACTCAGAAAAAATGGCAAATGTATTTTTTTAATATGTGAATGGATTACACTTCGGTACCCTGCAATATTACATACAACATAATATATTTTTAGACAAATCGTTTTTTGGACTTCTAGAGAATTTATTCTTACATGAACCAGAAATGCTCTTTTTGTCTTCACGTTTCTCAGTTCCTATGAAGTAACAGTCATTTTTATTTTGTTTATAGTTCTAATGGAAAGTCTGTGTCATGGTCTGAACCAGGTGCAAGACATCCTCCAAAAGGGGATCACACGTGGCACAGACTGTCAGTGCATGTGAAGAGACAGGAAGCAGGTTCCAATCAGATGGCTGTCATCAAACCCTTAACTAATACCTACCAAAACAGAGCCCTGGAGCCCTTCTCAAACCTCAGCACTAAGACCTTGTACAATGTAGCCGAGGAGGATGAGACCGACCCAATCAGATACAATCCGCCCATCACTCCCCCCATGATGCCCCACGGGCAGATTCCTGCCTGTGGGCTGATAAAGGACGTGCAGGAGGTGGAGCTCTATAAACCTCCATATCTACAGCCAAATAGCATCATCCCCCAACACGCCATCATGGACCACCGACAGGAGAAGGTGATGGTTAATAAATTCCACAGTGACATTCCCGAGCTTAACGATATGGTGAGCATGCCTGAGGCCGTGAGCGGCGGCATGCCCGTATACCACCAGGCCCACCTCATCCAGCAGAACCCGGTCCTGCCGATGCACCTGGACCCGTTCGATGAGGAGCCCGCCTCCGCTTTAGAGGACGAGGAGATGGAGAACGAGCAGTTCGGCCTTCTCCACGGCTACATGTACAACAACGCGCAAATTCACGAGGAGGAGGAATTTGTCGAGGCCAAACTAGCCATGGAGGACTCTCTGGCTCTGATGCCTCCGTCCCCTTTCCGAGATTGCGCTGGTCCTCCAGTGAGCCCCTTTCCCAATTCACCGGTGTCCGAGTCGATTTTGTGCAGTCCTACAAATGTGACATACGCCTCCGTCATCCTCAGAGACTACAAGCAAAGCTCCTCCACTCTGTGAGGCTGCACGCTCAATACCACCAGTTGTACAATATTTCCAAGTTTGTAATGAGTTGTGCTGTTTATGATGATATATGAGGGAAAAATTCATTTCGTGGTCTGACAAGTCATTTCTCACTCTCTAACTAATAGCTGTTACAGTAAATGTGAACAATAAAGCGCCACATTTTAAAATTCTTTTAGATGTTGTCTACAATAGTGAAAAATTTTGCCTATTAAATACACATTTATAAAACATAAGCTTTTAGGATAAAATACATTTCGTCCTTATGAGACAAATGACTAAGATTGCTGTATGTACATTTATTAATATAAATAGATTTATCTGAGAATATATAATATATAGGCGACATAACACACAGGTGACTGCTGATTTTAAACAGTGACTCAATGGTGAATATAGTTTGTATGTAATTCAAAACAATCCAACTTGTCAACAAAGGTTTTTAGAAAATATGTTTGGTGTTACACATTGTGAGTTTTGTGCTTTATTAAGAATGAAAAGAAACTGAAAACTTATTCTAGGGAGAACTGATACTGACATGGGTATCAGTTCTTTTTTCTAAATTTGGTCCAAAAGGTTAAGCAAATAAGTGCATTTCCCCAAATGTGAAACTTTTGCTTTAAGCAGGGGGAGTAGACTAATACTATTCTCATTTGAGGAAACTTAAAGGTGGCATGTGAACAGGATTACTTTTTGGGGGAAAAAATAAATAATCTGTGAATCTTTGATTGATACAGTACTGCCGAGGCCAGTGCACTGACTGTCACGAATGTAGCAGAGGGCAAGTCTAAGTGCCACATTTTCATTAAGATTTTTTTTTCTTTTGTACGTTTTCCTCATTTCTATGGTCTTGAAATGCAAGTTAACTAGTTTCAAATTTGTATCTTTTTTATAATTAGACATCTGATTTCATAACGGTATAGATTTATGTATAAGATAAAAGACATATGTTTTGTGAATGTATGAATTGTGAGTCATATTTTGATATTCAGATGATATCTATATGCATTACAGTATTAGAACAAACTCTTTAGCTGTGTATGCTTCTATCGTGTGATTGGTTGTGTACAACAATCAGTTTCCTAAATATTAAGAGCCTATCGAACCGTATAATGTGATGAAGTGCTACTGTTACCATTAGTAATATTCAGAATAAGCTATCTGCAGCCTGATATATACACAGTATAAATTAAGCCTGCCATTTTAAACAAATACTTACTGTAGAGCATTTAAAAGGACACTTGTTTGATTGGAGTAAATTAAATATTTTTTATGCTTTTGTCTCTGTTTTTTTCATAGTGAAACATTCGCTGGCTCTGTTCTGGACCTTGCCTACTCCAATAGCTGCATTAAATCAAAGTTCAAGCTTTACAGCTTTGGTTAGAAAGAGGAAGCTCAAAACAGAAACTATAATAAGCAGTCAAAAAGGGGAACAGGTGGAGTTAAAACATCATGCATGAATGCAGATTTTAAAAAAGCTTTGCATTATTTTTATGGAATATTATTTTAAATCTGGAGGAGCAGAACAAGCTTTGCTATTGCTAAGAAGAAAAGAGTATTTCAGCTGTCTCCCAGGCCGACCACAACATGGCAGGAAGTTCGGGGACACAATGTACAGAAACGTTTTTTAAGGTTTTAGTCATTGGGGATTCATGCGTTGGAAAAAGCAGCCTTTTATTCCGTTATATTAATAATCACTTTAAAAATAACACTTTGCTCACTATTGGAGTTGACTTTGCCATAAAAACAATTAAATTGGATGCAAAAACAGTGGTAAAACTACAGCTTTGGGATATTTCAGGTGAGTGTCAAGATTATTAAATCTCTTTTGTAGTTGTCTTTGCCCTGCACAGATAACATGCTATGATAGAGTCTGATATCTGAAAATGCTGCCATAGAAATGTGTAATCTTTTTCTTTTTATACTGAAAGGGTAATGATAATGCAGAAAAAAATATAAGATATACAAATGTGCTGTTTTTCTTGGTAAAACATTAGCTTGCCTACACCAATAACTGTTCTAAATCAAAGGTCAAAGATTTATGGCTTGAGTTTGAAGGAAAAAACTCAGGAGCAGGAACTCCTGAAAGTAGTTGTAGAAAGTACAGCTAGGCTGAGACAGTGAACATTTTGATTAGAAGCAGACCTAGTTTTGCTGAGGTGTAGGAAAAAGCTATTTTTTAGTTGTCTCCAGAACTCTCCAGGGCGACCCAAAACATGGCAGGAAGCTCAGTGACACAATGTACAGAAAAGCTGTTTAAAGCTTTAGTTATTGGGGTTCCAGAAGTTGGGAAAAGCAGCGTTATCTTGCGTTATGTTAATAAACGCTTTGATGAAAACTACAAATTATCTATTGGAGTTGACTTTGCACTAAAAACAGTTATGTGGGATGCAAAGACAGTGGTGAGACTGCAGCTTTGGGATATTGCAGGTGAGTGTCAAGGCTTATGGAATCTCTATTACAGCTGTTTTTGTTTGTTTGTTTGTTTGTTGTATATATATATATATATATATATATATATATATATAGACTGCAATCTGAGTTTCTGGCATCTGTTTAAAATTATGATGAAGCCAAAGAGATTTGCAATTTATACGTAAGCAGTTTTTACTAGAAGACGAGAGCAGTGTGAATGATAATGAAAGTGAAAATAAATTGTCAATCCCGTGATTTGGATCTGCTCCAAACCTTCAGTGTTCTTCTTGGTGAATACTACAACCTTCCGCCAAGTTTCATAAACTTTCGGGCCTGTAGTTTTCCATTATCCTGCTAACAAACAGTCAAAGGAACAAACAAACCAACTGAACCAAAAACATGCCTTTTTCCAAATCACAGCTCATCTGTGAAAATTAATTCATTTTCCGTCTTTGAATCAGATTTGAGCTGCAGTGAAGCATAAATCACACAGGTTTATTTGTCTTCCCTCAAGGCCAGGAGAGGACGAGGAACATGACCAGAGTGTACTACAAAGGGGCGATGGGAGCCCTCGTGGTCTTTGACATTACAAATAGCTCCACCTTGGAGGCCGCCGCAAAGTGGAAGCAGGACCTGGATAGCAAAGTCTGTCTCGAGAGCGGACATCCCATCCCTGCTGTCCTACTCGCCAACAAATGCGACCTGACAGGACGGGACAGAGATTTGGTGTCGTCCCTGGACCGCTTCTGTAAAGACAACAACTTCATGGGCTGGTTTGAGACTTCTGCAAAGGTGTGAGTTGTATTTCAGAAAATTTGTCTGTAGTCGGTGGCAGTTAGGGATATGCAAACATTTGTTAGAGGCATTTTTGGATAATGGGATAGGTGGAACCAGATATTCCTTTGTTTTGTTTTGTAGGTATGACTGTAAAGTAAAAACATGTTCCAGCACAGAGTCAAGACTGGCACCCGATCAGAACTTTGAATGGGCGTTTATCAGCGCTTATCTTCCCATAAGTATGGGACGTGTGGTATTAATACTTTACTTAAGTAAGGGATCTGAGTACTTTTCCACCACTGGCCAATTCAGTAACAGCTAGCTGCTTCGTTACATTCACTTTCCATTTTGTGGGATTTAGGCACTGAAGAAGGCAGCAGCCTTGTTTGATTTAGACTACAAAACTGCTTCTTTAAGGTTAGGGCTAAAAAAGTTCCTATTAAGGCATTATAAAAGATTCAAAAGTTTAAAAAGTATAATGACAAATGTAAAAGATTTAAGACTTGGCATAGTTACAGTAGGTCAGTTACATAGAAATGTAACACACTGAAGTGACGTTTCTTTTTTGTGCATTTTACCACATTCCATTACTTCGCCCTTTGCTTTCATACCCCATAGCATCACTTCCACCTGCGTCATTCATAATTACTTTGGTCACTAGAGGGCGCTGCCAACAATACACGTTAATATAACATCCCACCTACCAGAAGGTGGAGGAGGCCCCTTCTTGTCTGTCCTTATGGGATGATAAGCACTGATGGTGAAGTTAACGTTAGCAAGCCTTAGGAAGATTTACTGTATTACTGACCAGGATGAATCACTTTTATGACTTTATAGCATTTCTCTTCCTTATTACACTATGTTTTAGTATTTCATTACTGTCACGAGAAAACCATGTCACTCGTAGCTAAGAAAACAACCACTTTTTCATCTTTGTCGCAATGACTTTTCTCAGATAAATACATTTGACTGACACAGTTAATCTAGCAAAAAGAAGAATAAACACTTAATTCTTCATTCTGTATGAAAAATTAAAAAATGGAGAGGTTTCAGTTGACAGAGACCGTTTTAGTTGTTTGTTACTTCTGCAAAGATGCATGATGTTTGCACACTTGTTTGACTACTTTGAACAACTCTCTTCTACATCCCAAAAGGGCTCAGTTTATCAATTTTAACATCAGACTGACTGATGTATTGAATAATTGATGCATTTATTCGCTTGTTTGATGGCTTTGTATTGGACAGATTTATTTTTCATTGCTGAGGCTCTAGTCTGCCTGAGTGAAGCTTTTTCTGGCTCACAATTTGCATCACGAGTTTACACTATACTGTATGTGTGAACTTTAGCTCTACAGCTATATTGCCTGCTTGTTAAATGTGTTCAAATATTAACATGCAGGAACGACTTGCAGCCAAGGTTTCGAACAGCGAGCCACACACTTAACTCAACGGATGCATACACAATGTTCTAAATCATATCCCCCCTTCACCATTTATAGGACAATATAAATATTGATGAGGCAGGTGCCTTCCTTGTCAAACAAATGATGCTCTGCGACACCGGCCAGTCCGCTGAAGAGCGCCACGGGGACGGGATCAAAGTGAGCCAGGCTCCCGGGGAGAGTCAGAGCCAGTCATTGTGCTGCTGGAGACCACGCTTCTGAGGTAACGAGCCAAATCACAGCAGCTACTGGTTAAACGCTCTAACAGGACCTGTTTTTATGAATCCACACCGAACACATAGAAGTGATTTGAGCTTCATAGCTACATATTTCTGCCCTGCCAGGTTTGTCAGTAATGTTCGGTCTGCCTCATAAACACCTCTGTGGAGAAGATTGAGCTAATTTCTCTGATAATCCACTAATAGAGCCATGTTAATAAAAAGATCAGCATGGCACACATCATGCTGGGAAAAGTCTGTGATGCTCATCATGCAACTGAGACTCGCTGGTGATTGACCTACTATAATGAAAGGCCAGAAACTGTGACATGGTCTTCAACTGCCATTTCTCCAAATGACCAAAAACAGCAAGAGAGGGAAAGAAATGTCTTAAAACGTTTCTGTATGTGAAGCTGTTCCTCAATAAACCTATTCAATCTCAGCTGCGAGTGTTACTTGTCTGTTATGCAACCCATGCATATAATTATCTGTTAATCACTTCACAGTGAGATGAGCTAAGACCCATGCATAAGCATCACAGCCCGGCTTGATATGGCCAATAGCAGAGGAAAGCTATCAGCATGACCTGATTTTGGTGGAGGGAGGAAATATGCAACATATCGCCCAGAGTGCTGCAGGGAGCAAAGGCACTTACAGTTGATCTAATCATTGATAGACAACACATATATTTTTTTCAATAATAGGAAGTCAGCCATGACATAACAGGAAGTCTGCATCTTGAGATTTATGCGTCTGTAACTTAACATTTGTTGATGTGGAGAGAAACAGAGAGGGCAGCGCTTTATATAGCACTTGGTATAGTATTTACATCCCTTACTGAACGAGAAATACAACAATATAAAGGAGAAAATCAAAATGTAACTTAAATTATAACGGTCTTGAACACAAATTGTTCTTACTGTGCAGAAATTGCGCCGACAGTGTTATGTTATTTTGTGTTATCGCAATAACTACTGTGTGTGTAACCATCATCTTACTGTTGCAGCTCCCTGAAGAGGAGTTCGTTTAAATGACATTATATACGGTTGGGTAGTTTATTCCATAACAATGCATATTATTACAAGTTCATCAGAGACTTTGCATGTACATTCTTATTCTGCAATGCAGCAGGGCTCTATACAGTGCTTCAATGTAGCTGCCTTTGAACTGTATTGCAGAAAGTGTATATTTTTGATATTGTTTGTTTTGTCTTTTGGGGGGCACATGTGGCCATAAATTACACATTAGCCCTTTAATCATTCTGCCTTTTCAGCCAATGAGTTATTAATTTTTTGTACTTTAATGAGTCCCTTAAATTTTTTAAGCGGATCAGTTTCAAGGAGATTCATCTTCTTTTTTTGTTTCAATGTCAAATAAATCTTCATCCTGAAATCCATTGGATGCTTTAAATGCAGTTATTTCACCTGATATATGACTTCTGTTTTAATGCATCGTCCCGTAGATGTTCTCAGAGAGTGAAACCTTGTCTTTTATGCTCACTGACATGTTGTGTATTACAGGTTATTTTTGCACACCAATCTGTTCTTTGCTGTCCTGTAGTTTTACTTTTCTGTGTCCTTGCTGTGCATCTAGGGAACTGTTCCACATCCTGCTGCTGGTACCTATACACAGTAGCTTTTGTCCAAATTCAGACTCCATTTAGGTATGTCACGTGCATGTTTTTATTTAACCTTGCAACAGTCTACGTGTAAAACCCCATCTTGCTTTATTTTTGGAGCATTTGTACACTTTACTTTGATGATCAAGTGAGTTGCAATATAACAGCCAAGAAGGAAGTTTACCTTGTGTGGCAATAGTGCCTGAGGGAAAGCGAGGAAAGAAGTAAAACACAACTGCTAATTATGGATTTACGTCCCAGATACTAGAGACCTAAATTCAGGAGTCAAACAGGGATGCTGGCCCCGATACTTTTTCACATCGGACACAAAAGCTCAGCCCTTTTTTCACTTGTTTATAAATATGACAGTCAGAATGGGAGTCACACTCCGTGCATCAGATCCCATTACTTTGCATTATTGATATTGCCCTATTTTATCTGCCCTCCAGTGAGCATTTTCACTGGCAGCTTCCTTCATATATTCATGATTGCATGAAAATTTCAATCTAGTCAAACTTGTGAATAGGCTGATGAAGTGTATGTGTCCCTGCTGTGCCTCTCTCAGTTTCTTATTGTGTCTTGAGTGACCCATTTTATGACAGCCTATGTTAATTAAGTATGCACCGTCTGTGGAAAGCAGACATAAACACTGCACAGACGTATTGTTTGTTAAGCCGACTCTTTGACGTCCCAGTTGCACAAAAGGGTAAATTCTTAGTCTGTGCAAAAATCCCAGAAAGTGAATGAACCTAATTATTAAAAACAGATCATATCCTGAGCTATTAATGCAGCCGATCAGGGGCAGGAATCCATATGTTGCTGTCCATGGTGCTGAATTTTGGCTCTGCAAAGAGACCTCCACCACAACAGAATTAAATCAGATGACAGGATAATAAAATGTTGGTAGACTACGCCATCTAGTGTACAAAAAACGCATGTGCAAATCACAATTGAAATGCCTGCCAAATGCCTGTGAAATCCAGTTATTTACTGTTTATGCACAATAAGATAAGATAAGATAAGATAAGATAAGATACTGTATAAAATCACCAGTAATCACCAGTAATGTACTGTAGGATATTACAGTAAAAAATACTGTATTGTGTAAAATATAATAATGTATAATTATGGTATTATACTGTATATAATATAAGCAGCATTTAACAGTGTAGCTGATTGAGATTAAACTACTTTATGTGCTTTTGGGTAGAGTCATAATATTATATTCTACCTATAGCTATTAAATTAAAGGGGTAAAAAGTGCAATATTTTCCTATAGTATAACATTGCATAAAATTAAATTATAAAAAAGTAAAACATGCAATAAGAAATAAAGATTGCACTGTAGTTTCCTTCCACCACTGTAATTCAAGACCCATTATTCACATGATAAAACAGATATACATATACATACAAGGATCTGTAAAGATTCCAGTATTCATTCAAATTTTAATGTATGTGGCACAAAAACTTTCACAGAGTAAATAACATTCTAAAAAATTAAAATGACATGTAGATTACTTCATTAAAAAAACACACACACTGGGAATAATCATGTAGTCTACCATATGCCTGTTACAGATGTATTATTCAAAGAGTGCTTTTTAATTCCTGTCAGTGTGCCATCTCAATTCAATAAACAATCAGTAAATAAATATTAGCCAATTAACACATGGGCCTCCTCAATGACAGATCATAAAGGTGACTATTTAATCTTCTTTATTTTTTTTGGTTTTTAGCAAACCAGATTTTCTACTTTTCTAATTCTCTGTGGAGGTAAAATAACCTGGTTTCTCCTCACTGGGGAACAAGAGGAAGGAGGAAATGCGGCCTATTTTTTCATGCACACACAATAGGTTGGTGACTGAATTGGGGACAAAAGGACTACCTTCCTATCAAATTTCTGTGGGAAATATCTTCCGTGAAGAGGATTATACATGGAAAGATTTAAATTGTAGTGGTTACAAACAAGGGTGCCTTGTTTTTTCTCACTGGTCCTGCAATTTTATTTGATAGTTTTTTAACTTTTAGGCTATGAAAGCTCATATATTTTAGCTTCCCTTTCTGTCCCAACTCCAAAGCATTCATGCTGCCAGCAGGGGGCCACAAAACACACTGAAACTGTTAAGTTTCGGTTTCATAATTTAAGTGTTTTCAAATGGATTTTGCTAGTTTCATTGTCACAAATTCATTTTGGGAAATGGGTATTTGGAAAGTACTTGGGAAATTGGGAGACATGTTATCACAAGTAATGTTTCCTTTTAAATATTTTATATTCACATTTTCTATACGAAAGGGCACTGAGTAGATAAGAGGACAGTAGGATGGTATATGTATGTATGTATGTATGTATGTATTTATTTATTTATCTATTTATTTATTTATTTATTTATTTATTTATGTGATTGTCTAATTATTTATTCTATTTTATCTGTTTATTCTGGCCTTTAATTATTTTATTTTTTTTTAATCTTTAAAACAATTTTAGGGTTGTTTGTGTTACATTTTACTTTATCCCTTTATTTGCTTTCATATAGCCTATAAATCTATTTTCCTACGCACCTGGAGTATAGGTGTGTATTTGTATCATTGTATTTTTAACTGATTTAAAATAAAATAAAGTTTTAAAAAAATAACCACAAAACCCCCACAAAAAAACAGTTGCTGCTAATACCTTTGTTAGTTAAAAAAAAATCCCACTGGGGTCACAGAATCTGACAGGTCACAGAAAACACTGTAACACCGGCCCCAGCATCCGGGTGACAACAGAGCGCAGACTCAATCCCCGCTGCAGTTCACTGCGTTTCCGTAGCCAGTTTGCTACCCGCTGAGCCCTGACCGGGGAAACAGCTCACGGAAACGATTGATCCCGATCGAATAACGCCAAAGCTGGCAACATAAATGGCGGATTAACACTGATATCGGAGAGGACTCGCTAAATCCATGTTCGTGGCTCGGGTGCTTTTGGAGAGTGCGCTGGCAACACCCTCCGTAACATGTGAGATGTATACAGAAAGATATTAACTGTGCGTTATTTCGGCTAACTAGCTAGCAGCTACCCCCTCTCTCTATCCAATTTATGGTAGCTCGCTTGATCCGTTTTCTCAACCGCCGCGTCTGTACCGGAGTAAAATGAAGAAGTTCAACATTAGAAAGGTGCTGGACGGCTTGACGGCGGTTTCTTCTTCCTCCTCTGCAACTGCCCAGCCGGGTACTCCCAGGGAAAACGATGTTATCCAGGAGACTCTCCAGTCGGAGCATTTCCAGCTCTGCAAGGTGGGTTTTCCGTTAATAGCAGCTAACATTAACGGACTGTTTTCGCACACTGACAGTCAGATGACAGCGGCGTGACCAAACACTGGCGTTGTTTTCATCTCTGGCAGCACCGTTCATTGGGATGGAAATTGCACGAGTGTACGCATATAAAGCTAAAAAACAAAAATGTAGATATTGAAGTACAAGTTAGAGCAGTGGGGGTGTTAACAGGGATTGGATATTGACTGCCGTGCTTGGCTGTGTCCCCTGGTTGTATCCAGTCTGTCATAGCACCATGGCTGTTTGCATTGCACTGAATCGTCGCCTCAAGTCACTGTTTTTCATTTTAGCTAGCGAACAAAATCTGCAGTTTGACTTAGACCATTTTGAGTTAAAGAATAGGTTCATATTTCTTTTAATCTTAACACATCACCACATGCCCTCATGTACATTGGAGCTGATTTGGCTGCTGCAAGTTCAATACTTTATTTCCATGTAAACACAGCTGAGAGGAATTTGCCTCAGTGCAGACAGAAAAATAGGATTAGTCGACTAATTAGTCAACTACGATTTATCTAATCTAGTAGTAATTTTTTTATGCTTTTTTTCATGCTGAATGACTTATTTCCAAGAGACCATTTATAGGAAACACACGATTTAAAGTGGTATTGCTGGAATCTTTTATTTGATATAGAGACAATAGATAGTTTTTTTGTAAATTAGGGGATCTATTTCAATCTTTTTAGTATTACATTTTCCCTTTGTTTGCTTCCAGACAATGGCTTGCTGAGGGAAAAGGGACTGTGTACCAAAAAAAAACTTTGGTTCTTGATTTGTCTGTTGGTTCAGCTAAACTTTTGCATGAGAGTTCACACTTAACATGACTGTCAGTGTCTCCTCCTATCACTTACATCTCTCGAGGGCCAGTGTAAAGTAGAGAAAGGAGGAAATGCAGCCACTGACTCTTTCAGTGAACACACAAGTTTGTGAGCTCTGTTTTAAAACAGATTCTTCTCAAATGTGAACCTATCTTTGAAATCCCAGCCTCACTGGTCAACAGCGATGATATCCCTGAACTCATTTTTAATCACTCATGGTTTCATAATCTGGCACGTTAGTTAGGTCTGCCTGGAAAGGTTTTGCCTGCCTGAAATGTGTTGGACATCTTGCAGAGCCAGCGCACCAGCTCCTGTCCCAGCTGGGAGCAGAACAGGTCAGGCCCCCAGGTTAAAGGGCCATGGCATTACCTGTTACATAATACTGCTGCAAGCTACACAGAGCTTATGGATGGCTGGGCAAGGTTTCCAACCCGAAACAATTGAGTTATAGATGCCTGATGATGATGATAACATTTTGGTGGCTCGGGGACTGCAAGATCCTGTCAATGAAGTGCACTCCAAGGCAGACGATGTGAGCCTTAGGATGGGGGAAATGTATTTATTCCTGATGTTTTAAAGGATTTAGCCATCACATATGTCAGGCGGGTATCAGAAAAATATTCCAGTCCCCATTTGCACTAATGTTTATGCTTTATCTAATTTATTTTGATAATGAGAGACTAATTTTCCACATTGATGGATTACATTTCTAGGAGATTATGATAATGTTTTTTCTCCAGTAAAGCCAGCTTGACTGCGGAGCGGATGATTGATTAGCTGACTGGAGGTCTAATATAAATTCTGCTCTTTCTTGCAGACTGTGCGTCATGGCTTCCCATATCAACCATCCTCAATGGCTTTTGACCCCGTGCAGAAAATCTTGGCCGTCGGGACTCAGACTGGAGCTTTGAGGCTGTATCCTTTTTTCTTTTTTTCTTTTTTCACGAAAAGAAAATGACGAGAGCCACACAAGGGAAGTAAAGCTCGGATGATTCCAGTGAATTTTCTCGGTCATACACAAACACCCACACAAACACACAGCAGACCTCATGTCTAACTTCCTGTGATCCTTTTGGCAAACAACATATGACCAAGTCGCCCTTCAGCATTCCACAGAGTCTTGGGAATTCTTATAGTAAGTGACCTGTCTTTGCCTCCTGTCATCCAGCGCAACAAAAATCCAAATCCAAACCGCACAGAGGGAAGTTCAGGGCTCAGAGGTAGACACACACTAGCTAGGCTAGGATGTGTTTCTGTGCAGCCAGCAGCCTCCTTCTCCTGGAGCACCCAGGCTCATTAGTGGTATCTCTGCAGTTGCATGAACAGCTCCTCTGCCATATGCCGAGGAGCCAACCTCATCAACTGTGCTGCCCAGTCTGTGCCAGGATGCCACTTCATATGTGCTGTAAACATCACTGGACTTGCACAACACACACACAATCAAGCTGCTACAGTGCTGTGTGGCCCCTCGGCATGTTGGGAGTCAGTTTTGTGTTTGTATTCAAGGATAAAAATTTGTTTTTACAGCTAACCAAGCAACTTCCATGAGTCACAGTAACAAAACCGCCCCTGGAATACAGACTCTTTAACACTGCATGTGATAGTGTGGTCATATCCAGGTTATACTGTTTACAACATGCCTTCAGGGTTGGCCTGTTCATGTATAAACACAGGGTTTCCTTTTTTGCTGGTGTCTTGCATGTGAGGGCCTTGTGCTTTATTTAGATTTTCCTTACAAGTGTCTCCATCCGCGTCTTTATCCACTCTCCAGATTAAGAGAGCGTTGTGTTTACAGGGTAACTCCCAAAGAACACACACTGCTTCCATGTTGTCCTAATGTGCAAGGTGGAGCTGATGGGATTACTGTCATTCAGGCAATAGGTCCATTTATCAAAAGACAGGCTGTATCGATCCACCTCATTGCTCCCGGAGTTTGGAAACGCTGCCACAGCTCAGTAGACATAAGCTCAATGAGGTGTCTACAAGCAATAAATGTCTGCTTTTACAAGATCTGTCTCTACTACAGTGTTTTAATCAGTGTGTTACTGTAGACAGTCCCCTGCTCCTTCTAATACACGTGCTTTTACATTTTGGCTACGAAACGTAGACTTGCTCTGGGTTTGTTGTTGGAGCCAAAGCAAAACAGCAATTAAAATTAATTTGACCCACATGGGAGTGGAGGCTGGTGGTGGCTGTAATTGTTTTGAACTTTTAAAAATGGAAAGGGAAAGTTCAAGTTGGTGCAAAATTGATTGAATATTTCACAACATTGCATTTTAGATGAGTATCCTCTTGCAGCTGACTGATCATGAGAGAAGTCATAAGTTTGTTTTCGATGAGTTTCATTTTAGAAACACTGTTCATAAGATCAACGCAATAGCCGGGTAGCTTCCTCTTCTTCTTTTAGCTTCAGCGACGCTTTAACTTAGACTTTAAGAAAGTCTGCAAAGAACAGCTTCTCTTTTTTCATTCGTCAGCTAGCATGATTAAGATAACTTCCTGTCCTGATGACTATCAGTTGACTACACAAGAAAACATGCTGATGCTGAAATGCTGCGGTGAACCATGTTGGTTTACCAACTGGGGAAGTGATGATGTTCAAGGTGGGAGTGACTTTAGTGTGTGATCTTAATCTCTCATGAACAAAGTGGAGTTCCTTGTAAAGCTTGAGAGAAAACCATGTTTAAAATCTTTGTGATGAGTGTTGAAAAAGTTGGCTTTTTTCTACGATATGAAGAACAAAACAGTAATATAAATAGAAGAATGGCAAAAAATTGCATCTGGCACATGGTATGTGGTGCTGAAACTACCAGACGTTTCTTTATTAATCTGCCAGTTATTTTCTAGATTTATCGGCTGATCTGAAATTTTAGTTAAATTCTTACTGACAATTCCACATTCCTGCATACGCCTGTATCCGCTTGTTATTCTTAAATGCTCAGTTTTTTCAGATGGCAGCTTATAAAACTGAGTAACGGAATCTCTATCTTGTTGGATAAACGTTATTAACAAAGCTGGCCCCTCCTCCCCATCTAAACAACCCAGAGAGGGAGAGAGAGAAATTAGAGAGCAGCAGTGGCCGAGCGAGCTGGACGGTGAATGAAGAGAGGGAGCAGCACTGGCAGGAACAAAGACATGATTCAGAGAAATAAAATGTTTTTTTACAGCACAAGTAAACATATCACCACCCTGCATGAAGGTGCTGCAATGCTGGTTGTTGTGTGATTGCAGAGCTTCACTCTATCACTGCATGTTCGTGTCGGTCAAGCAGACA
The DNA here is from genome assembly GCA_903364295.1 of Serranus cabrilla. Classification (NCBI taxonomy): domain Eukaryota; kingdom Metazoa; phylum Chordata; class Actinopteri; order Perciformes; family Serranidae; genus Serranus; species Serranus cabrilla. The sequence continues at coordinate 92,451 of CAFUXE010000025.1, read as the reverse complement.
CAATAGCACCCTTGTGCGTCGTTGTCAGACTCTGAGAGGTGAGACAGAGAGATAATATCTGATGACCTGGGGATGAGAAGGGCAGGAGCATCCGCTCAGTGTGGAGGATTTATAGCAGATTGATGCATTTCACTTTAAAATGCATAAAGCCTTAATCCAGGAGAGCATGCCTTTGTACCACCCTAGAGATGAAAAATCCTGTAGGCTATTTTTTTCATATTGCAAAAAGAAATACAATGTTTTCTAAAATTGTGCAGCACTTTTGTGTTTGTATATACATCGTTTTTTAAGATAATTCTGTATATTCTACCTTTTACCTATCACTGTTTGAGTTCTAAAGAAATATTTTTTATTGGAAAATACCACAAATTCCATTAAGACCATACTTTATCTGGCAATAAGAGAAAAATTGTTTGTGTATCTGCCCCACAATTCAGAATCTAATGGGATCTTAGTCTTCAACTAAGTTTTAATGAAAATCAGGCCAGTAGGTTTTCTCTAATCCTGCTGATAACCAAACAAACAACCTCCTAAGCAGAGTTAACTAGTTGAATATAAACACATGACAAAATTCAATTATAAAAAATAGTATTTTTTCACTTCCCTCGCAGCAAGATATTTTGTTAAAAGCGAAGTCACAGTTGACTGGTGTGACTCAGCTTCCTGTGCTCAGTCAGTCCTAGAAGCTTGTTATGTTCTACTAATGAAATGCAGTCATGAAGGGAGACAGGTAGTGGAGTCTGCAACAGTCCGCATCGTTTGTACCTGTGTCCTTTGTGATAAAAGTAAAGGTTTTGATCATGAAGTGTGGAAGGAAGCACCAACAGAATGCTCGACTTGCTCACCACAGTGATAAAATCTTAGTAATTTCCTGCTAGCTTTGAAAGAAGCTTGGCTCAGCAGCGCCATTAACCTACATTGCACCAGAATCAGTTCAGACACCTGTGCATTTACATACCCTGATGAGTTAATGCACAGCACATTGTGTTACAGTAACAGAGCTGTTGAAGTGGTTCGTCTTGATGTAAGCAGTATGAATACACCACTGTGTTACATATTAACATTTTTGTTCTTTAGACTCCTGCTCTTGTTCTTATTTATGCATGACCAGAGGCTATGAAACAGACTTAATGACTCTTCCTCCTCCATTGTGGACCTGTGGAGACATGATATCCATTAATAATTCTGACAAATGTTGTACAGAACTTGCGGGGCCAGGAGCTAAAACTGGACAGAAAAGGTCACGGGTGAATGTGAGTTCAGTTGCCAACAGCCTCTGCCTGGCGCCGGCGTTAAGTCTGAAAGTCTGTGTTTGCCTCCATCCTTCTGCAGAAGTGATGCCCCACTGTTGAGCCTGTCCTCAAACGGACTCCTGAAACCCCACCTTAGTTTGTTTAAGGCACTGAGGGATTGTTTGATCACAGCTCGGTTAATCCTGCTCAGACACATTATGCTGTGTCAGCTCAAAATGGACTCTGATAGGGAACACAACTGTCTGTCTTTGGAGATTTTCTCCAGTGTGATCACATCAGGAGTGTGAGAAACAGAGCACCTTTTTAGTCTTTGTGGCCAATTCGTCCGTCTAGAGATTCTCTCTGTGATTAGATCTCGTGCTGCTTCCTTCTTCTTTTGTGCTGGTGTGCACATACTATCTGTGGAAGTGATTACAGGCTGCTTGAAGTAGACAAGCCTTTTCTCATTTCTGTGCTGTGCTGTGAAAGTATTTGGAGGTTTTTGTGGGATACATTACAGTCCTGGAGGCCTACCTGGCCGCGCTCCACTGTGGTCTCCCATTTTGCCATACATGCAATCATCTCGGTTCCTCTTAGTTTACACACTGTTTAAATTTAGGCCCGGCATCTCCTGTTTTTGAATGCACAGATTTAGCAGGCGGGGATTCTGTGACCTGAGCTGAACAGTCCAATAGAGAGAGGTGAGAGTTAAGTTAATCATGCTGCCGTCATACCGGCTGACGCATGTGAATAAATAAGGCAGACGGGGCCCACTGACTTTATTTATAACTCACTAGTTTGATACGATTCCTGTTCTTGCCAGCGTCTTTTTAGGAATGCAAATGATGAATGGAAATGCCAGCGTACTTTTTGTTATAACACGAAGAGCTTTGGAAACTTTTTTTGTGTAAAGGCTGTAAATGATTTTAGGTAGTGATCTGTAAGAAAAACCCCAGTTCCCAAAAAGTGTGAAAAATGTGATTAAAAACTGAATGATTTGTAAATCCTTTGCAACCTACATTTAAATGAATACAGTGCAAAGAGATCTAATGCTCAAACTGGGAAACTTTCTTTTTTATAAATATTCAAACTAATTTTGAATTTGATGCTTTCTTTTTTTTATCTATGTTTTAAACGGCATCCCAACTGTTCTGGAATCTTGGTTGAACTTATTCAAGCACACATTGTTCATCAAGTAATCTGCATAACGTGCGACTGTTTCTCTCACATTGCTGCATGAACTTTAACGGTCCAGTTTTCCTTGACTGAGTTGACTTTTAGCTTCGGCCGTGCGGGTGTGGAGTGCTACTGTCAGCATGAGAGCGGTGCTGCTGTCATCCAGCTCCAGTTCCTGATCAACGAGGTTTGTTGTCATTACCTTTTCCTTCTTTCTTTGTTTGGTTTTCTTTCTACTGTTTCCTCAACTCTTCACTACGAGTCTGTCCACCGTCTCCTGCGTCTGTCTATCCATGTTCTCACCAGCAGCCACCAGAGACACTGGTGCTTATTTAATGTGTGTGGACCATCACCTCTATCTGTGCTTTTAGTGAATGCATTGATTTACCCTCTGAACCCCTATACGGCAGGTTTAGAAGACAAGGATCCTTTAATGTTTTTTTTTGTTCTTGCTTGTTCCAGTTCTTGAACGAGGCATGTGTGACAAATGTTTTCATCAGGAAAAGTCACCAAATCTAAGCTTGAAATAAGGGATATTTCATCATATTCTACTAACATTAACTAGATCATGTAAAAACATTACATTCTGCACTCCTCAGCACAACTGGGAAGCCATGAATGACTCAGCTGAGACCAACAGTCACATGACAAAAGTTCAGTGAAAGTGCGATTGAACTGCAGGCAGAGAGGAGAGGACAGGAGAGGTTGTAAAAATGTTGTTTCAAATATCTTTATTGTGAAGCATTATTCACAGAAGTATATGAACAGGGTGTGAGAGCTTTTTTCTTAGTAAAAATTAAGTATCAAAACATAAGTATAAGGATAGATAAGGTATCAGAAATACAAAACACGACAGAATCATCTAATAGAGCAAATAAAAATACAGTAATTACAGTAAATAAATAACAACAGAATTAAGGAAAACATGGATAAAATAAGCAAATAGAAAAGTAAAATAAATGAATAAAAATGTGTTGAAATCACACCATCACCTAAAGTAATTCCACCTATTTGATGAGGTTGTAAAAAATGTGAATAGTTCAATACATATAACATGTCGAACCTTCCTTTTTTTCAAATTCTGGCACTTAAATGTTGTATAGATAGATGTTTTTTAAATGATTTCTGGCTTAAAAACTGTGAGTTCTTTTGCTCGAGGTGCAGGACTTATATACTGCAGTGAAAAACAAGGCCATATTGAGTAAAATGTGACTGTAGCAGCAACAAAAAAACACACCCTGAAACAGCTTGTGGTTCAGAGGGTTAAACAGTAATGCTAGATGTGTGACCTGCATGCTTCTGTAATGCCCTCATAGCTGTGTGCTTATAGTACAGTCATATAAAACGGCCCGTACCAAGCCACAAGATGTTTTGTAAATTCTAACGCCCCCCCTGTTTCTGACCCCTCCCCACAGGGGGCGCTGGTGAGTGCCTTAGCTGATGACAGCATCCACCTGTGGAACCTGAGGCAAAAAATCCCTGCGATCCTGCATTCTCTCAAGTTCAACAGGGAGAGGTACAGCCACTTGTTCTTCTTTCTGCTTCTCTTTCTGCAGTGATGCTGCATATTTCACTCTATGAAGTATGGACACAACAATCCTCACAGTTCTGCTTTCATTTTTGCAAACTTTAGGTTCATTGTTTTGTCACGGTACAGAAACACAAGGCAGGAATAGAGTTTTGTACAAAACAATCCCTTCTCAGCTGAGAGATTACTCAGATGTGGACAGTTAAACAGTCCGTCCTGTCCGTTTGACAGGTAGGAATGTTTCTCCCTGCCACTTGAGAAAAGACAGCAGTGTTTACTCCCCTATTCCTCCCCACTGATCTATATATAGCCCAGCTTCATTAGTGTGACACAGACCAAGGCCTTTGTAATTAAATCTTAGTCACTTGCTACTCCTTCCAGTTGGAGCAGCATGATTAGGGACAAGGGTGACTCTTTGGCGGGATTGAGTCATGAGATAATGAAAAGCCTGGTTGTGATCCTGATCTCCTCTTGCAGAATCACATACTGCCACCTGCCCTTCCAGAGCAAATGGCTTTACATCGGCACAGAAAGAGGAAACATCCACATTGTCAACGTGGAGTCCTTCACTCTCTCAGGCTACGTCATCATGTGGAACAAAGCCATCGAACTGTGAGTCTGAACTGCGCAAACCGTTCTTTTCTCTCCTGTACTTTCTGTCCATTTGCATATCTTCTTTGTGCACTTGTGTGAGTTGACACTCAACCAGGAAACTCTGAAATGCAAAGGAATGTGCTTGCAGATACAGTGTGTCCTGTACGCTGAGAATACTGAGGCTCTGATCAGTGTGAGGGCGGTATGGAGGTGGTGATTGTGCCATGCCAGAACTTGCTGTTGAGACTTCTGGAGGTGTTTGCTGCCTGATTTAACGGAACATCTGTGATAGGAAGTGCCCACTTGATAACCCCGGTGACTTATCCTGTGTCACCCACTCCCCCGTGTAAACACCCACTTTAAGGATCACAAGGAAATCTACATCACATCCTGTGCCTCGGTAAATCTTGTTCTGCGCTTCCTGCAGGGTTCAGATATAACTTGGCAGCCGCTACATGCAGGTAGACTTCGATTTCAGTGGACAAAATTGGTGTCATCCTCACTGAGTAGTCAAGCCTGATTTATGTGGGATTTTTGAGGCTGATATCAATAACAATTTAACAGGGAAAAAATGCACGGATTGCCAAATTTTTAACCTGGAATGATAAAAGAACCCTTTTATATGTGGATTGTGCACTAATATGACACCAGTATGACAATACAAAGGTGCTAAGAGGGCTGCTTTCCTTCACATTTAACTAACTATAAAAGTAAAATAAATGTCTAAAAAAACATCAGCTATGTTAGTTATAGTTACATCTGTATGTTCAGAGTCAGTCAATTGTCTAACATTTAAATAAAGAATGAATAATAAAATAAATGTCACTATTTTCAGTAGCAATCAATTGCTGACACTCTGAATAAGGAATAAATTAAAATAAAATAAAATTACCAAAATAAACATCAGTGTATGTTCACTATCAGTGAATTGCTGACCATTGAAATCAATAATTAAGAGTACTGACCATTTTATATGGTATGTATAAAAGGTTTTCATATGAGAAAACACATATTCTGATAGTGATATGTCCCTGAAAGGCCACTGTTGGACAATAAAATCAGCCTACCAATAAATCAGTTGGGCTCTACGTAATATTTATTTCTTAATGTCTTGGCTATAACAGCGTTAAAATTCCTGATTCTTTGCATGAGGTAACACTGGAAATGAAAAGTGACAATTATTTTCTATAAGAAAGAAATGCTTTAGCCTGTAGAAGTTGCTCTTTCCAGGTAATTTTTCTAGCACAGCAACCAAAATTAATTTGAGTCAGTGACTGGCAGCTAAAATTGGAAGTAGGGTATAAAGGTGTGTGTGTAAGGCTGCTGGGGAGATCTGATAAATTGGTGTTCTGACACTTCCAACTCCCAAATCTGAAACAGCAAAGTATGCCATCAGCTTAGATAAATGTCTCAGAAACAGACAGCCGAGATGCTGGGAAATGATTTTTGGCCGTGTGACTGTGAAACTGATTAAGGAGAAGAGCTCTTGGCTGTAGTGTGAAATTTAAAACATAATATTCAGTCTTTCTCTTGTCGAAGAGTTGTCTGATATCTGATAGAAATGTCTTCTCAGCACACTTAGTGCTTCATGGTTTGTCATCTCCGCAAACTTGTGGCTTCACATTCGAGGTGTCCTGCAGCGACCACAAACAGCCGTAATGATTATATGTAGTGTTGTCGAGGGAAGTGAGATTTCTTAATAGAGCCGCACTGATATGGGATTTTTGAGAGCGATGCTGATTTTAGAGGGAAAATGAATCGATGACCGTTATGGTGGCCGACACAGTCATTTGTTGTGCTTGAATTAAAATAGGCCTTTTTTATGCAGATTTTCCACCACTCTGCAAAGGTGCCCAGAAAGCTACTTTCTCCACACCTCAAATTAGTGAATAATATTTATACATTATACAAACAGTGTATTACATGACCAGCCAATTCTATAAATGATAACTGGGAGAATGAAAATAAATAGGAATAAAATTAATAGCTAAATAAACATAATTACTGTTCAGTGTCTGTCAGTCGCTGACTATTAAAATCAAGAATAAAAATAAAATATATAGCTAAATAAAATCACTGTATGTTCAGTATCAGCCAAATGCTGAACATTTAAATAAATACAAATAAAATGGCGTGAACATGAGTTAATGCATATTTTTCCCCCCAAGAATGAAAAAGAAATGCCAAAAAACATTTTGCTGCATTATATATTGTGTGAAAAAAGTTTTCATAATGACACATATTGAACAACGTATGCACGGACACCAATATGCCTTGATAGGCCGATCATTTCTGACAACCAATACATCTGTCAGGCTCTACTTCTTCAACTCATTGTTTTTTACCGTCTCATACAGTTCAAATGTATGTGGGAGCAATTACACTCAAGTGATTATCTTGAGGACCATAAAACATACAGCATAGATACATTTATTGTGCTCATTATATATTAAAACAGGCCTTTATGTTGATGCTGTGATCACAGACTGGAGTTCATATTCCAGTGCATCCCTTCCTTTTATCCACTGCTACGTCTCTGACTGTATATCGACTCATCAGCAGCAATGAGATCATTAGCCACTGGAGCCAGACCACATTCAGAGGCAGCAACACTTTCTTTAGGCCAGACCTTCACTTCCTCCATGCCCCTTGCTCTGTTGCCACGGTGATGCTGTCTCCACACACTATAATCTCTCATAGACCCTCATGTGACCCTGCTCTCCCTCTCTCTCTCTCTCTGTTTGTCTCTCTCATATATCATGTCTCTCTCTCTCTCTGGTGTGCTGATGCACATTTTCATCTTATTTTATTGTTCTTTTTCTTTGTAAGTGTCTGGCTTTTATTCATTTCCCCCCTAATTGCCCTGCTATCTTTCTCTCCCTCTGAAAGCTAAACAGACAGCATGTTTCAGACAACATCTATCAGATACATTTTCGGGGCTTTGCAAGAGGATATGGATTAGCCAGCCAGTGGGGGAAAGTCTGCAGCTAGGAGGGCCGGTGGGATGCACCCTCAGAGGAAAATGATGGCTGTAAAACCCCAAATTTAGGGAATTCTAATGCCACTATTCCATCATATAGACAGATCTCAATTATTGCTTATTTTAATGACTTTGTCTCTCTGGTTGTAAACATGTAGTGAACTTCTGTAAAGGAGGATTCAGTTTCTTGTGCATCTTCTTGAACTGACACCATCTTTCTGTTTCCTCTTGTTTCTTCTTCTGTCCATTAAACTTGCACAGATCCACCAAGACACACCCAGGGCCTGTCGTGCACATCAGTGATAACCCCATGGATGAAGGAAAGGTAACTGACCACTGCACAGTCTGTGGAACAGAGACACATTTCAGCCCTAAAACCCTAAAACAAACTGCACCATTTCTTTTGTTTTCTGGTGGTGCACTTTTCTTTTCCTGCAGATAACTGCTGCAGCGCAGACGACACAATGTCAATACAAGTTGCGCAGCTACAATGGAGAATGATAGCAGAACATTTCCGGCTAATTAAAATGTCAATGGTAAACATCAGGTTTTGGTGTCAAAAATCAAAGAGAAAAGGCTTCGTCCGACACAAACCATTTACAGAAAGCTCTCACAGTGTTGGACAGACAGAGCAGATACAGCGGCCTCAGTAGCCTATAAGAAGGAGAGACAAATGCCCATAAACCCCTCTTTGATTTAATGCAACAGGTGAATGCTGCTTAACTGAATGTTTTTTTAAGATGTTTTTTTTATCTTCTGTGTTTCATACGACAAAGTATTTATTAATTTATAATAGTTTAAGAATAAGGACTGCCTCTGTAAGTGTGAAAATGTGAAAATGCCATATAATTAATGTTAAAATAAAATTTTATTTAGCACCCCATAGATTCCTAATAAACTGAACGCTCATGTTGCTGTTTATTCTTAAGAACTAATGTGAAGAAATCATATGGAAAAATGTTGATTATTTGGTTGGTAAACTAAGGGAAAGTAAACAAATCAACAAATATGGAAAATACTGTGAATATATATCATTAATATTTAGTTGTGGTTTCAATGGCTCTCACTTTGAAGATTTTCGAGTTTGTAAAATGTAAGAAATTCTCTTCAAAAAAACTTTACAACTATATGATTTTTTCATATAGATCATAAATAATAGCAGCGTTAGTTCAAACTGTTAGGAATTTGCCTATTTTCTCTGTAAGTGCCGTTTACTTTTATTTTGTTAAAGAAAAAGAAATCCTAGAAAATGATTGATCAGTTCTGAGTAAAATGAAGAGTTGTTAAAGATGGCTGGTGCTTTGTCGTGTTAACTGCAGTTACGTGTGCACAGTGTGGTTCTCCCAGTCATCAGCTGAGCTGTGCTTCGCTTCTCGTGTTATTGCAGCTTCTGATTGGATTCGAGTGTGGGGTGGTGGTGTTGTGGGATTTGAAGTCCAAAAAAGCTGACTACCGCTACAATTACGATGAGGTAAGGCATTATTTTCTCTCCACTCAATTCTTGTGAGGGTGCTAGTTGGTTTTCTCACTGTTGTCCCAGCAACATGTTTGGTCTTGTTCGGTTTTGCATAATCTATCACTTCCATCACATGTGACTGAACAGTGGCTCAGCTCTCAAGTGTTTTCTCATGAAACCTGTTTGTTGGGCTCCATTGAGATGTCAGAAGCTTCCATAACAATGATTGTTGTATAATTTTGCTGGATTCATTTTCTTATACTTCAAATATCTTTTGTGTTTCAAGAATATTTTCTCAAAATGTTACCACTTTAGCACTATTAAAGGATAAGTCTAGTGATAATTTCTATTTTCCAATTGTCCTGCCATAAAAAAAAGATCAAAACCAACAATGAATGCATCCTAAAAATAAGCATTGTCTTCGTAGGCACAGCCTGATATATCTTATTCCTCTGTGCCATGGAGGCCCATTGTTGTCCAACAACTATTCAAAGCAGGTCAATGTGCCACAGGTTGCGCTGAGTAACATTTTCCTTTATTGGATTAACACAGGCATTGTGGTTTATTTTTAGCCAACTCACATCCTGCTGCCAGACATACTTGCTGGTGCACCAATTGTGTATTAATCCTCACCTGTAAATAGTCCCCAACAAATACACTGTTTACTCGTTTTACTTTAGTTAAAAACTCGACTTATGATCAGCAGGAACTGAGGTTGGACTGGTCTAAAACTGTCCAAACCAGTTTGATATTAAGCCAGACCAGACTAGTTAACCAAATACTACCTTTAGGTGTTGCACAACCCCCACTCCCCCAAACTGCAGCTCATAGCTGCAGCTGCAGGTGTCTGGCCTCTTTAGGCTGTCTCTAAAAGTGAGCCAACCGCCATAGACCCCCATGTTAAAATGCCTTAATAAAATGTGTGCATATCAAACCAGTTTAAGCTCGTACACCAGGCCAGACCTGCAAAACTGGAAATCAACCCAACTCTGGTAGTAATGAATGGGCGAGGGACAGGCTGGGCAAGTCCAAACGTTTTCATTGACGGATTAACACAGTATTGGTTTTGGTTGTGTCATAACATTTACGGACAATAAGAAAAACATAATATAATCCAGCCTTATCTATCTAACAGGTTGCATACAGAGCCTCTTCAGATGTTATTTATTGTTGCACAGCTGTACAATGTGAATGCACTTTACTTGTAACGGTGTTCCTGTGTGTCTGCAGGCGATCCACTCGGTTGCCTGGCACCACGAGGGTAAACAGTTTGTTTGCAGCCACTCCGATGGCACTTTAACCACATGGAATATACGAGCCCCAGCCAAGGCTGCACAGATCATCACACCACATGGTACGACCGGTTGCACACACACTGTTGTATTGTTTATATACATGTGCGCAGACATATTGAGTAAAAGCCACCAATGTCTTTAAAGGCACACGTTGTAGCTCAAAGTCCCTCCAATCTTGGAGGTGTGACTCACACAGAAACAGATGGATGATGGCAGCATGTCCATGAGTAAACAGGAGCATATGTGCATTATATGTACCCTGCAAATTAAACTTGAATGCATTTTTTGCCGTTTGACCTCTACCAGGAAAGCAGCCTAAGGATGGAAAAAAGCCAGAACCGTGCAAGCCTATCCTGAAGGTGGAGTACAAAACAACAAGGGCTGGGTAAGTGTGATGGCAGCAAGTCCCCACCCATTCAACCGACTTCTGTTTGAAACCATATCCTGCACTGAAAGTGGCCTTTCCTGTTATTCTATCACAACAGACCGGTCATGTTGACAATATCCTTCTGCTGCTGGAAAGCTGGGACGGCCCTGTCTAATTATTTCAGTGTTCTTACAGACTTTGTTTTGTTGTGATCATTAAGTAAATTGTTTTTGATCATGACAGATGATTTGTTGTTCCGTTGAGGTCACATGTTAATTATGTTGTGATTACTATTAACATAATTATTATTATCTGAAGCTTGTTGCGTCAAGGTCACTAGGCACAAGGACAAAACTTTCCTGTAAAAACATGTCATAAAAAATTAACTATTTCACTGAAGCTGATCTAATTATCCATTAGGCTTCTTTTTCTCAGGACAGGGATTAATATAGTTGTCATTATAATTAAAAAGTAGGCTCCGCCCATCATAAATGCTCTTGAAATGGGGGCAAAGTATCTCCAGAGAAAACAATAGTAAAAACCTGGTGTCCCTCTTTACCCATTTCACTGATTAGACTTAGTCGCTTTTCACAACAAACTGAACATTTATTGAATAAGCAATTAAAATTGTTGTGTGTGTGTGCGTGCATGTTTTTCCTGAACTCAGGGACCCGTTCATGGTCCTGTCTGGTGGCCTGTCCTACGACACTGTGGGGAGGAGAGCCTGTCTGACTGTGATGCATGGAAAGAGCACTGCCGTCCTGGAGATGGACTACCCCATCGTAGATTTCCTGACGCTGTGTGAAACTCCCTATCCAAACGGTGAGCTGCAGCGTCTGGACAGGTTTCTGTTCATCTGTCTCAGGATCTGTACTGGCTCCCTGAAATGACGTCACTGTTAATTTTGTGCTGTTTTGGTTCTTTTGCCAGACTTTCAGGAGCCTTATGCTGTGGTGGTCCTCCTGGAGAAGGATTTAGTTGTAATAGACCTCGGACAGATTGGGTAATTATTCTGCCTTCTAAATATAGTTAGTGAGTGGATTTCTGGCATGCATCAAAAAATATGGGTATTATGGACAAAGCATGTTATATTAATACACATTATAAGAGGTCCTGGTAGTTATTTAACTGTATTAATAATTTCATTCAGAACTGTGCAATTCAAACCAAAAAAAGAAGAAGAAATTGGATTACAAACTATAACAAACTCTCAAAGTCGTTATCTCAGTGGTGCATTTATGATGTTGTTCTAATTGGAAATATGTCACATAACATTTGTGAAAACAAGAAAACATTTTATCATCTATATTAAATACTTAAAATAAAGTAACATCATGAACATGGCAGCTTGTTATCAAAACTTAATTTACTTGAATCAAATTCTATGTCTAAACTGACGTACATGTCTGTATTTACGCTTCCATAGTCACACAATATTTTGAGAAAAGAAGATTATTCGTACCCATAAATGTGGGTTGTGATGTGGCATATTGTTTTTACATCACATTTGAATTGTGAAAACATTCAAAAAATGTTAGTGAAAGTATAAGTTTATTGGAGAGTCATAGTATTCAACAGCAATGATTGGCAGAACACGTTTGCTTCTCAGGTTCATAAACAAGTGCGTAAACTATGACAGCAGAGTTTTTTAAAATCTAACCTATGGCACGATGTGTTGACAGGTACCCGATATTTGAGAATCCATATCCTCTGACTATCCACGAGTCACCAGTCACCTGCGTTGAGTACTTTGTCGACTGCCCTGCCGAACTTATTCCTGCACTTTACTCCGTTGGCAGCAGGCAAAAGAGACAAGGTTACAGCAAGAAGGTAAATTACGATGGAATTGGTTTTCAGAGACTTTTACTCTATATGCTATTAAACTGCTAACACAACTGAAGGAAGCCTGCAAAAATCAAACTTAATGTAACATATGGTTTGTCCTTTCCACAGGAATGGCCCATTAGTGGAGGAAACTGGGGCCAAGGCACTCAGAGTTACCCAGAGATCATAATCACAGGGTCAGTTACTAATTATTCATGAATCAATCTGCTGTTTTGATTTACAGACTTTAATTGAAGTGAAGACATGGTATTGTTAACAATTTATCTCATTATGTCTTTTGTCTTTTCAATGTTTTCAGACATGCTGACGGGTCAATCAAATTTTGGGATGCTTCTGCATGTGAGTAGTTTTACTTGGTTATTAAAGGTTTGGAATGGCCTATTAGTCTTTGTGACACAGGCTTAGTTCCATATATACTTAAGAAATAATTCCCCAAGAAGTTAAATCACAGTTACAGTCAAAACCATAAATATACGTATAATCAACACAGCTACTTACTTTTTACACCTAAATATAAAAGCTTTAGTGTTAGGCGAACAAAAAAAACTCATTCAGGGGTTCTTTGTCTTGGCTGTCGTGTCCGGTTTTACTCTGGGATCCTAAAGAAGAAATCTCTACCACACCTCGCTTCAAACTGAAGAGGAAAACTTCCATGCATAGTTGGTGCTGGAGAGAGCATCCAACAAAAACTGCCCACGCTGACGATAATCACAGTCCAGTTATTCCGTTTCTGTTGGCTTTGGAGAGCAGTTTCAGCAAAGGCGCCACCAGTCGGTGTTTGCTTTTGGCAGCTCAGACTCTGGAGGGTCCCCGCTGGCCGTACCCTCCCCTCTGCAGCCTCATCCTGTGCTTCTCTCTGCTGTATTTCTGCCCATAAACTCTGGCTCATGTAAACACCGCTGAATGTCTGACTCAGCCAAAACACTTAAAACTCCTGGTCATAACATCATCTGCACTCATATTTTAAGACGTCCTTCACTGTTGGAAGCGAACTAGTTTGCAATATAACTGAAGACAACAAGCAAATTCTGTGTTTGAGCAGCATCCAGTGCACGCCGCGTGGCTGCCCAGTGATATCCAAGCTGGAGAAACATTATGTACTTCTTCTTTCTTGTCTCCAACTACATCATCGTCTTGTCAAACGGCACAGCTTTACTGCTTTAGTCGGCCACATTCGCGTCAGTATTGATTGGATATCCACATAAAGGTGGCAAAGTTTTCCCATTAAACCACAATTGATCATACTTTCTATTACTATGGCCTGCTATGCTGTTTAAACATCTATATATACAGTACAGTGTCATCTGCATAGAAACATTTGTCCATTCCATGACACTGTTTTGATAAACGTTTTTGATATGCTATTAGAGTTAACGTACCATTTTTCATTAACTGACGGCGGTATATCAGTATATAATCAGTATATGTCTCTAACCTCTTTGTCTCGCTCTTCTCAAAGTGATGCTTCAAGTGCTGTACAAGCTGAAGACTGCCAAGGTTTTTGAGAGGGCTCGCAGCAAGGAAGACAAGGCAAATACAGATATAGTAGAGGAGGACCCGTTTGCCATCCAGACCTTGTCCTGGTGCCCTGAGAGCAGGATGCTCTCTGTGGCCGGGGTGTCTGCCCACGTTATCATCTATAGGTTCAGCAAACAAGAAATCACAACTGAAGTTGTGGAGGTGGGTAAACAGTCGTGCAAACATGCAGAAATATATTGATTATTCTATCATTATTTAAATCTTTAAGAAGTGATGGCAGCAGACAGGTTGCTGTCCTTTTGTCTTTTCAGGGAGTCTTAGACAAGAAAGTTTAGGGAAAAGAAGGTTCTGGCACAACTTCATCAAAGGCGAAAGAGATGTATGCTGATGGTTAAATATGTCTTTTTGTGACTTATCATCTCTTGTTTTTTAGCTTTTGGAGGTGCGAATGCAGAGTGAGTTTGGTGAAGGCGACTCCCCGGATCCAGGAGGGGATCAGACCCCCACCCTGCCCACCCCCGGAGCTTCCTCCAGCCCTCAGGAGAGTGAGCTTCCCTCTCAGCCCTCCACAGGCAGCAACTCCTCCGACGGGCCTCGGGACAATATACCATGCCTGCAGTATGGAGAATTATGTTTTCTTGTTCTATTTTGCCAAAAAAAAAGGTTGAACAGGGCTCTATTTAGCTCATTATGAAGCAGACTGCCACTGAACAGACCAATTTAAGTAAGTGATGTAGTCATTCATTCACTCCTTACAGTCAACTGCTCGGTCCTTCACTAAATTTCCACATCAGTACACCAAGGGGAAATAATCCTCTCTATAAAAATATTAAAAATGATGAAAATGTTTTGACAGTAAAAGGGTTGAAGGGGGAATAACAACAATAAAAAATGATGATATTGTCAGTGTGGCTTACCCAAAGGGTGATAATTCATTCCAGTGTAAAGTGTGGCCTGCTGGCTCATCCTGCTGTGTGTTTGATGCAGGGTGCGGAGCTCCCCGCTGAAGCAGTCTCCGGGCTACCAGGTGGAGCTGGTGATCCAGCTGGTGTGGGTGAGCGGGGAGCCACCTCAGCAGATCACCAGCCTGGCTATCAACTCCTCCTACGGCCTGTAAGTCTGTGCAGCCAGCATGCTTAATATTTTGACACAAGATCACATCTTTCTGTGCCTACGCTCGTCTTGAAAGTGGGTGGTTATCCCTGTCCAGTAGCTGCTGTATATTTGTGCTTCCTGTCACACAGAGAAGGAAGTAACCATTAATATGGTGCAACTGTAAATAAAAGCTGCCTGTACCATAGCTAGGAGTTAAAGGGATGGAGTAGATTTTATGAAGTGTGGTTGTATAAGCAATGTACTGCTGTGGATGGGAGCAGCAGCAAAATATATTTTAACCAATTAAAAAAAATTAAACAATAAAATTATAATATTTAAGTGTATAATATATTTTGAATACTTTATTTATCTTGCCAGGCTTTTCTTTCTGCAGGGAACTGAAGCCATAATGCTCTCTTCAAGCCACCAGACTCCTTTGACAAAAACACAAATTTTACCTTGCAGAACACGGGAGTTGTTGCTCTGCCACTGGCTCAATAAAATAGTTTGTTTGTGTTTTTGTGTGACTTTGGTGAATCCGAGCTAACACGTTAAAGCACCGAAGTCACACAATAATACAAACAAACTAACTAATTGTGGCAGCAGTAGACCAGAAACTCCTTTGTTCTGTGAGGTAGAATCACTGTTTTTGTCAAAGAGTCTGGTGGCAAAGTGAAGTGAGCAGAACAGTTTGTTCCCCATCAGAAAAAAACTGTGAAAACATTACATAGTTTACACTAAAACAGATTTTAGTGATTTTTCAAAGTGGCTAAAACTGCTGCCCGAGTCCACAACTGTAAATTTTTCCGCTTTTGTATCATTACTCCTGCCTCCAAACTCTCAGCATGTCAATCGGCCTCTACAGTAGTTAATACAATGACCTCATACAACCCTGATCTGAACTATTCCTTTAAGAGCAAAAATAGCATTTGGTTTTCTAATTCCACTGTGTCCCTCACCCCTCCTGTGCTTCAGTGTGGTGTTTGGAAACAGTAACGGTCTGGCTGTGGTGGACTACCTCCAGAAAACTCTGCTCCTCAACATGGGCACCTCAGAGCTGTACAGCCCGTCCGACCCCTACCAGAGGCAGCCTCGCTCCCCACGTAAAGCACGGCAGCCCTCTGGAGGTGAGCTGCACTCCAGCTACTATATCTCTCCTTATTTTTCTATTAAACACTCCCTTTAAGTAAGACACCACTGACTAACATTAGTAACCCTGGAATAAATCCTTACATATATATATATATATATACATATATGTCTGTCAGTTACCTTGTACTTCTTTGTGTTGCTAAAGCAATCTAAACAATTAGCAGAGCAGCTCTGGCTGTTAGAGGCGGGTTAGTGAGGCACGGCTGACACTTGGCAGCAGCCTTGACTTCGCACCATGAGCACCGCCCCCTGCAGTAGCTCCTGTCCCTCAACAGGGGGCATCACTGACAGATCCGCCATCTGTTCATTTGGACAGACCAAAGACAGAGTGAATGCTGTATCAGTGCTGCAGAAGCATTTGTTTTTTTATTCCTTTTTATGATAAAACAAAACATAATTCGTATCTGATATCTTGTTGTAGCCTCTGTTTCTGTCAGGTCTCTGACTAGTTTTTTTCGTTTGTATTCGTTCATTTCAGTCTCAGTGGCCTGGTGCTGGATTCAAGACTCTTTTTTTGGGGGTTCTCTGCCATAAAAAGAAATGCACATGAGTGTTATCTGATTGATATATTTTTACTGTTTAATTTCAACTAGAAATCCAGCAGCAAGCCTCTGAGACTCTTTCTTTTGTTTTGCACTTATGATGTCCAGTCATTTTTCTGTTTCACGGTTTTTACTGTCGGTCTCTCTCTGTGATTTGGTAAAGAGATTCCAACTGTGACGTCTTGCATGTCCAGACTTTCTAACTTGTATTCTGAGTCTGTGAAAAAACTACGTTCATCTCACCTCAGTAAGTCCTGTTGTGTCAGAATTTTCTTTCCTCCCTAAAGTGTCATTTCTCTCCTCTAAGCCTTCCCTTTTTCTCATAAAGATGCACTCCATGATTTTGATATAGCACCCTCAAATCCCTAAAGCTCTCTATCGACTTTTTAAAAACATCAGCATTGAGCTGGGAGGAAACTTCAAGGCTTAAGGGCACTTTAACAAAATCAGGCTGTGTATCTTTAAACCCTGCTGCGTATTTTACTAGACAAACAACACCGACACCCTGAGTCAACAGATTTGTGCTAGATTTGTGAAGTGAACTCAAGTGTGGCTAACACTGTATGGGTAGCTGTCCCTGCCATTGCTCAATAGGTGACCCTTTATTATTTTCACTAGAGATGCACCGATCGATCGGCTGGGGACCCGATTCGGGCGATTTTCAGCTGATTCCACCATGACCGTTTTACCTGTATTCTCACCATAGCACAAGATCGTGAAATGTATCTTGTCAGGCTCCGAGTAACAAGTCTGAGTGGAACAGCTGGAGTTTTTGTCAGCTTTGTGTCATTATGGAAACTTTTTTTACACAATTTATAATATAGAAAACTCTGGGTAAATTTGCAGAGTAATAATTGGTGCACGATGCTCATAAAGTTTGATTAATTTTTCACCTTTAAAATCAATATCAGCATCAAAAATTCATATCGGTCAGGCTCGATAACATTGTCTCTCCCTCTCAAGTCAGTAGGTGAGGCAGGGAGTTGACATAATATAACACACATACACCTTTATATTCTTGTTAGTAGATGCAGATTTATAAATAGTTTTATATAAATATATTGATTAATAAATACATATGTAGTTAGTAAATAGTGGACTTTGTGTAACAGGAGACAGCAGAGTAATTCATTCTATAATATTTGTATTTTATTTTGGAAAATAAAACATGTCAGATAAATTGTGATATACTGCAATTCATTTTAGTTCTATTTCTACAAAATAGCTCTGTCTAGTAATCTGGAGCACCTTTTTATTTTGGAAAATTGTTTGATAGCGAGGGAAAATTCTGTCCTCTGGTGCAGTTATTTAATAGTCTGTATTTAATTATTAACATATGTATGAATTTTCCATTCAAGAAAAGTTAATCAGTTAGATTTTTTAGAAAGAAACTTAATCAGGCAAACGGACAAAATTGGAATCGGCCGGTCAGACTTGCAAAAACTTGGAAGTCAGCCAAGGAAATGGCCATCGGTGCATCTCTAATTTTCTCCACATGTACTGTAGGACTTGGCGTAGCTTTATTAAGACTTGCTGAGAGTAGTCCAGGAGGACTGATTCTGCCATGTTTAATTACAACCTTTGTGGCTCCCACAGCAACCTGTGATTCAAACGACGGGTGCAACACCTCAGAGGACCGCTGCAAATCACCGACTTCAGGTAAGACTCCCTGAAGTCTCACTGCTTCACATTAAAACAGATCCTTTGTTTCCTTTTGAAATACGTCTTTTTCAAATGCTGACATTTGTCACGTAGGATCTACCTCACCGTGCAATTCTGATGATGAACGGAAACAGAAGTTCATAGAGAAGGGTACTGTATTGTTAACAGCTGCATGTCCCCTGAATGTAAACGTGTAAAAATGGCTGCAGTTGTCTGATTTGTCTTTTTGAACCTTATTTCCAGTGAAATTCAAAAGCAGACGCTTTTCCAAGACGGTTGCCAATGACTTTGGTACTGTATCATCCAGACGTATTCTCTCTGATCACTCAATCTTTCTCTCTGAATGACGGCGTTCTAACCACACTGTGCCTTAATCCTGTGTCAGTCTGTGCATCTTGTGCCAATGAAAGAAACAAGTGCATTCAAGAAATGTATTTTTACTAATCATACGGTTTGGGGGTTTTCATAGTTGATTTATGAAATGACTCAGGATTCTTTTATTAAATGCATGACAGGACGTCTTTTGAATTTCAGGCGTCAGATTTTCTATGCAGATTTTTTGTCCAAATGCTGTAGGCTGCTGCTTCTCTGGATGTAAAATATTATGCCAAATTGGCAAACTTTTTATAACAATTCAAAAGCATAGAAAATCTGCTTAATGCCTTATTCTTTATAACACTAATGTCTAACCGTGTTATTTACATGTGAATTATTTATCTTCGATCGGAGACGTACTGTGTGTGTTTCTGATTCCAGGGCTTCAGTTCAGTGTTAACTGTTTGGCTACCCACTGATTTTTCCTCCTCCGACTCTCTTTGCATAACTATGTTCACTGAATTGCAATTACTTCATTTCTTGACTGCCTCTTGCTTTGTTTGACATTGCAGGCCCTTTGGTTGTCTGTGATGCCTCTCGGCCTCATTTGTATTCTCAGGGTGTCTCTAAGGGTGGTTATAGACTGCAACAGGCAACTTTTGGGATTTTATACTTTACATTGCCAACACTTCTGGTTGCAAGTAACAAAGTTAAAAAGCACCAACTTAAATAAACGGAAATGATTTGGAAGGAGGATATTCCTCTTCAAGCAGCGTAGTGTTGTTGCACACAGTCAGAGTCGTCCCATGTTTTATAAAATACACTTTATATATCCACAACAGTTGTCCTTCAGTTCGTATCACCACTCTTAAGAATGACTCAAAATCATGATTTTTACTCCACACTGATCGCACAGTAAAGTCACAGATTGCTCAAATGATAATTAGAAAATCATCCGTTTTAATTAATTTAAACTATCACTGATTTTTTTTTTAAACATTTCAGTTTTTAGCCATCGGTCTTTCCTCATACATTATGAGTATTTGTTTCTGTTTACAGCCAAGATGTCACGGAAAATTAGCTCGTCTAGCGAGCAAAAGCCAGATAATGGTAAGCCAAAACTACTGAATTTTAGCTTCTAAGAAACGTAACCTTTTCATTAACCCTCTGAACCCCAAGATGTTTCAGGGCGATTTTTGCTCCTGTCACTTTTTTTTTTCTCACTGTGTCCTCATTTTCCACTGCACCTCCTGAAAACAGCACAATCATTAGGGAAGTAGGGAAAACAAAAAAATTAAATTTATTTGTACTTTTTTTTTTTTTTTAAACAAAAATGTCAAAAGAAATCTCTTTATACAAAATTTGTATAAAAAATAGTGGCTCCACATGCTGAACATTTTGAATCATTTATATGTTTCCAACCTCTGTGCAAACAGCCTTAAGTTCAGTTAAAGTTTCACAGAATTTTTGTCATGTGACTGTTGGTGTCAGCAGAGTCATTTATGGGTTCCCAGTTTCTCTGAGCAGTGCATAATTTATTG
This sequence comes from Serranus cabrilla, assembly GCA_903364295.1. Classification (NCBI taxonomy): domain Eukaryota; kingdom Metazoa; phylum Chordata; class Actinopteri; order Perciformes; family Serranidae; genus Serranus; species Serranus cabrilla. The sequence continues at coordinate 72,192 of CAFUXE010000025.1, read as the reverse complement.
TTTTTTACAGGATCTGGTTTGGCAAAAATTTAAATGAATCATATTGAATAAAATTATTATCTTTTAAGCTTTGATTTGCTTATTTTTCCAGATGAAAGCATTTACACATGTTTTGTTCAAGAGCCATCAGAAATGTGAAAAATCAAAGTTTTTTTTTTAATTCAGTTTCTGTCTATGAGAAAATTTGTAATTTTGGCGATTTCTTTTCTCTCCAGCCGTGGGGTTCAGAGGGTTAAAGTAACTGTAAAATGCTTTGTCACAGTACTGTTTTTTGTCTGATAGTTGGTTTTAATGTGAGACTCCTGTTGTGTTGGGATTTTTTGCTTTAAGTTGAAACGAACACTCTGTCTCTGTTTGCTCTGGAAGCAATTCAGCGATGGCGCTCTCTCACAAGTAAGAAGCGTGTTTGTTGTATGAACAAAGGCAAAGCTGCGGCCAGGATGAGCCTGAAGGAGGCCGTCTGTAGAACAAATTCAGCCCCCAACTCCTGTGAGTGGAGCAGCCCTGGTCTGACTTGGTCTGAAGTGGGATAACTGGTACTAACCCCCACCACCTGCTGGGGCTTTTGTTCTGTCTTGGTTGACATGGTACTAATCTCCTCACTGTGGTTGTTTCCTTCTTTTTGAGGAAGCTCCACTGACTTGACTGCACTCAGTGTTAAAATCTTGCTTTTCTTGTTTACAGTTTTTCCTTGTGAAGAACACACATGACGGGCGGTGTGTCTAGCCTTCCCCTCTGTGTCACAGATCTTTTTGTGTTTCTACTGGGATCCCTCGTTAGATTTTAAAAGAGGGTAAAAGCTTGTGTTTCAGCTGCCGTCAGAGCAGTAATGAGGCATGAATAATTCTTGCTTCTTAAATAGCAGTTCTTCCTTGGGAGTCCCTGTAGTACTACATGCATATCTTACGCATTTTTTTCACATTGAGAATGTTGTTGTTGTCAGTTTAATTTCCCCAAAAAAAAAAGAACGTTGTGGGATGCATTTTAAGAAAATGCATTCTTGATATAAGCTGTGCAAGAGCATCTCAATGTCAAAAAGCTTTTTGGTGAGAACAAGTCTGTTCTGGGTCATTTCTATAAAGACTCCACCAAACGTATAACAGCAGAACACGGCACTAACAAGTGTTTTGATCCAGTGGATTTTATGCCATTAACATCTCTAATTCTCCTGTTTGTGCGGAGGAAACTTTTTAGCGCTCTCATGTCCTGCGATGTCCTCATTCTCTGGTTTCTGTGCTCACTCCTGCTGTCCAGATGCCAAGGATAACTCATTCACCCGCTCACGTAGTTCAAGTGTAACCAGCATAGACAGGGAATCCCGAGAGGCCATCTCCTCCTTTCACTTCTGTGAGAGTTTCCCCAAGAAGAACGACAGCCTGATCAGCCCCTGTCTGCTGGTGGGAACCACCCAGGGCACTGTGATGATGGTGGCCCTCAGCCTGCCGCCTGGTGGGGACCAGAGGCTGCAGCAACCAGTCGGCATCTCCTCCTCTGGTAAGAAGCTGAACTGAACTTGATGTAATCCACCAGGCGGGATTAGAAATAGTAGAAGTAGTCATTTATTTTGGACTTCATTAACAAAGTTCATGAAGGTATTCACATAAAGATAAAACAATAACAATAGGGAAAACAAGAAATATTGACTAAAAAGGCTTAAAGATGAAGCTTATTATACCTGACATTACATTCTGTGGTGGAATGTAACTAAATACATTTACTCAAGTACAGTTCTGAGTATTTCCACTAACAACTTGCCCGTTACTGTAAGTCAGTGTATTTAAACCTAGTAAGTAAAAAGCCAATTCTTTCTTAATATGCCTTTTAAACAAGCACAAACATGTGAGCATGCTGATATTACACTCTGCTCGAGCTGAACACACTCTCATTCACTGTGTTTTGCACAAGCACATCGCTCGCCTGGCTAAAATTCACGGGTTCTGCATGTGACTTGGGACACAAAAACTATATTAACCCATCAATGACCTCTATTGTTAAGCCGTCTGAACAGAAACAACAGTACTGGGGCTTACTGTGTCTCTTACAGCAGTCTGCAGCAGAGTCGTCACTAAAAGCCCCTTAAAGTCACACTTTCCTTACAGACATGAGCTTTGTGCAGCAGCCATTCAACATTCAACATATAACACAATGTAATGTAGATAATAGCAATTCTGCCTGGTCTGTTACTTTTCAAACCTCTGAATGATTTATTTTTCTGTAACTAGTGTTTCAGTTACAGTTATAGTCATCAGCAAACCCACAGTATCAGTGTTCTGATGTATACTGTATACTGGGGGCTGTTTAAGCAAAGGTGTAGGGCATTTTTTAACTCAAATCTGAAACTTTGGGCTTTGTACCGTCATCATATACTGTGCATTTGATACATACCAAAAAATTGTAATTCAAATGATATTGGCAACATAGCGTCATTGCATGATTCCTAAAAAAATATCTTTATTTGCCACAAGATAAATAGCACAACATGCACAGAACAGACAATTGTTTACGGATTTCACATTGTTTTTGTAAAGTTATTGCATTTGGTATGAAGGCTTTTTGTAAATGTAAATGTATTTCTCGTTTCTCCTTCGTTTTATAAATAGATCCCATTTGTCTCTTCTCTCTCCCAAACATTTTACATCTATTTTTGTGATTGCCCTCCAGGTTTTCATACCATGTACTGTAAAAGTTAAAAGTTTTAACAGTTTTAACAAGAATTCTGCAAGATGTTGTTTGTTATATCATATGAATCTAATTTCCTGATTGGTTACAAGAGCTGCTTTTCTTTAAAAAAAAAAAAAGTGCTGTATTGGCTATAAAACTTGTGTAAAGTTTAAAATGTTAAAGTCAGACATTAACTGAAAACAGGGTTAAAAAATTATCCAACCAGTATTTTTTGTTTTCCTAAAAAACTAAAACAAAAAAACAGTGATAGATCATGCCAGTTTTAAGATCATTTTATCACACCAAAAAATGTGTGAAGACCCTTTCGCTAACCTCTAAGGTTTATATTGGACGCAATATAAATGCAAATATGCAGAGACACTGCACAGAAAGAGTACCAGTGGAAGTGGATTTATTTATTTCCCAGCACAGTTATTGTCCAGATGTCCCAAAACGAGAACATCCAACTTCCCACGCTCCGCTGTCCTCCTGCTGACCTTGAATTAAGGATTGTACCCCAGAATAGAAGCGTGCTTGATGTTTTGTGGTCATTTTAATGTCTCTGGTTTAAATTAAAAACAATACCTCTGTGTTACTCATTCTTCAGGCACTATGGTCGAACTCAAAGGAGGCATTTTGACTATGGCCCTGTTGGATGCGGCTGGAGCTCTGCTGCCCCCTTCCTACGAGCCGTGGTACGACCCAAATGCCTCAGATGAGGAGAAGGAGAAGAGCCGGAGGCGTAGGCCGGCCTCCCCTCCCTCGTCACAAGAGGGTCAAGATTCCCAGTTCGCTGTCCTCTGTTCGGAGAAACAGGCCAAGGTGTTGTCCATGCCCTCCCAAACCCGCATCCACAAACACAACATCACAGAGACCTCCTTCGTGCTGCGGGCTGATGTTGTGCAGATTGCCGGAGCGAACTGCATCGCCTGTTTCTGTGCTAACGGCCATATCATGACTCTGAGGTATCACAGCTAGTGGCATTTAAAACTGCTTTTAAAATATGTGATGAAATCAAAATAACTACATTTGAGTAGAAAAATTCCTAAACTAACAGTGCGGTGTGAAATAATGTTTGTGTCATCACAGTTTACCCAGTCTACGGCCTCTGCTGGATGTGAACTACCTGCCGCTGACAGACATGCGGATAGCCAGAACGTTCTGCTTCTCCAACCTGGGTCAGGCCCTGTACCTCACCTCCCCCACCGAGATCCAGAGGATCACCTACAGCCAGGAGACCTGCGACAACCGGCAGGTCAGATGGTCTTAATTAATTGTGTATGTGAAGTCACAGAAAAGGTTAAAATGTAAGATTGTGGCGCCAGAGAAAAAGTCAGTTTGGAGCCCTGAAAACCAGATGAATCTCCTGAGCATTTGACATCAAACTGTCAAATTAGGCAGCACAGACGGTGCCTACTACTTTGCCTATTCCTTGCCTCAATTGTTTTCAGAAACACATTTTATTGTAGCCACGTCCTTCTCAAAGCATCGCCCCCAATCTGCATGTTTTTTTTTTCATTAATTTAAAATTACATACCTTTATGCCCAGTACTATCACCTGAAATGGTGTGCTATACATAAAAAGTGAAATACTTTACAGGTCATACAGATTTAAATAGACACGCTGATGTTTATGTGTTCCTCAGGAGATGCTCAGTGAGTTGTTTACCCCTGTGGAGACGCCAGAGGCTCCAAACAGAGGTTTCTTCAAAGGCCTGTTTGGAGGAGGAGCTCAGTCTCTGGACAGGGAGGACCTCTGTGAGTACACAATGACTGACTATCAAATCTGGATTTTTTTTTTCATCATACACTGTATAAGTTGGAGATATTGTGCCATTTGATTGACTTTGAACACAGAATTAGTTACCACTTTGAATGGCTTTCTCCTTTTGTCTTTGGTAGTCGGTGAAACAGTCGCTGGTAAGGCGTCCCGTAGCCTGGCCCAGCACATCCCGGGCCCAGGGGGCATGGAGGGCATGAAGGGTGCAGCGTCTGGGGTTGTGGGAGATCTGGCCCGCGCCCGGATAGCTCTGGACGAGAGAGGGCAGAAACTGGGCGAGCTGGAGGACAGAACGGCAGCCATGATGGCCAGCGCAGAGTCCTTTTCCAAACACGCTCATGATGTACGCATTCATCATCCCTTTGGGCACTTAAAATATTGTTTTCTGTTTTATTTTTGACTCTCACTTGTGCTCTTCTCTCCCTGCAGATGATGCTGAAGTACAAAGATAAGAAGTGGTACCAGCTCTGATGGCAGCGTGTGGAGCATCAGACTCTGTAATCACATGCTCACCAGTATCTCTTTGGAGCTGCAGGTCGCTCTTCTTCTCTTCTCTATTTCTCTCCACGGGGGGTTCTGCTCAACAGACTCATGCTTTTATTCTCAGCACAAAATCATACACTCTGCATTACCTCAGTCACCGGAGGACTGGCGCGGAGTAGACACTGGCCGACCCAACGTAATGAGAATGGAAAGAAATGGAAGAAGAGAAGCTCTTAGGAATCTCTCTTTCCATTTCACCCGAGAGCGGGGATGTTCTCGTAACATCAGTCCGCAGAACAGAAGAGAGGTGACCTTTCATATCCATCAGTCATGCACTCATATATATCTCATATATATACAAATATATACACACCCTGCTGTTTTGTTCTGAAAGACAATTCTGCAAAACATGTACTTGTGGTGGCCTGATTGCAATTCTTTTTTCCGTTCTTTACCCTTTATGGTGTCTGCCAAACACAGTGGACTTAAATGAGGAGAAAAGTCTGATGACCCCTTGTCCTTTAAATCTAATCAAGTCAATGAAGATGTAAGTTTCTATAGGGATGATTGAATCAATGAAGGACTTGTGTCTGTTTGTTTGTTTTTTCTGGTTTAAATTATTTTTACAGTTTGACCTCTTGTCCTTTCGTTGGTCTCTTTTTGTCTTTTGTTTCGTCCAGAAAGAGCCTTTCAAGCACTTAGAACCGTAAAAACTAGACGGGGAGATGATGAATCTGTTGCCTCTCACCGAATAAGGGCTGGTAGTACACTAGTTCATCACCGACCATTCCTTTTTACAGCATTTTCAACCAAGTTGTTTTAGGCGAGAAGGACAAATGGTGTGTTTTCTGAGAGTCACTTTGGTTTTATTTTTTAATTAGATTATTTATTAGAACAGTATAATTGATAGTAAGTAAAATAAGTTTATATGTTGGGCATTGACTTGTTTTTTGTTTTTTTGCTTTGGTCAATTAAATGCGCAAAAAAAGTGCTGAAAATGTTTACCCCTGAAGAAGAGTTTACATTGATCTATCAGAAAAATGAAGAGTTGATACACTGGAAAACCCTTGAAGGTCTTCTGGCTTTCGAGGCGCTGTAGCTATGTCCGTATGAGAAGGATGCTGTGTAGAAGGGCAACACAAACACTGTCCTCAATATGATTAGCATAAATGTATATTTTGGTTACAATTTTAAGTTTTTTGTGATAAAGATTCTATCTATACATGATTATTCAAATTTCTTTTTTGGCATTCTTTCATTTTTGTCTCGTTTCTCAATGTGTAGGGAAAAAAGCATGTGTCTCTTACAGCACAATGGAAACGGTAATGCTGTCTTTGTATTTGTAGTAGAAATGACCAAGAGTGTTCCACGCAGTGCCATTGGTCATCTCTCTCTGAACCATTCACTTTCTCTTCTGCCTTTGCCTCATGAAGCATATATTCTAACCTCTACCTATGTGTATGTCTGTGTGTGTGTGTGAACATACATATATTCAGGAATATGTGTATGGGCGCCAATATTTATAATACTACATAGATACAGTGTATTACAATAGGTCTTTTGAGGTTTTTGTTTTTGCTTGACAGTGTTTTTCAATGTGGTTAACTAGAATTCTATTGTAATTAGACTTCTTTTTCATGAGGTGCAAGGAGATGCTGCTATTTGTGTCAATGTAGGAGCATTATCTGTCGGTCTTTTATTTTGAAAAGAGAGACAAGACTTTGTCAGTCCAGATTGCTGCCAAATGTTGTAAATAACGGGACAGCTGGACACAAATCTGACAGTGCAGGTTCAGGCAACGTGACATACTCTGCGCTTGCGGCCATGTTCTTTTCCGACACCAAAGAGTTGCTTAATTTCACAGAGTTGTCTTGATTTTTCCCAAATGGTTAAGAGTCAGTTTCGATACGAAGGAGGACAAGAAGTGTGCTGTGTGTAGGAGGGGGAGTAGATTGGCTTTAGCTTCTTCTTATGGGCATGCCACCGTCATCACCCAAACTGCTGTACATGTGTTCAGAAGACAGGCAAAGTGAATTTGAAGAGTTTCATTCCAAAATGAAATCATGCAACATTGACTCATGGAAAATGGTTGTTTGTTAGATTTTCGAGTATTACATCCTGTATACTTACTGTAGGAGGTGTTGAGTTGTCAATCACCAAAAACATTTTTATCAAAGATGGATATGCAGCGTTTTGGAATGAAACCCTTCACTTTTAGCTAGCTGGTTTTAATCGACTGTGTCCTGCTGAGATAAACCCATCTGAGAGAGCAGCTATGTGGGTTTTGCACTATTTTTTGTACTAATTTTGTTAGTATGGTTTTTAATGTGTTTATTTTGTCGTGTCCCGTTTTCTTATTTTTGTTTTGAAAGGACCAAAACATGACAGTACCTATGCTTATCTATGTCATTTGCCAATTATGCTGATTGCTTCACTCTCAGATTTGTTTTCAATGTCAGGTTAATGATTCTATGATATATTTATATATTTGAAAACAAATATATATATACTTTTAATTTCAATAATCTATTAAAAATGAATACCTTTAATGTACTTTTTTGGGATAGAATAACTCATGTTAATGTCTAAACAATGGTTGTGCATAATTATCCATCATCCAGACACGACAATAAACATTTTCTGGTTATATATTGAACATGGTCATCTCGGATTCAAGCTTTGCTACCGCAGGAGGGTCATCTCCTCTTGGTGGGCCGCCGAGTCTTTCTACAAAGTGTGGCCTCGACTTTAAAGTGCTTCAGTTTGCAACATATATGGTCTAAATGGTCTCTTATTGCACATTGAAGGATGCATGATATTAAGTGTTTACAAACTTGAAACAACCATGTATTATCCCTCTTAGAGATTGTCTGTTCTGGCATTTGTATTTACCACCATGTTGAACAAAACTGAAGTTCTCATCACACATCTGAAGGTGTCCCGTTTTCATTTGATCATGCCAATTGTATAAGTGTGAGAGATTATATTTATTTTATTGGTACATCTGTTTATGTTACTGTTTGCTTCATGAAACCTCTTGCTTCCCCTGCACCGTAGAAATGCATAGAAATCGAAGCGAGGCTCACAGCACCGTGCAGGAGAGCTCAAGGGTTTCTCAGTCGCCATACTTCCATCCATCCATCTGTCTGTCTTCTGGGATGAATATCTGTGGAGTTGCAGTATTTTCTCATAGTAGGCAATTTTTGTACAGTTTTATTAAAATAAATTTCACATGGATGTCTGACTTAATCTGCTGCCACAAACAATTTAGACTGTAGATACAGTATATATAGATATTATTGTGCAATGGAAAATAAATGTAAAACCAATCATAACATGTTTTGTCTTGTGTTTTCTGTTTCATGTTGCTCACAGACTTCATTTAGGAATTAATGACTCTTATATGGGAATTCTTCGGTCAGAGGTGTCAGCTATTGATTTATTTGTCTTGCTTTAAAACCTTCATGTAGATTTCAACACTCACATTGATCATCCTGAGTGACAGCCTGGTGCCACTGGATCTTTACCACAAATGAACACAATTAGATTTAATTCAGAATAAAAAGACCATACATCTGAACAAAGTGCCTTCTTTGTCTCACATAGTCCAACATTTTGACCATTTTGTTGCAGACAAACTTCAAATTATGGAAGATATATCTTCTCTTAAATTATTTTAATTACAGATACACCAACACACTGATATACCATAAGCTGTTAAAAAAAAAAAAAAAGCAATATGAGTATTTGGCCACTATTATTTTATTGCCATTATCTGTTCACCTTTTACAGTTTGCAAATCAGATCAGATTGTAATATAAAACTATAAAACACTGCATTTACATTTAGCTTGTAATGTATACAAATCTAGACTAATAAGTGTTGGAAGGTAGGTTGATAGGATATTTAGACCACCTAGAATAAAGAAAAAGTAGGATTTCTAAAAAGTCCATCATATTAATTATATCTTACCACACATTCTAATAACCAGTAGTGCACTGTCCCTCTTGTCTCATTGCACTTGGTTATTTTTAATACGTATTCATGTATTTTTAATTTTGTTTTTATGTATCTGTTTTTATTGTTTATAATTTCATTATTATTTTATTTAATTAATCGCGAGTCCTACATTTCCCAGAATCCCCTGCAGGTGGCGCCACTGCTCGCGGAACTCCCATCGTCCAGTGGGGTAAAAACCACCGCAGGGACAGAAGCAGAGCATCTCCCGGCTCACACTGCCTGAACCGGCGGATGGAGCAGAGGGACGGCGAAGTTGACTCCGGTGCAAGCTAGGGGCACAAAGTAAGCCACAACAAGTGCACCCCGAAGAGGAGCAGACACTTTTGTATGTTTTATTTTCTACCAGTGGGTTTATAGCAGTTATATATCGCTCTACCTTCAGCGGCAACCGTCTGATATTTTTGCTCCGGATGAATGTTTGACGGACCTGAGCGTCTGCCCTGTAACCGTTTGGATGAATGAGACAAAGAGGATGGATGCAGCCTGAGAAGACGCCAACTGGCTTCTTTCCCATATTTGTCGGAGGATAACTTCACAGAAATGTGGTCAACTCGGTTAAAGGCTTGTCTCACCTGCTAACTTTACGTTTCCGCCGACGACAGAAGTAAGTTAAGTTAGCTAAAAACGTTTATTTGCTAACTTAGGTACTCGCGTCATCAACTAACCGTCAAAATATGTTTAACGCTCAAAAACGAGTCTTTTAGCTCAGAAACAAGCCTATCTTCTTCATGTATGGGGATTTAACGTGTGCTAACTTACACGCCTTCAAGACATGTCAAAGGTCAGGGTCAGCAAGAGAGCCTGAAGAGTCTTCACTGTTTTTGCTCAAGAAGTGCCGTAAGAGAGCTAGGGTTGGAAATCTTAAATGTTACGGACAGTTCAAGGTGTTTCTCACATAAAGCCACTCTGCTCTCTCCAGTCATGTATCCACAGTGGTTTCTATTGATCTGGCCACAACCAAATGTGTCTAATTTGGAGAAGTGAACTTTCTGATGGAACAGAGTTGCCTCCTCACAAAGAGCCCTGCCCCTGTGTGAATGGAGAGGAGGATGTTCACTTAAGTTAGGCCTTCTTGTATGCTGCTTGAAGATGAGCCAAGGGCCAAACCTCGTCCTCGAGTGGCTTTCCAAGCTGAATCTTTCCCAGTATGTGGAGGCATTCATTGACAATGGTTATGATGATTTGGAAGTTTGTAAACAGATTGGGGAGCCAGATCTTGATGCCATAGGTGTCCAAATTGAGTACCACAGACACAGGCTGCTCGCAGCAGTCTACAAGCTAAAAGATGAGGACCAGAGGAAAGCACCTGGCTACTATTTCACCTTAGAGCCTCTGGATCCCTCCACTCGGAACCACTCTTTACACTCAAACAGAGAAGATGGCTTAAGGACTTTGAGGTCAAAGTCACGCACCACAGGAATACATGAGGCCTCCTGTCCTGGAAACCATAACCTGCAATTTACAGATTGTAAAGACTTTGTGACTTATCCCAAACTGAAGCTCAAGGTACTGTTAAGGGATAAACTTGCAAAAGATGGAATCAACCTGGGAGAAGCCCCATACACCCGTAAGGTAGGCATTTTCTTTCTTTTCTATTTTTACAAAATGTTGATCCTAAAAGCTGGCTCTTCAAACGCTGTCTCCTGGAATTTAATACGCTTACACTGTTATGTTTGTGATGATGGGTGTGACCAATTTCTCTGATGGTGCTGACGTCCAATGATTCTTCTTTATTGCTCCAAGTATGCTCTGATTTCTCCGGCAAGGTCGACAGAGATTCAGTGTAGTGCTGTTGATTTTAAGTTTTTCTTTGCTGGGGCCCAGGTTTAACTCACTCGTCTTTTTTTCATGTAAAGATCAAAGAACCCATAATCAATTTTGGGTTCTGATTGGCTGCAGTCTGTTGCTGTGTGAGTGGGTGCTGAGAGGGATTAGATTTACAGTATATCCTATATATTTAATACAGTAGGCTTAATGACATTCACTGCGTTCCAAGTACAATTCCCAAAGGGCCATTCAACATGCAGAGAATGGGGATGAACTTGTTGCATTTGACTCTATTTTTTTTTTTTCTTTAATCCTTTGAACTCTACAGTAGAAATGCTCGTCTGACAGTGGCTACATAAGTATTTTTGCTTATTGTGATGACATTTCTTGGAGCACTTTGATATATAAACTACAAACTATTTCGTTTTTTAAGATTCTTATAAGCAGAAAGTCAAGCTGTTTTGATCGTCTTTAATAGAAATATTTCCCCAGTGTCTACATTGGTATTGGTATTTTTTCTTATTGTGATGGTATTTCTTGGAGTATCTTTAAATGTTTAATATCCCTAAAATCTGTACAACCTAAGCTGAAAGGCTATGTAAGTTAATAAACTGTAAAATTGACATATTCTCTCAATCTCTCTCTGACATAGGCAACCCCAGATTCAGTCTTTTTTTTTTTGGGAAGTTCTTTGTCCGCTTGGCATTTCTCCTCTTAGTGTTGCTTTGTTTGCCCAAAGCCTGACGCCCCAAAACCTCCCAAATACAACAAAATGAAAAGATGCAGATACAGATACATACTTCGAGTGGGTCATAAGTGGTGTTTAAGAGGGATTACCTGCAAATCTTTGCATAACTTTTTTATGAAAATCCTGCACAGTATGCCTTTAGGGACAGTATATTGTTTTGTCTTGTATTATACACTATTCACGCTTTCAAAATTGTGTGTTTGATTGGCATTGGCAAAGAGTATAAGCATATAAATTGCTAAATATGTTGTCCTAATCAATAGCATCAAGATTCCCAGGATGTTTACATGGTGAGCACAATACTGATAGCATACTGAGTTAGACGGAAATTACTTGCACTTTACTCAAATTATGAGATACCCTGTGGCTGCTTTGCATTCTGGTCTATTGAAGCGGTTGTTGATTGTGTGATTACAGTAACTCTGCCTTTCTCATCATGGATTAGTCCCCTGCTGTTTGATTGTTAAATGTTGATGCCAAAGTGAGTGATGAAAGAAGCTGTTGCACTTTGACTGACATCAAAACAGGAAGCTGATGTGAGACAGTATGTTGTCTGTTAGTTTCTAAGGTTGGTGGTTAAACCTACGTGTCCAAGTGTCCTTGAGCAAGCCACAGAATATCAGTTAATCGTGGTAGTTAGACCTGTGTGTTGCATGGTAGCTGGTTGTGTGTGTGTGTGCGCGCCCTGCTAGTGTAAAACATAAGCCTTATACTTAACATGTAACACTAAAAACAAGAAAAAACAATGAACCCTGGGGCAGAGGTCAGTGGGTCGGTGGATCAGTCTGCCATTATGACAGATGTTACATCTACTGACAACATGCCATTTCATTTCTGAGGGATCTTCTTTGTTCTGACAACTGTGTGTGTGTGGACTGCAGAGACTGTTAGTTAATGTAATTACAGAGGGTAGTTTTTTCTGCTTTGGCTTCGACCAAATCCATTGAGTACATAATACACTTGGCGAATGGTTTGAGGCCAGCCAGATGAAAAGCCAGCCTTTGGCTTATTTTCAACAATCTGTCGCTATCAGGGGAAGGCGTGATTGATGGATTCTAGATTTGATTATATCACAGAAAACTGATGTTTACCACCAGACTACACATGGCACACTGGTGGAAATGTTTTAGCTTTATTGTAACAGACTGTCAGAATGAATCCCAGCTAAGTAGTATGGTTGGACACCACCCCAGAATGTCTGCACTAACAGACCTGAGGCACAGTTTCTGTTTTCAGTAGTGGTGCTCAGCCAAGAGAGAACTTATTCTCGTAATGCACATTCATACTTGTCGTGGTTTTGTATTTTGTCAGCAGATATAAACTTAAAACGCTGCTCATCAACAATAAATGAATGTGGTCTGAGTTACCGGGGGCCAGGTGCAGATTTCCAGTGTGACTGAGCTGATCTTTCTCTCATAACTTATCTTCTTTACTAGAGTGCCTTTAAAAAAAACATCATATTGTTTGGTGCATTCTCAGTTATTCTAATAATAACAATTTAATTGGAAAAGTTTATTTTACGTCTCTGTGGTAACATTCGCTTTAAAAATAGTTGCACTGTACCAACAGTACTGGATGATTCTGGCCAGTTTTACAACTACAAGCCCATACTGTTCATGAAAAATTCAAAGGCTGTAAACTACTAAGTGCAAAGGCACTTTGTGACTCACTTCCAACCTTTTTGTAGGTTACAGCCAATGCTGGCACAGTAAGATTTACCCAGAAAAGTTTATTTAATTCTTTAGACTTAAAAGCATCGCTAGTTTTAGAGTTGGCACAAAACTCGGGTTTTGAGGTCATCCACAGGGTAAAATCTAGGAAATATGTTACATCCTGAGATGTAATAGTGGTGGATAGGAAAGTAGCTACACTTATGCTCTGCTAGTTTTTTTTGACAGAGCCTTTACAAAGTGCAAATGACCGTTAGTAGCAAATCATTAATGTTCAACTTTGGTTCTCCAGCTCCACACTGTGCAGTTAACTTTTTGAGTATTATGTCATCTGGCTGGATTTCAGTAGGAAATAGGCCAACCTTTTTGGCTCATTAAATTTGGCCCAGTTGATCCTCCTCCCATTATGAAGACATGCTTGATCATTTAATTAATTAACTATGTTAATATGAATTTGATGTGGAGCAGCTCATCAGCAAAGAGTTGATTTGAAAAGGTGAGATTTTGTTGGCTGTGTGTGATAACAGCTTGTTGGAGCAGTTTGGCCTTTAGGTTCATCAGTTTTAGTCCATTAAACAGTTGCAGGATGCAGGTATGTAGGCCACTACGGCCCATTTTCTAACCAGGAATAGCACACAGCAGCTTCAGGCTATGTGTGGCTCTACTGGCTCTACTTCTTTGCCTAAATTTGTGTAGAGCCAGACCAAATATCAATATACATACAAGAATATGGTATTAATTCTGACATTTGCGATGAAATACTGTACAGATTTTTTCTAATTAATAATAATCTAATTATTTTTTCATAACTTCATAACATTTTGTTATTGGCCTAAACACCATAAAGTGTAACAAAGATGTGAGTGAAGATTGAGATGAACGTCTGTTATATTAGCCCTGCCTATCCAGACCTATCTGAACAGTGCTGTGTCAGTGCTGGAGAATGGCCTTGCTGTATTCATTATCATTCTTTTATAGAGGGAAAATGCTCCTGCTTGTTTGTATTTCTTGAAACCAATCCCAGTCGTTTTGGGCGGCACTAAGCCCTGAATGCAGCTACCGTGCCCCTGCCAATTACATAGCAGAAGGGGAGGAGAATAGTGCACAACCAGTGAGGGCTTATACCTACAGTCTACGTCCGGCGAGTCAGACAAGTGTTGTATTGGAATACATAGATGCAGTAAAAACAAAATCATTGTTGTGTATTACAAGTTAGCATCAAATTTCCATAAGTATGGTTTTCATACAACACAGAAATGAATACTTCTGGAAAGGCAATTACCTTTTCCAGAAGTATGAAGAACTTGCAACCACCATATGCAACCAAGGTCTCAGAAGCTAACAAAATGCCTGTATTTATCCAAATACATTAGATTTGTAATGTCAAAGGATTTTGTTATTATTTAGCACTCAATCTACCAGTGAGGACAAATGATCTGTATGTTCATGTTCGTTAAGGCAGCTGCAAACAAAATACTGCATAACTTTCTGAATTATCCACATTCCACTACAACACAAGTTTTTGTTCATCCTGTTGTTTGCTGGCACGCTGAATTGACAATCATTCAATTTAAAGTCAGTGCAGATGAATTGGTTTTCTCTCCAGTGGGGGCGAGGCCAGAATTTGTTCCATCTCTATATCATCAATTTATCTTTACACTTCTGTAACTCACATTGAACTTGTTTGTGTTTATGTCAAACATCAGTATAATGTGTCCTTAGGCAATTTACTTTCCGCAGTTCAGGAATTGCAGAAGTTTTGATCTGTAATCCCACAATGCCTCTGGCTCTCAGCTCTGTGCTTTTCTGAGTACTCTGTGCCATGTATGACTAGTTCAGACACACCCACAGGACCTATTAGTGACTCTGGAAGAGAGAAAAAAAATCAGATGAAAGCTGGTTCAGCTGTAAATGATCTAAACACTGGCTGCAAAGCACGTGTTTCACTGAAAAGTGTATCGAAGGATTTCCACCAAAGGGACATCACAAGGTAAACAAAGAAAAGCAAATTCCAATATAAAAAAAGACAATGTTTAAAATTCTGAACTTGTTTTTCCCAAAGGTCGAACCCAAAGACTCAAACATTTCACAGCCAGATGAGGTCTTGTCATCACATTTGTTAATTTGAAGGTAGATTTCAATCATTATACAAAGTGCTAATTAACTTGTTTGCAGCTTGTGAGTGTTAATGTGCACACAAATGATGCACAGCAGATGCATAAGTTGACAAACCTGATGTATATATTCTTTACTAAAAGGTAAAAGCCAGACTTTTTTTGAGACAGTATTTCATCTAGACTATAAGTCTTGCCCAATTTATATTTAAAATGTTGTTGTCAACTTCAGTGAGAGTCCATCAAGATGAATAAGAAGCTTTCTAGACTGACATCAAATGATTAGCCCTGTCATTATGTTGTTCATCACACAGACCCTGTTGGGAAGGATTCCTTTTATAGCTGTCTTCTTAACAATGGGCTTCAAATCCCCAGAAGGCCTCATTGCAGTGCCCGTCCTGAAAAGAATCCTCAGAATGGGGAACAAATCTTAGTTGTTCACAAGATTTCCCTGTGTTTCTCTGCCAGAGGGTCGGAGGACAAGCAAAACCAGCAGGCCTCTTTTGACAGGAGAAAAGCCAATCTGAATAGAACTGGGCAAAATACGAGCTCTGCAGCAGCTGACAGCTGTCTCTGCCTTTGTCACTTTAAAAAGGAGATTGAATAGAACTGTTTTTGCTGAACAAAGTAGGTTTTTAAACACCAGCCCAGATTTTGCTATGCAGACTGGTGCAACATTGTGTGGAAGAGGAGGGCATGTAAATATACAACAATGTTAATTAGTCGATAACCTCAATCAGTTTTTGTCCTGTCTTTTAAACAGGACTGACACATCAGGTCTTGAAAACCTGTTACTTGTGTGATCATTTGGTTAGTACTGTTGCTTCACAGCAACAAGTTCTTAGGTTTTGAGGTCAGTTGGGACCTTTCTGTGTGAAGTTTTTTTCCTTTCACCACATCAGTCTCTCTCTGGGTGCTTCAGTTTCCACCAACAGTTCATGTACAACATTTTAACACATTTTTACCATTGACACTGGGGGTTGCACTGATCTTAGCTTGCATAGCTTTACGATTACGAACACTGGTTGTATACAAACAAAAGCATAGAGTGCACTCATTTCTTCACATTTGGTTGTTTGTTGTTTTACAGTGAGATCATTGCAACAAGGCCCTTTTTCTTATAATAGTAGACTGTAGGGAATGCCTCCTTATGGACTTCATTCATGTTATGTCAGAATAGATTAAGGCGACCCACTGGACCATTACAGGAATATTGCTGGATTATTGCACTGATGGTGCTAAGGGTGGGGGGCTGAATAGTATTGCACAGAGCACTCAAAAGCTTAACGTGCCATGAACACTCTTGTCACTTACTGTTTCAGATTCGATAAATTCCTGTCCGGCTTGTAACTCTTGCAGTAGTCTGTTCCTCTCCTCAACAAAACAGGACTGTATAAGGACAGTTGTCTTGTACCAGCAAATATTCAGCCACTTCACATAGCATCACTGCTGAGTGGATATCAGAGTTGACATAAATGTTGTACACACAGGGAATACTTTGCAATGTATAATGTAAACTGTTGTGTTAAGCAGAGCATAATCACTGACCTATATTTATGAATATAAGATTAGAATTGTCCAGTGTCAGTGGACCAAAGGGTGAAGGACAGATGTAGCTTATTGCTCTGTGTATGTTCTTCTGTCCAGTGTGTTATCATTTTAAATTGCCCTCCGTTCCTCATCTTGCTTTCAAGTAGAAATTATTCAGAAAAGTATCTTGAGGGGCTGCTATAAAGAAACCAAGAGAAGTGCATCACGCGATAATTCTGTGACCAGCAACATACCACTTACATGCTTATTCTGGGCTCAACAGTATTTACGCTTCCCTTTGACACTCCTCGCTATTGAAACACTCCAGCCTCTACCTCTCTTTTGCTTCAGCTATTGTATTACAATGCTAAGTAGGCCTTTGAAACTATGTGGCGCTCTCTGAATTTAAATCACTGTTTGGTAGTCTTTGGTTTTGTGGTTGACACACGCAAGAGGCAGTTGAATTGAGAGAGGAAGGTTGATTCATGTCTTTATCAGAGCAAGTACTGAAGACCAGCACTGAGGCCTTTGTACTTGTGTTTTTATTGATTGCTTCTTGTATTTGAGAATCACTCATTTTTTGTGAAGCATGACAGTATTCAGGTGTGCTCAGTTCATTTGTTTTTATAAGAGATCAAATAGGAAGTAATACTCGTAATTTCCCAGAGACTCACAAATATCAGCGTTTTGCTAACGGGGGGAT
The DNA here is from genome assembly GCA_903364295.1 of Serranus cabrilla. Taxonomy (NCBI): domain Eukaryota; kingdom Metazoa; phylum Chordata; class Actinopteri; order Perciformes; family Serranidae; genus Serranus; species Serranus cabrilla. The sequence goes on along the minus strand of CAFUXE010000025.1, from coordinate 54,716 downwards.
GGCATGCAATCCATAGCCCCAACAAAACTACATAAAGTCATTGCACATATCATTTGTCCATTAAAGTTCAATGAAGTTTAAATCTTGAATGTCTTGATGACCCACCTATAAATTTAAACATCATATGATGATGGTCTAAAATCAAGGATAAAAGTGAGAAGAAAAGTGAGAAGAAAGGTTTTTGCATGCTGCCTTAGTTAATTTGAGATAACAAATGAGAATACATTAATTGCCTGACTTGACAAATGTGCAGCTTTGCATTTGACCTGAAATCAATTTCTGTGCATAAAGATGTTTTTTTCTCCTTGGCCTTTACCTTTCTCTCTCTGAGTGTTGCGTCACCAGCAGGCTCTTGGAGGTCTTTGAGCCGCTCTACATTGACCTTGATCACGTTCCATTACAAAGGTCTAATCCTGCTCTCTGCCAGGCTATTTTTACTGCATGTGCAAGATGGACCATTTCAGCAGGGTTGACATGCATTTTCAGTCAGTCAAGCAGAGGGACTTTAGTTGCCAGAGGTAGATTCTCTTTCAAAAAAAGGAGCCATTACTATAATGCACTTATGTTTCTTTTGTTATTTATTTATGCCACATGCTTTGCATTTTGCATGACTGGATACCATGTATTGGTTCATTGTAAAGGTTTTATGTAAATCAGTTTAGTTCCTTGGTTTAATGTTAAATTGGCCATTAAAACAACAACAAAAAACATACACAACATATACAATTACAACAGGAAAGAGCAAAACACAAACAGCTAAACAAGATAAAAAGCTCAGGAGAGTAGATAAGCATCATGCAAAGTAGGACATGTAAAAAGCAGACATTAGGAAACGATGTAAAGTAGACTCTGTTAACATCTGCTTCTAGTCACTAAATGCTAGTCAAGATTCAATAAACCTTTATGGAGACCAACCTAAGCCCAACTGTCTAGACGCCCTCAGGATAACAACAGTAATCCATCATGGCTTGTGTGCCTGAAACATTGAAACACATTTTTGCATGACAGTAAGAGGGACTTTGCTTTTTTCACTCATCATTAGAGATATTGCAATCTATTAGTCCTGTATTTCTTGTTAAATGTAGGTCATCTATGGATTGCAACATGTGATTTGTTTACATGCTTAGACTCTCGGGACATTAGTGCTAATTCCACATGACACGTATTAATAATGTGACTTGATGTAATTCAGTGCATTAAGCATAGGCATTATAAAAAAAGGATGTGATATTGTTCCATTCTGCATGACCTATACATTAAGAAGATAGTGAATGAAACTCAGAATCATGCAGCTTAAGTTGAATCTGTTGTCTGCAGCTGGTATATTTATATCTAGGTGTTCATTATGTTTGTTTCCAGTGTACTGCTGCAGTAGTGTGCAGCTGTTGAGCTATTGAATTTTGAACACGCCTACACCACTACGCTGCCCCAGATTATCCTCAAAGAGAGCATCAATTTTTTACAACACGGTATTGATTTTGCATCGTAATTAAGAGCTTTTCATTCAGACACTCAGCATACCTCTGATCAGAGGCGTGTAAGGTCAGAAATTACAAATGTAGCTGCCCTTCTAAGCCCTTTGGCTTTCAAAGGTTTAATATTCAGAGACATCACTCACTTATTTATAGATCGTTTACCAGTGTCCAAGGCTGCATGTGATGTATGGGTTAACAAATTAAAGGAGGCACTAATCTACTGTTTAAAATCTAGTGAATTTATGGTTGTTTTCATCCATATTTTGTCTTTTATTTTCATCTCCCTAACAAAATGCATGACAAGCTGCACACAGCTCATTCAAAATGCAAAGGGAGGAATAGAATAAAGAAATCTACACACAGTTGCAGACTTGTTAAATCTCTGCAGATGTTTGGCAGTTGACAGTTGGCTTTCACTTCAGCTAAGCACTTAACTTCCCATAACACCAAAACACTTTTTCATGAATCATGACTGTCACTAGTGTTTAAACTATTCCCTCTTCAAATTTGAAAGCAGTACAGTAGAGGTAGCTTTTAGTTAGAAAACCATCAACACATTTTTCCAAGTTAAAATTTAATCATTTGTTTGTCCCACCATTTCCAAATTCTCAGTTTTATCTGACAAAGCCTCCAACCAGATGGGCAGATTTGCATTTTAAAAGACTGAACCATAGTAGGTGGGCAGCAGCAAGAACAAAGAAGGTAAACATGGAAGGAAGCACCGACATTCATGATTACAAATCAAATTTTAATGCACAGCATTTCTCTTTGAGGTATTCATAAATCAAACGGGAAGTTTTCAACTTGTGACTTGTTTGGGAAAGAGCGCTACAGTTGACACTACACTGACTAGCAAACTACGGGAAGTTGTTTATATGATAATGAAGTTCCATATTTAGGCCTATTTATTTTTTATTAAAGCTCATATCTGCATTGTCTGCCATGTCAGATAACAGTAAGAGAACCACAAAAATCACTTGGCTTTGTTGGTCTGTAAAAGACTTGATATTCATTATGTTGGTTTGCAGGCATACAGCCAGTGCATCTAGGCTTGTAATGACAGCCACACAGTGCTGGTTGAATGTATATTCAGTAGACGCATTAAGTTTATTATCACGCATTCAGCTTCGTTATGATCATGCCACCGTACTGTACATGTCGTGCAAGTATCTCTGACATAGTAAATAAGACACTTCCCTGTTTTGACTTTAGTGGATTACAGTAAATCTCAGGCTTCAAATCCATCTGTTTGACATTTTGGCCCATTAGTGATTTGGCCTGAAGGGTCAAGGATTAGACTTAAGCCAGCGTTACATCTTGTGCAATGTGCCATGATGTGACATCTATCCATCCAAGTCAGGATGACAGGGTTGATCTTTTTTCTGCTCTCTGCATGTGATTTTTGTATACTATGTAGTATACAGTGGTGAATATATGTTTATTTAAAAAACCTTAAACAAATACATTTTTACATTCCGACACTTGCAGGAAATGTGTCTTTTATAGTGCATTCATTGTTATTTTGCTCTTTTGTAATGTAGCAGTAATATAGAGGTGTTTATAGAGGTGGGGGTTTTCATGAGTCTTTCATTGAGAACAGGGTCACAGCTGTGCTGCAACTAATAATCCTTTTCACTTTGAATCCGCTGATTATTTTCTAGATAAATTAATCAATTATTTGATTGGTCCAAAAAACGCTAGAAAAATCCATCTGACTCATGAATTATTAGACTAATCATTACATCTGCTCTTTACAAAAGTGTTATTTTAGTAAACCTCTCTCATCAACAACTGCATTTCGACCTTTCTAGTGTGAATCCAACTGAATAGAGGACAGTGGGAATTTGCCATAAATACAGTGTGAGGAACAGTCACACATCAGATCTAGTTTGCCTGTTTGTCCAGTGACCGGCAGGCTATTGTAGCAGCTTCTCCACAGAGTCTGCTGCAGCTTCCAATCCACTGGCAGTCTGCAGTACAGAGGTTCAGGGCCTGGCTCCATCCAGGGGAAAAACAGCATTGTACCTGACCTTTCAGGGAGGGTACAGCCATTTATATAGGAAAAAAGCCAAGGGTCACACTCCTGCAGTGCAGTGAATACTGCATCTTCAGATTATGACCCACTTTCTATCCATTCCCCTTCCTCTCCACAGCAGCTTAGACCCTCCCCCCTTATAAATTTCATATGACAAGTCAACTGACGCTATTGCATAGATTCAACCACAACAAACTGTAAGCTGAGCTGCGTCCCTGGTGATCCATTTACATTTTCTTGTATTCACTGCCATGAGAAATTAAGACGATGACATTCCTGAATTTATCTCCATTATCCTGCATTTGATTTCCTGGGAATATTTAATGTGCTTGATGTCACCCTGTCTGCATACATAATGTATTCACTCCAAGAAATCCAAGTTAAATGAAGCAGCTGCAGTGCGTTTCTGTTTATGTTTGCCTCAGGTTCACCCATTAGCCTCCTTTTTTCAGTCTAAGTGGATTATTATGATCTTTTCTGAACTGTTCTCACTCCATGTGAAAGGTATATGGTAAATGTTTTGGCTGCTAGGCAATTGTCACAGTTAATGTATTTTATTTTTATTTTTATAAATACTTTTCTCCATTATAGTATCAGGATTTAGCACAAATCATGTGCTAAATATTGTATTTTCTAAAAAAATAATATATATAGTTATAATTGGAGCAATGATCTCTTTGTACTACACATATTTCATCCAACCCTACTTTTTGTATTTGTTTGAAACCTAAGCCTGCAAAAATCCAGAAAAACACAGTAATATTTTGAAAGTAGCAAATGTAAGTGATATCCACCAAACTGATAGCATTAGACGTCAGATCTTACAGCATGCATTGAAAATCATTGACTGCCTTTCAGGGAACAACTGATCCACTGACTTTGGTTGCAGGATCACACACCCTTAAAATAAATCAAATAAACCACTCAGACCAACTCAATTTTAATTTAGTCCACATTCAAACCTGTGAAACTCTAATACACGCTTCATACTCCTCACGTGCTGCAAGGGGCTGCTGCACTTCACATTAATTGGATCAATCTGAATGTTGTGGTGTATTTTTAAGTGGGGCAGCAGTGGCTGAGAGCACCTGCCTGGGTTACATTAAGGATGAAAGAAACGTCAAATTGAAGTTAAAGCTCAGAAGACTGTGACAGAAAAGAGCTGTTATGTGCCACACGTGACATATTATGACTACATTGTCAGCGTGTTATGTTTCACCTTTGCTGCCTTTCATCAAAAATACATTACTATTCTGTGTTGAAATGTAAAAAAAAAAAAAAAAGGGTAAACCTTAGGATCCAGTTATGTGTGATATGCACGCAATTTCCCTCTCTGCTGTTAGTTTTAAAAGTCCTGTAAGTTGCCATGTTTGTCAGGCTACTATACATTACACATCAAAAAAGCACCATAATCACCAGTTTAAATGCACTAAAAGAGCGTCTTTCTTTTTGACGTATTGAAAACCAAACTGCCATGATTTTGTATACCGTAATACTGCCTAAATCTACTTTTGTAATAATTCTTTCATGATTATTTGTTGTTGAGCTGAACAAATGATCCTTATTTAATCAAAATTGTGATATGGACTAGTGCTAGAGCCACTATTAAATATATCCACTATAAGATATTGTAGTGCTGCATAGATGTCTCGGCCTACAAACAAAAAATATTTATTTGGTACGGATCCTGGCAAAAAAATCACATGGTGATTATTTAAATATATTTTTCAATGAAATTAAGAACATGTTTGACACTGTGAATCATATCACAGTTGCAATATTGGTCAAATAATTGCAAATCTTTCAGCCCTAATAATAAGGGAGTAGATACTATAGAAAGGTGTGCTGTACCTCTTTGATTTGACCATAGTGGACCCCCATTCATGGTTTGAGTCGGTCTTTGTCATGCATCTCAACAGTGTAATCAAGTGTTTCCAAGCTGCATATCTTTTACATATTATCTGAATACATGTGACAACTGCTTGAATAATGGATAGCCATGTTTTCCTGCCTCAGTAACAGTGAAGAAGCCCGCTCCTCTAAAAAGGCTTCTGAGGAGCAGGCTCTGCCTCCTGGGAAAGTAGATGGCAGTGAGTGGAGATCTTTGTTATAGTTCATGTGTACTATACTATAGGGATGTATCCCTAAGGTAAACACTGGGAAGCTTAGGGGATGTGATAGTGCTGTAAAAGTATGTTTCTTAAACCATTAGGGTGTTTTGTCATCAGCTGAGAGAATTAGGTCAAACAAAGTTGTGGCACTTTGTGAGGCAACACAGTCACATAAGAAGCAATGCCTGTTGTGAAATATTGATCGTCACTTTTTATATCTTTAAAGGAGAGTGCAGTGATTTGTTATGTTTCCTCTATACTTTAGTTGAGGACAGCAAAGTTGTTGTTGGTGGTTATGTTTCCCTTCTGTGGTGCCTGTTTGACTGTGTAGTCGTGGTGGTGCTGGAGGGTTTCATGCTATTCTCTCTTGCTTACATTCTGATGTCTCACTGTTTATTGTAGAGTCTTTGTTGGGAGGGTTAAGTTGAAAGGGTTGTTGCTATTGGTATGCTTAGTCTTTAATCTTACAGTTGGATACTCTACAATGCGTTGGGGGTTACCAACTGTCAATGCTATGTAAAAGATTAAAATGTTGGAGGCTGAAAAGGTCACTTGCATAGTTCAGGTTAGATATAAATGTGAGCAGATTGCAGTGACTTTGAATTTGATATCAATAGATTGCAATAGCAACTAGCTGTTTTTGTTATTTATATAAAACTAATATAAGGATGAATCCCTCAGCCCTACAGGTCTTACTGCTCTGAGCTACAGATGTGTCCTAGACATGTCACGACCTATCAGATTGAGTGTTTACAAAACTGAAGCTTTGACATGAAAGGTCTTCCCAAGAACTCCTTGAAGTAAGTTAAGGAGTAAGGATTGGCCCTTGAAGTCTAGAAGTTTCTTTCTTACAGTTGTATGACAAACTAAAGCATGTAAATGCAGGGTTGTAGTAGACTACTAAATGAGTCCAAAGTAGGTCTCAGATCAGGCCAAGATAGACCGAAGCATATTACACCTTTTCCAGCCCAAGCCCAAATACCAAAAATACTGTTTAGATGTATTCCCACATGTAAAATCTAATCAAGGACATTTTTTTAAAGGTTCAATCTGAATAAGCTGCAGCTCTCACCTTGAGCATCTGAATAATAATGAAATAACAATCAAATAGTCGCAAGTCCAACTCAGAATAAGCAAGACCATGAAGTGTAACAGAAGTTGAACGTTCAAACCTTATAAAGTCTCTACGTCTCTACTAAAGACTCTAGTCATCTGCACCATCCGAGTTGTATGATGGGTTATTTTCAGCTTTTCACTTAGTGAAAAATTGTGTGTTCCACAGTGGTTGTGTGTTTGAGTTGTGTTTTAATAAAGGAAGGAACTGAGCAGTAGCCAGACAGAAAGCCCAAAAAGCCAGACAGGCTATGAATGTTAGAAATGTCCTCTGGCGTTTGCCAAGCGGCTTAGTGAAATGTTAAATGATATGTATTATGGCAGAATCCTTCCATCGTAGGCCAAACATGATAGCTCCCCACTGCCAACAAAGTGATATCATACAGCCTGTGATATATCTGCATAGTACATGCTTAACACTAATTACTGTTGCCTTGTCTTTGTTGAATTAGTATTTATGAAAATCTTGTGAAATTTGAATTGAGGTTATTTGATGTAGACAGGGCACATAGACACAATACTACATGGTCTGACTAAAGTGTTTTTCATGTGTTCTCCATTTTGAATCTGCAGCGACGGTAAAGAGAGGGTGGAATTAATTGGCTCACTTCAATCAATTACAATTTGATTAGGGAATTCCCTCTGGAACAGTTATATCAGTCCCAATGAGTGTGTCTTATTGAAACGATTATTTTTGGTTTTGTGCTAAAAAAGAAAGTCTTTGGTTTGCCCTTTTCCGAATATTCTTTAAGAACAGGACAGAAATGGGATCTGTATTTTAATATGGAAAAAGTTGTTGGGTGGGGACCTGTTGACACATCATTGATTTTGCTCGTGCATTATTTGTTTGTTTGTATTTTCTAGATCACTGTTTATTGAAAAACAATGCCTTCACTAAGCAAATCAGGGATTTTAATTAATAATGCTGTAATTGGTAGGGGCCAGGCCATGTTCTCAGGTGTTAGCCACATGTACATGTATATGACTTTGTTCATTACAGATTAGTGACCTTGTCATTGGGAAATCATGGGACATTTGGAACTGCATGTCGCCTGCACCACATTCTTTCAACATATACGATATTTTTACTTCTAATTTACATGTTCACACCCAACAAACAAAAGTTACTTTGCACAGTGGGTTTCACTGGATGTATTTATCTAAACCAGGGATAACACAGGCATATGCTCTGGGTGCACCAGACATCAACATTTCGAATAATCAAATCTCAATATAGATGAGTGAAATATCCAAAACGCAGGAAGGTTGCCATATTTGTTAAAGGCAAAATATGTAGTATTGTTGTGCTGAAGTTGTCTGTACCTAGAAATCATTTTCTACAGACTTAAGAAAACACCTTTGTTCAGTAGAGATCACACCATGGTAATTGTAATCATCATCTATTATTTCTAATCATATATTTTTTAAAAATCATGCAGCCCCACTCTGAATGTCTTGGAGAGCACATTTAATTTCTCATTGCTTCAAATGGTTGATTCTGGATAATGAAATAATATGACCCTGCAACCCATTATTAAATTACTGTTTATTCTTCTTTCTGTTGTTAACCAAAATTGAATGGTTGCATTATTGTATTATGGATCATTCCTGGAGCGAGTAGTCCAGAGTGCTAGATGTTAATACATTCAAGCATTCTATTTTGGTCAGAAAAGCTTTTCTCCAAGGACTACTGAGAATTTCCCTGAAATTGAATTCCGTATTAGTGTCCATTAGGAAATGTGTGTGCAGTCATATGTCACAGTGAATATGTAATGGAGAGACCTTGATCTGTGATCCAATAATGTCATAACGGACCAAGGGACAAGGTGTTTTTTTTTTAACTGTCCGTCTTGCTTTACGCTCCAGTGCTTAAGACATAAGGTGCATCTATAGGAGTGCAGCATCAAGAAGTGATCTTTATAACATAAGACATATTAAAGTGCCATTTATTTAAGAAAGGGGTCTGTTCAATTGCCAAAGATGTTAGATCTCAGCTTAGAATTTGTGAGGCTCTTGCTGCCATCCCAGTCCAGTAAAGGTGTAGAACTTCAATTACTGAAAGCTCTGTTAACTGTTTGAAAAATGTGTCTTTCAAGCAACAATGTTCCTTCCAGAATAATCCGTAGACCTCGCTGTGAACCGATTTTATTGTGAAAACATCTGAGATTAGAAAAAATGGAAAGTGTCACTACAAAACCAATAATAACAAAACACTTTAAATCCTTTCTAACCTCTTCCTGACCTGTTATTCATGCAAAGGTACAGACAGATTTAAATATTCCCTGTGAGAAGTTTTTTGATATCATGCAGCTATTTGGGTCAGTAATGTTTGTCTATACTCACATTGTGCTAAAATACAAAATCAACTTTAAAGAAAATGACTTCATTAGTTTGAAATTCTGCACTTCATTGTATTGCTCTGATACCACCACTACTGCTATTCAACTGTTGTTTGAGCAGTGCATTTTGGGTAGTCATTAGCTCAATTACACCCTGTGGGTGTGTGTTGTTTGGGTACCTTATGGAGTGCTCTGGCAGACTGACATGGGGCACATTAAGCCATTGCATTCATGACTAACCCTGGCCTGTCTTACTGCCCACTCAGCTGCAGGCTCCCACAGTCACCCAACCAGACATGACAGCTGTGGTAGATACTGAAGCCTGGGGTTCACCTTTGCACTAGCAGGTTTCAGGGGCTGGCATGTCTGCTGGCATTCACTCGGATCTCTGGGATTAGGGCAGACAAGCTAAAAAAAAATTCCATATGGCATATTAAGGCCAACGTACCATCTCACCAGGACTTTTGGCCCCATGTCTGGTGGGTTATAGTCAGGGTGATTCACTAGTGAGAGTGCTTGTGCCTCCAGTCGCACATCTAATGAATATTTAAAAAATAATAATATATTTAGAAATGGAGAGATCTGACTCATTAAGGTCTTGATTTTCAGCTTGCTGTGCACCTCTTCTTGACTATTATCCAAGAAGACAGTTAACATCTTGCAGACAGTTTCTTAAATGTCACATAGTTATTATGTCACTGTTATGAACCATGCCAAGCTTCTGTTGGCATTTAAATTTTAAGTTCAGTGGAAAGGTTGTGGATGGTGGCATGGTTTGGAGGTGAACGTATATTGTCCTGTCCATTGTAGTAAAATGTCACTTTGTTTAGGGAAACATACCGTTTCAACATTCAACAATAGCTGAGAATGATAGCAAAATACAGAGAAGTAAATAACAACGTTTCGTGAAACAATGTGGGAAAAACATCAGCTTGGGATGGTTGGACCTGATTCAAGTATTGTTGGCAAATAGTTAGCATTTGTTTTAATCTCCTTGGTGCAGCAGATGGATGGGGTTTATCCACAGGGCCAGGAAGGGGCCATGCTTTTGAAAGTGTCAATAGTGCTGGAGAATGTTAGGAGGCCTTTCGTTCCCTTAGTCAAAATACATGAATGCAAATCCAGACAATAGACCAGGACAGATTTGAAATACTTCTTGAAATTAATGAATTTGTATCGAATTTAGCATCTTCCTAACCAGTTAGCTGAACGACAAAGGCCTTTTTTTTTCATCAGCAATCACATACATTACATTTAACATCATCCATATGAAATCAATGTAAACACAATGCGACTCATCACATCAGTTTGATATATATTATTAATCCATTACTCTTCCTGTTCCACTCTTGTTTGTAGTCAAAATTGCTTTTGACATTATGCGTCTAAGCTTAATGTACAGATTGATCCCTCACTGTTGTCATTAAATTGTTTGATTCCTCAGATTCGTTGCATGACATGAGACTGTAGGGATTCCTGGAAGAAGTCTTGTTTGTGCCCCAGGAGCCAGTATCTGCCTGCAGGCAGGCTGCATCTATTTGTGGCTCAAATCCACTCTGTTGAATATTTATCACTCAGACATGCTTTCATGTTTCATTCTGATCTGCTTAAGGGTCTGAATATATCTGGTCACATAGTTAAAACTTGGATGAGTTGATCTTTATGAATGTTAGTCTTAAAAGTCGTAATAAAACAGTGAAGTAAACAAGGGAGAGGTCAGAGTCGCTGACATTTGGGTCTAATCTTTTCAAAGTTTCTTTCTAGAGTCACCATCGCAAAATAAAATTGATTTGAAGTCCAAAACATTTTACATGGATGACATGATGCACAGACAGACTCAGACGCTTGTTCAACCATGCTATTTTGTGTTTACTGGCACGGGGTCTTGGGCACAATGTATTTTAAAGATGTTGATATTCTTGATTGGGCGTTTGCGACCATGGTTGAGAACAAATAGATACTCAGTACTCAGACTCAGTTGTTCAAAAATAATAATTTCTTTTGAGTTACACGGAAGCTTAGCTCCTGTTTTTCAAGTGGGGATTTATTAGTGTCTTTTAGGTAATGTCTGAAGTGCCTCGCCTGCCTTGTCTTTATATCATTGTCAAGGTTATGTCGATATCTGATGCGCTGTATCCATTATTCACACAGTGTTCTCAGAGGCCTATTAGACATTATCACGTAATTGCCTCCATGGTGGCCAATAAAGTCTACACGAGAAACGTGACTGTGTTCATCTATTATCTCATTAGCTCTGGAAAATGACATATTTATGGCTTGTCCCATATAAGTTTTACATACTGGTTATCACGCAATACATTTTTATTATGCTTTATAAAATATTTTGTTCTTTAATCTGCTCCGTTTGTTCTCTGGAGAAGACATATTAAGCCCCCTACACTTAACATTACCCTCATGTATGATTTATGGTATGTAGATGCTCTCTTGCAGCAGGTTACTGTGGATAACAGTGTCTACAATGAGCCCGTAGAAAGTTTAATCACATCTGATGTTGGAGAAGCATTCAGTGTCTTGCGTCCATTTAGTGTTTTTAAATTTATTACATCATTTAAATAGCCATGAGACATACTTAATACAAATCTAATGTGAAGTATGTTTGTTTTGCTGTACTTTTGTTTTCCCTCAGTGTATGCTATATATTGTTATAGCTAACTGAATATCTGAAGGTAGATGGTCCTCTGAGAATGTAAGTAACTGTAGAGAGCCTTGGACAGTTGCACGTGTGTCTAGGGAGGGTTCGCCACAGCCCGTGCTTGCTGGCCTAGACTAGTGCATGCGAAGCCGAATTGCTTCCTTATGGGGATGCGTTTCCACCCTCAGATATTGTTCTATGCACTTGTATAATGTGCGCACACCTGGTTTTTATGTGCACGGTTGAGAATAAATTAACCGCCATGCTTTTAACCTCCATGAACCTTCATGTAGGAATTGCAGGACTGATATATTAGATTGCATTTTGGCTAGGTGTACCCAATAAACTGAGTATTTCTGTATTTTGGAGAAAAAATAAATTGTGTTCATTTACTTAAAAAAAATTATTTTAAAAATGTATTACCCAACTCAATTAATAATATTAATTTATACAGTGCAGTGCATATTTTTGGGAATTAATTTTCTTTTTACCCATTTGCACGCTTCAAAACACCTGAGCGGAAATAATGTAGCAATCCCAGCTGTTTTCCAAACATTTTCTGTTTTGTGATCATCGGACCACATCCTGATTTTCTCCCTTTACACAGATTTTCCCAAAGGACAGTATTTGGACCTTTGCCACTAATGGAAAACCATTCCAGTGGATATCCTCTTACAATTGTCATACAGCTCTGTGGTTGTGATTAGGTTTGACTTTCATTGTGTCCATCAATATGTAATTACACTCAAACTGCTGTTCTAGCAATGCAAGCTTGGTCTCAATCTTAAATCATCGTATATGCAGTGAAGTGAAGTGAAGAGAATCTGGGCTCCCCTTGAGATGATCACTCTTAGTTTCAACTGATAAAATCAGTTACACATTATATAACCTTGTTGTTAACGTCTGAACAGCCACAAATTGTATTTACCTTTAGTGTATGAGCTAATGATGCCCAGTGGACATTGTGCATTGTGAGTTATTTTCAGCTGGCATCTGTGTCAGTATCATATATAGTTGCCAGATTTCAAACAACCGTGAAAACTCACAAGCATTTTGTACCTTGTATTCTCTCTCTGAAAACAGCAGAGTGCACTGAAGTTCATTTTAAGCTTTTCCTTTTTTGTGAACAGTTGAATATGATTTTTGAAATATCCATCCAGATGGGCTTATGCACCCCTGCAGTCTTCCAAACGGATAATGATAAGGCAAATTTATAGATGGATGGCATTCAACAAAACAAAAAGAAGTTGTCCAAGCTTAACCATCATAACTGATCTATATAAAGATGGGAGCAAATACAGCCCGCCTAGACTGACATTGTTCAGTTCAGTTTAGATCCAAGAACATCATGTTTTGCTGCAACAATGACAGTGACCCATATAGACAGCTGCTCACTCATACCTGCTCCAGTCAGCTGTCAGTCCTTACTGGACTTACAGAGTTGTTTTTTGGCCTTCTTTTTTAGCTGTGGAATGATCAAATAAATAATTAGCCAGCCTTTCCACATTGCCTCGGCTGCTTAAGTAAGATTAAATGGAAGACTGGAATGAAGACAAGGAGATGAAATGTGCTCAGCTGGGCTCCATGTTAATAAAAGACCCAGACTGCAGTATTGATTTTTCTCACTTTCTAGTTCCAAGAAGATAGATTAAGTTGGTTTTGTGATCTACACTCTGTGCTAGGAGTCGTTTGCAACTATACAGTTTCTTCCAAACACACTCCCACATGCTCTGGCACTTGAACAGGTACCGTTGAGGAAAAAAGTAAGCTGTGAAATGTCAGGTAAAATACCAATAGATAACTACAACAGTAACGTTTTAACCACAATGTGTTTCCGCTGTGTACATGGAAAATGTTTTGCGTGTGATAATCAAGCTCTGCAGACCTCCTGATGACTGTAGTTTGATATTAACCAGCTACGTGTTTGTACAAAGGGAACATAAAAAAGAGGATGTGGGTGTTCTGGTGATAGCTGTGATGGGAAAGCTAAAAAAAAATGCAGAATGTGCATTTCTGTGAAGAATGACAGGAAGCTGTCTGACAGGTATTGTATTTGCTGAGCCTGCCGGATGGACAGAGCCAATAAAACTTTCCCCTATGACCCTCGCTGTAACCAATATGCAGGTTTTATTATTTATATGTTTACATAGTCACACATGGGGAAAAAAACAAACAATTTTTCTAATTTAGAAATGCTTTAATACTTTCATTGGTTTGATACCATAAATATAATCACAACAATAATTGATGCTATACAATATCATCTATAAATTAAATTATTATTGTGATAGGTGATATTATATTTTTCATTCATTTATTATAATGGCTACATCCCATGACATGTGGGTGCTATGTATAAATATATATTTTTGTGAGCTAGTTCTATGTTTGTGTGGAGAATGGCAGCTTCGTATGGGAAGGATAATGCCGTCAGTGCATGGCTAATTTCAGAAGTAAACAAACTGACTCAACCACCAGGGTTATTTAGATCTCTCCACACATAATTACACTGCCAAATGAAGCTGAGTGGTTCAGAGGACCACGGCTGGTTCTGCATTTAAACAAGGCTTTTGTTTGCACAGTGACTGTAACCTTACATGTTAAATATTCAACTGGAAAACTGAACACAAAACTTTTTCTTAGCAGATGGCCAGACTTGACAATTGTTAGTTCAACTATTCTAGAACATTTTCATCAGTTGCAGATAATGAGTTGAGACATTCAGTGTGTCTGAAATTGTATAATGCACTAACATGCACAACATGTATACCATTGTTCAAAGTACTTTTGTGTACTAAATGTTACCAAGCTGTTATTAACACATCACCACCAGCAGAGTGCATGGTGACGAAATCACTATTTTTTTGTGTAACTTAAAGTGCTTAGAGCTGCCTTGGTCGCTGTCTGCTGACTGTTATGAACATTATAGTCAATGCTGCATTGCACTGTGGAATATTCTACTGTTTGCACACTTTAATATTTCCCTGTGAATAGTTTTCAATTCACGCATCAATAGTTTCATACTCAGGTTTTTGCTTACATAAAAAATCTCCCAAATTATTGAAAATGCTAAATAGCATTGTTAGCTATTGTGGTGCCTATATGATATGGGATTTTGAGAATTAATAACATTTTAGCATAAGGTTTCAAAGAAATTCATTCAGTCCAACCATTCTCCTACATATGATTTCAAAATATTTTCTAACACATTACCATGTCCTGATGTCTGTTACACATCATATTGTTATTCACTTACTTCCAGTGATTTCATCCATGCAATAGAAACTATTCTGTATCATTCTGATTCTTCACTTAGCATTTCTCCTTGTTCTTTTCTTGTCTCATCACTCCCTCACCTTGTCATGGCCTTCATTTTACCACCGCAGTAGAAAAGCTTTTACTATACCACAGTACGCCTGTACCATATATGAATCATCTATTTTTATCATCCATATTCAATATCTTAATGTGTAGTCACAATTTAGAACCTCTGAGAATGTGATTTATGACATAATACAGTATACTGCCTCTTTTCATGCATCATCAAGCAAATGGAGGCATCCGACTGTAGTACGAAGTAGTAGGCAGACTGGGTGACAATACTGAAGAAATAATGGAGTAGAGACATTAAGCCTTAAGGGAAAGAGATAAAGACAAATAACAGAGGAAAGTGGGACAAAAGAGATATAAAAAAAGGGTTGTGAATAAGGAGAGCATAAAGCAGAGGCAGCAAGGAGGCGGTGAAGTAAGAAGGGGGTAGCATGTGAGAGGGAGGTAGAGGTTTTCAATCAAGAAAACAATCTATGTGTCATCGAAGCTTGACAATCCTCTGAGAGGCTGAGGACCAGATGTGGATGAGCTTTCAACCAGAACACAGCTCCACAGTGATGTGACTGAAAAGGACAGTAAATTAACAAATCTCAGCAGGTTTCATGTGTCTAGAAGTAGATTATCTGATAAAGTTGTCATAGTAATCAATGTTTGGTTAGTAGCGCAACTACGCCACAGTAATAATACAGTGGTGCATTTTTATTTGTCATCTTGGAGACAATAAAAGAAAGATTTAAAAGCACATCCATCCTATTGATCCTTGCATCTGAAATTTGAGCACTTTTCATTAGTTTAAGTCCTTGTATCAGTTAAATTAAATTGCATTTGGAGCCACAATATGTATTCTGGGAACTGTATAGCCTACTACAGAGAGTTAGTTTATAATGCATGAATTTAATCATTGAATTTTTTATTCCTGAGTGCTTATGCTTGACTTAATACGGTTTAAGCATTTTGCATTATTAAAGTTTGTATGATATTTTTACAACAAGGCCACTCAGATGTTTTAAACGCACCTCAGTCAAGCAAACTCTTTCAAAGATCAGTTCAGTGATGACTGAGAATACACTATAAAATACCGCAATAAAGATGAAGGCAATTGTGCCTTTTTTTTAAAAAATATTTTAATGAATTATCCTCCAAGTAGAACATACAGCACAAAATTATACTTCATTGTTTAAACAGAAGAAGGTTATATTATATTATATTTTTATTATATTATATTTCATCTGATATTTCATGTCATCTTATGCATATGCACCAGGCGCAGTAAGTACAGGTATGACAAACACATTGTAAAAAAAACTGCAGCACAGCTTGTCATGTTAATGCTATTTTAATTGATTTGAAACTTTAAAGAGATGCATTGATTTAAAATGTTCAAACTCTTGGCCCAATTCCAGCCTTAATAAGGGCCAGATATGGAGCAAGAGATCAATGCTAATAAGAGATTATGCATATTTAATCACCAAGTCAGTCTTATTGACCTTTTGAAGTATTGTGGTTTTAAGAATTGATTTTCCCGAATTAAATTCATTTGAGAGGTAAATATATAAGCAAATGCAGCAGAATTAATTACACATCAACATTTTAGTAATGTTGGCTTTATATGGAGTACAGGGAGGAATGTTTGCGCCTATGTTGTGCAAATTTTAGGGGACCAAGCCTGGGGCCAGATAAAGGCACTGGTCCCCATATTGCACAAACAAATCTAGTCATTCTTTCCCCAAAAACTAGATACAAAATATAAGAGTCAAAACCGAGGACAAGATCAGAGTTCGATGCATTTAGAGTTTATTCCTGTACAGAGATACAGGTGCGGTGCATCATCGCTACCGGAAGTCGCCATGTTGGAGGCACTCGTTGTAAAAGAATGAATGAAGTACAATGAAGCGGGGCGGTGCGGCGACGGGGGGGATTTGCGCCACGGCTACGCCTATGTAAGGGAAACACTGTAACCTGAACATTCTATGCATATTTTTCTTCTGCACCTACTTAATCAAGGTTAAGTTTTTACACCACGATAAACCAATCAAGAATCATTTCTCATAGATGAGATATCAAACACTGAAAGCGAGACCTCTCTCAGTTGTTGAACTATTTTCTAACGGGGGATCTGGGTTCATTATAGATCTTCATGCAATTCTTATGATGTCAGAGCATGCTTGGCTAGCTGCAGTTAGCATCCATTAATGGTTGCAGTGGCTGTAAGGCGGATGTCCTTGGAATGACACAGAGCAGGAGAAGGAACATCTGAGAGTGCAGAGGGGTTGGCAAATAGGGTTGGACAGGAGATGTTGTCGACAGCCCTGTTGGTCTGCCTGCGGTTGTCAAAAGGGCCATGTGTGAACACAGAGCGCAGGCTTTGTACATTGTACAATAGTGTTAAGATGCAGTACTCTAAGAAAGTGATATCTCAGAGGAAAGAGCCTATTGGCGAGCCTGGCAGACACGCTTCATCTGACTAGACAAATGGGAAAAGGGTTGTGAAAACATCTTAATAAGATCTCATTAATTTGCAGTTAGATGTCAGTGTCTGTGGACCAACATGTGTTTCTAGTCTGTCTGGTCTGTCTGAATAGGACGTTTAAACACTCACACCAGTAAACAGCCCACTCTGCTTGAAATCTATTCATGAGACACTATTGTTAACCATTTCACATCTGTCACTTCTCAAGTCAGAGGTCCAGTCTTTCTTTTCTCCATCTAACTGATTGCTGTGCTGTGTGCCGTGCTGTTTTTCAAGTCAGTGTGTCCTCTACATGGTTTTCTCATGGTAGGCTTCAAAGGAAAAATGTCCAGAGGGTATTTTCTTTCCTGATTGGAGCAGTTCACTTGTTTTTCACACCATGTAGAATGACCTCATTCTGGGGCCCCATGATCTTATGCTGCATGATTGACAGCTGCCCTTGAGACCTGCGTTGTGTCTCACAGGAGGATCAGTGGATGTTGTGGACTTGTGAGGGGTGAACTGCCACACCAGATACGGTGTGAGTTGGCAGTCATGTCAGGGGATCTGGGCGCAGTCACACAAGAGTAATTACCCAAAGCACAGGGGTGAGTAGCAGATGAAATTATTTCAGTACCTCTGAATTAAACATTGTCCAAGGAATACGAACACTCCACAGGCTGTTTCACTACAAACCCTGAACCATTCATAGAGCCCTTTACAACTGAGGAATACACACGGCCTTTCTAGGTGTGAATTGTATTGAATTTGAAAGGGAGGTCTCTGTATTTGTTTTCAGCACCACTGAATTAAACATGCTCTAAGGAATGGGAACATGAATCTACAGGCCGCTCCCACTACAAAAAGCCCCACTGCCATCCAGAGGGGATTTAACGCACACAGAATTTTCATGCATGTAATTTAACTGAAATTTAAAGGGGGTGATTCTCTATTTGATCACCGCACTGATGAATTAAACATGCTCCACGAAACGGGGACAATCCAGAAACAGGCAGGCATCCCGAACAAGCCACGGGATGCTTCTGCAATAACATATTATACATATTTCCAAATGTTAAATGTGCTGCATTTTACAACTAGGTTTGGAGACTGTAGTTTCCTCCATCTAAATTTGGGCTGTTTTTTCAGCTAATGTTTCAAATCCTGATCAGATTTGCAAGATTTAGTGCAGTAGACAAAAGGTTTATTCTGTGACTCCTCTCTGCCCTCCTAATCTTCTTTGGAGTTTCACTCGCATCCATTTTTAATCTGGACCTCTGGCTGGTTTCCCTTAGTAGCATGATTGAATGTATTGCTCCACACCAGGTAACAACAATGTGGTTTCCAAACCATCTACATTTTTGTGTTGTATCTTGTTTTGACAAAAATCGTGACCCACTAATCCCGGTCAGTGAATTATCCCTACCTGTGAGAAAACGTTTGTGGCCATTTCTGTTCTGTTTACCCACTATTCAGACTGAGAGCATGAGAAGTCTCCTATTCAGTGAAGCTGGTCTTTTGTCTCGATCAGCAGTGAGAGATATTTGCACAGTGACTGACAGGGTGAAAAGTGGGAGCAGAGCTGTGTACTGCAGACCTCACTAATGCAGTTCAAACAGGACCAGGTGCTCGATATGCAGCGCGTGTATCTGTGACTGACAGCGTGCATGTCACAGTGCAACCCTTCCCATCAACCCCTTCATTTGGGACTTGTCAAAATCCACTAACCACTCAGACATGAATGGTTAAGCTCTTCCACTCATCCTCTTTTTCTCTTTAGGGGGCCCTGGGGCTGTCGGTCTGGACTGGGCCCTTGGGGGCTCTACATCAGCTGTAATTCTCACACACATTCACACACATTCACACACACATTTCATAGATCATCTATTACATATCACAGCTGGCACATGAAATTCTTGTCACTCTGTTTTGCCTCACTGATTTTTATGTGTTCACCTCGATTGAAGGATTATTATACTTAGACCTGCATGGGGTTAGATATTTCTGAATTCCTTCATCTAAGAAAAACAAATCTGAATGAAATGGAGAACATTATAACATGTTATCATCAAGCAAAAAGAAAGGCTACTTCTAAATGACCACTGCAATTTTTCACAGTTGTGTTTAGATATTTTTGGGTCTTTTAACACTCACCCAGAAATGTATTTTGTTATTTCAAAATGTGTTTTTATTGTTTTCCAGTATTTTCCACCGTTGCTGTTTATTTTTTACTGAGAAAATTAGTTGAGGCTGGTTTGATTCTACTGCACTCAGACGGGCAGACCATGTGAAAGCCTTGTGATTCCGTTTCGGTAATCTAAATGTTTAAACTTCAGTGATTTCATGGCTTTCTGTGGTTGGAGAATATGACCTGTAGTAACCCATCTAAAACCTCCCTGGATGAACTGTTACATGGAGTCACTCGACAAAGATTTGGCTCAGATGTGGAGTTGATGATAAATAAAGATGTGGAGTTTTTTTATTTTTTTATTGCTGTTACAAATAAACCATGCAATATGAAACCAAGGCCAAGGTCCTGATCATACGGGCCAGTCTTTCCACTGACACATGAATTGTGTCTCTCACTCTGTTGAGCACAAGAGTGATCTGTCCAGGGATCAAAGCTCAGTTGAGTGCTCAGGCCATGCAGGTCGGCGCAGACAAAATCAGGAGATTTGACGGTGATAGGAAAGGAGCTGGCCGACAGGGAGGTAGGGCGTCTATCTCCGGCTCCCCCTGTGCTCCGAGGTGACGAGCAGCCCGCTGCTGTGTAGCCAGGCGGAAAACTGCCCTTTCTGGCATGAGATGCCTCGGCCCTTTGGCACCGTGCACAGAACGTAGCCCTCCACCATCTCCACCATCCATCTGCAGCTCAGTATAATCTGCAGCCTCCTGCAGCAGATCTGACACTGGTATTGTTACCTCCTGCTGCTGCTGCTCGCTGCTCTGGAGTCAGTGGTCAGCTGCTAAAGATGAAGATTAGAAGCAGTAAGGTCACGATTAGACGGAGATGCTGGGGGTGTTTTCTCCACATATAATCTCACACTGACTAATACTAGAAGCAAATGAGGTCACCACCCTGATACTTAATGCCTTGAGGATATGAAGATGCTCCTGTTGATATGTAGACACACAAACAGTGAGCAGATAAGGAAATCCACGCCAGGCTTCTTCTGGACCTCCTTACCTTCATACTACAAGGCTCAGCTGCAAGTTGTCGTTTATTACTGCACAGAAAACTTTGTCTGACATCACTAACCTTTATTCAGATTTAGGGGAAATATTTAGTCCCATGTTAAGTCTAATTCCCATTTAGTATAGTATCCCTAATCTCTCATCAATCTATCAATGGCACATCAGTCAGTAACTGAAAGATGTTGACCAAGAGTTAGTATTTGCTGCCACCTGCTGGTGAACAGACTGCTAGTGTTAAAAAATAGAGATAGCTAGATAGATGTATAGATATACATATACATAGTACGCCTATGAAGCATCTAGACATTTATGTTCAGATTATGTACAACAGACCTATTTGAATATTATATACTATTGTCATTTTAATGGGAATCCATCTGAATGGTTTGGAGTCTGTTGTCCAGCAAGGGTGGTGTACCATGTCTCCCATTCTCTTTTGGATTGTCTTCGACTGTATTATGAGGAAGACAACAGCTGTCAGACCCAGGGGCATCCTTTGGACTCTGTTTTCCCAACTTCAAGGTCTAGACTTTGCAGATGACCTTGTTTTTCTCTCCTCAAATCATATTTATTTGCAGGAGAAAACTGACAGACTGAACAAGTTTGCCAAACAGACAGGCTTGAACATCAGTGCCTCCAGAGCCCAATTACTGTCTATTAATGCCACTCCAGATGCACTAATCACAGTGAATCGGGACACTCGACAATGTCGAGGAGTGTACTTACCTTGGAAGGCTTATCAGCAAAAATGATGCAACACAGAAGGACGTCAGAGCAAGGCTCGAGCAGTACAGTCCACAAACAAAGGCTTGACTATATACACTCAAGTCATGATTTGACAATTAGCAATACTGGTTTCACAATATAATTTTCTCACTTTTTTTTAATGCTTTGAGGTTTAGTGTTGCAGTGTGTCCGCCACGGTAGCAAAGAATAAAACCGCAAGCTTGCAAAATGCATGGAAAAAGTAAGGAAGAAATAGAAAAGACTTGAATTAGCTGTACACATTCAGTTTCCTGCACATGGCTCTCAGCATGACGGTGGCTTAGCCAGTGGCTAGCAGTTAGCAGTGCAAATGCCTAAAGTCCTAACATGCACATGCGGCACGACTGGCTACTACAACAATTTGTTGTTGTTTGTTGTCGACATAGAACAGAGAAGCTCCAATTAAAACTTCAGTGACTTCATTCTCTGGTCAGGATGAGTAGTTTACAGCTATGTTAATGCTATGGCTGTCGTGTGTAGATGCTTTTACATGTTTCTGAGACCTCAGTGAAAAGGCACAGTTCAATTCTGTTAATTAAACATAACCTTTGGTTGTTTACAAATAAACGCAACAGCATATCTTTTTTAAATTAATAATTCATTTAAAAAACATACTTGAATATGTATACAATTAAGTACAATTTGCAAACACCTCAAAATGTCTTTGCAGGTTTACAGACTTCTGTTGGACTGGTCAGATAAACCAGCAAAGGGAGACATATCTGACCCATATTTAACATTTCTTATAAAGCCTGACACACCACTGTAACTCAACTGCAGACATAAACATGCAGGCACACTCTCACACACTAAGAGGTGGTGGTTTATTTGAACATGTGAGTCAGCCCGTCCCTGTGGGCTGCAGCTGGAGAGAGCAGAGCGCCCCACCCAGCAGCACCAGCGTCACATGCGGTTGCAACTCCCCCCAACCTCCCCTTCAAGCAAACTCCCTCTGATTTATGCGTGCCGGACACCCCTCCCCTCCACTTCAGGATGTATTGTCCTCCTCCACTCACTGAACTGAGTTAACTTTCAAAACGGTGCCTTTCACTTACAGCAGTGTGGTGGAACTGAAGAGCAACTAGTGCTGGGTAACTACTGTTGGCAGCCAGATGCCTGCGTGTGGTGAGTGTATTTTTATGTTTGCACTGGAATGTGGTCCTATGGTTAGAGCTGGAGGCTTCCTGTAGATTCATTGGGGAAAATGTACATTTATATAGTCTTGTTTTAAAGGAAAACTTACTGTAGTCTGCGCATCTTTCTCAGTTCAACTGTTTTAGCCGGTTAATGAAGACTTGGATTTAGTAGAAAGGGCTTAAACAAGTTGGTGCTTGTTCTTGTGATCGTTTAGTACATCCCTCAATAAACTGTTTAAGACTTCTACGCTCGTCTGTTATAGTCAGTGATGTGTAGAACATGACATCCTCTGCTGAACTAAAATCTTACTCGAACTGTTGCAACTGTAATAGAGTTGTTGAAATGACTGACAGATGAATGACAAGGCTTTAACAAGTACATGTGTTCGATAAGGGATTCTAGTGTGTTTTTATTTAAAGAGGAGTGCTTATGTTCAAAATTAGTATGTCAAATAGGATGCACACATTTACACTTTTTAGTTGATGTGCTTTATATGAACTCTGGCAAAAATGCTGCTTTGCCACCGTTGTTGTATTCTGCGGAATACAGCTTCTGACAAAACTACAAAACTGGACTTTACTTAACTTTACTCTCAGGAAGTTTATCATCAGTAGGTTGTCAGTTATACAAATGTTTATGGTCTTATTTGAATGCTCTGACACTCTTAATGTTACCTTCTAAAGCAAGACCTTCCTTCAACACCTCAGTCTCAAAGCAGGATAAAGTGATACAAAATACATACTGATACTTTGTGACACTAGTCTGACTGCCTAAAAAGGTGAGACAGGACAGAGGAACTGTAAAAACACTCATTAGACACTCTGGGCCCTTGGGGCACGTGGATCTTTTGTCTGCCTATGAGATGCTCTGCTCCTGAGAAATGCGACACCACACTCTCCTTTTCTCCTCTTTTCAAGCCTCTGTGGTTGATGTCTCATGCTGCAGTTTTGGCTTCGAGACCATTAATTAGGAGACAGAGGGAAATATAAAGCACACTGGAATATTTTCCCCAAACTCCCATTTTGTAAGAATTGTGGTCTGAGAATGGAACTTGGTTTTGTTTATTAGTTTACATCCATCTCTAACAGGGATGTATATACATGCAGCGTGTCTAATAAGCACTCAGGGCAATGAAATATCATGTGGCTGTGTCACAATAGGCTGTTTATGTGGATCAGTGGCAGTCAGAGGCAGAAGAGCGACTCCAGCCAGGCACAGTGCAGAGCTTCTCAGTCAGCCTAAGCCTCGTTTCTTGACTGTATGAAAGGCAGCCAGATTTTCAGGCCATTTTCAACCCGGGGGCATGTCATTTACTAAATGAATGGCCCTCTTTTCTGGACAGTTGAGCCAGTCACAGTCTATCATGCCACGAGACAAGTGAGCCCACAGTATTACTTTTCACTGCAGAGGACTGTTTTTCAGCAGGCACATTTGCATACCTTCAGGGTATAGCATGAGTGAAGCATAATAATAATTATAACAAACATGCATGAAACAGTTTATGGACATAGTAATTGGATACTATCAGACACAGCTTGTATTCGGCTCATGATGAGGCGAAATAAGAAGCTATTTTGTAGTATCTTAAGTTATTTTCATGAATGGTTCATCAAGTGTCACTGCTCTGCACGAACTGTATGATAGAGGTTTTTTTTTATCATGGTGGTCGATATAGTAAGTTTTTGGAGCTGGAATGAAAATAGACTCAACACAATTTTTCAACACTCCGCAAATGTACCTAGAGAGCTACTTTCTTAAACATAAACCATAAACATTTAATAATATTGAACATTATTGTCCATTATTATACATTTGCAAACAATGTATTGCATTGCCGGCCAATTCTATAAATGATAACTGAGAAAATAAAGAATAAAATAAATAAAAAAATAATTACTGTTCAGTTTTAGTCAATTGCTGATTTTGAATTTTTAAAAAAAATAGCTAACACCATTTCTAAATCAAACCAAGCAACATTTTCTGCATAATATATTAACGGCACATATCTAACGGCATAAACATTGATACTGATAGGCTGATATCAGCGGATACTATCTGTCAACCGATATATCAGTCGGGCTTTATAAATAAAGCTTTTCTGCCTTTTATTTGATTGGTAAAGGTATTGAGCACGTAGCTCCTGTTACCTTATTTGGTCTTCAGTGAAATAAACCAAATAATCCAATGTGTCTGACAGTTTGAGTTATCTGGTTTAAAAACGTTGCTTTAGTCTAAAACTTGGGTTAATGCCCTGACAAGGAAACCAGCCTCTTGTGTTGATTGTTGTCCCAAAGGTCAGTAGGTCAGAAAACTCAGCAGAATTCTCTGATTTATTCTTCTCACATGGTGAAAGTCATGTGATTACAGGTAGCACAATTGTAGGAAACTAAACGGGGTTATATAGGACAAAGACTCATCCGACTGAGTGACTTTTGCTCCTTGTGATTTACGGTAGACTGGCCTCTTGAGTGGACTCCTGATGGCTGCTCGAGAGCTGGGTGAGGGTTGTAGCTGCGTCACACGGTGCTTCAACTGGCCGGGGGTTCAGGTCTGAGGAGGTGGAACGGGTCACTGGGCAGGAAGGCAACATGCTGGTGAAGACAGAGGCAATATCACAGCTGGATGTCTCAGATACTTTTACACTCCTGGTGCTTTATCTTAGTGTTTCCTGGCTGTTTGTTTTGCTGGTGACCTTACTGAAGCTCGAAACAATGGTTTAATCATGACAGTGGTCAGTGTTTGCAGTGTTTGCCTGCTGTTTGGCTTGCTCAGCCTCTGTGGGGTGTCGTTTTCCTCTTCTGATCTGTGCTCATATCTGTGTGAGTGTTTGAATGCCTCTTTATCTCCTTCAGGATGGCTCTGTGGGGAACTTTGATGACCTGGCTCAGGAATATTCTCAGTATTACGGCACCTCCCTCGTTGACGTGTGTGAAAGGATGGAGGAGCTACGGAAACGCAAAGTAGTGCAAGATGCGGAGATGGTAAACAGTCCTATTAGTCATTTTCTTATGAGTCAAGACCTCAGCTCATCAAAATATTTAATATCTCAGCATTATTGATTTGCGTTTTTTCCCTGCTGAGCTGATTTTACCACACTGTCTTTTAAATTCACTTGCTTGCCGAGAGTAACATGTTAAGATTGACCCACTTAAACTAAAGACTAAAAAACAGCAGGAAGGTAACTAAATCTGCCTAACAGCACTTCCAAAACACCATTAACACCTTATTTTTATTTGTTAAGCTGTAGGTCCATATTTATCTTACAGACATGAAAGCAGGAGTGATTTTCTCATCAAACTCTCGGCAATTCTTCGAAGTATCCACCTTTTGCTTTATTGACAGCTTTGCACACATTTGTTATTATCTCAGATTCATGAGGTCTCCTGGAATGGTTTTCATTAACAATTGTGCCTTGTCAAAAGTTAATTTCTGGAATTTCTTGCCTTTTTAATGTGTTTGAGAACATCAAAAGAGGGCTACTTTCAAGAATCTGAATATAAAACATATTCTTGTTTGTTTAACACTTTTGATTTACTACATAAGTCCATGTGTTCCTCCATAGTTTTGATGTTTAATACTACCTGTTGGTAGTATAGCAATTGCAGAAATCCTAACCTGTGGGACATACCAGTGTTATTCCATAATGTGGGTTGGCCGATTCAGTCAGCTGAATATTATTTCTATTTCTGTGTTATGATGACACTATAATTTACTCCTCCACTTCCCCTGCCTGTGCGTTTCAGGGAACAGTTGACTCAGCGGCCACATCACTGCAGCTCCGCTCTCAGATCCAGGTGAGTGTCCAGCTCTGACTGTGTCAGACCCCCAGAGAAGTCAACTTCCTCCTGTGTGCGTCAGCAGACGGGCTGATAAGAGGCCACAGGATTGCCTTGTCATGATTATCCTGAGCAAAGCCAAAGCATGAGCCTTAAAAGTAACATATGACTGATGCAGAGAGCTGGCCTTGAGACCGTTCTTGTTCAGGAAGAGATCCGAAAATATGGTAAAAATGTGACGGGTGGCATATGTGGGTTTTTGTTGTTATGCAACAAATTACAGATTAAGCAAATACCTGAAATTCTTTTTTGTTGCCCCTTACTTGCAGTTGGATGAGCTATTTTGTCTGCTTAAACTGTTGCCAAAAAAAATAAAACTATAACTCAAAAATAAAATGAGAAAAAGTACTTTGGTAAATTGAAGCATTGCCACTTTATGTATTTAAATTGACTCTTTTTTTTTTTATCTTCCTAAGGAATCGCTTGGACTCAGCAGTACCACATCCACTCCAGAGACCGAAAGAAGGTAAAAAAAAAAAAAACAATCCCATTAACTTCCTTTCTAAAATTAAATATGAATGTATATTCAGCCACCTGAAAGGCTTGTCCTCCTTGTCTAAGGAAGGGTCAGGGGTAAAGCATGAGTAAAACCAGACACGTGATTCAGATCACCATCATTTTAATAGAAATGGCTGGGACCATTATTTTGACCTGATAATGATTAGAGACTACACTATTACCAATATATATATAATTCTTATCACTTTAAGAAGCTGAACTGCGACTGCTCCTCCTGTATTATCTCTGTGTCCCCTTCCTCTGTTTCCTGGTGTCCACCAGTCACATTTCTGAAGCATTTCTGTGTCACCCATAAACTTCCTTCCTTCCCTCCATTGTTTCTTTTAAGGGATTTCAAAGATTAGTCATAGTTTGTCATTGGAAAGCTGAATAAGTGGCAATGATGACTAATGAAAAAGCAGCATATTGATTAGATTACGCTTCTTAGAAAATGTGGATGTTGCTCAATTTTCAATGTTCCTTCTCTTTAAGTATGTTATCATGGTAAGAAACAGGCTGGTATTATTGAGAACCTGGACAGAAACTTACAATGCCCCCTAGTGGGATAAGTAAATAATGATGCTGGAGGAAACTGATGACTAACAGTGTTATATTTACAAGACGCCTTTTGAGCACTTATATTTATTACTTTAAACTAGCCGTTTCTTCTTGTTTTGTGTATTTCCCTATGAATCAAGACTTTTTCTGTAAGAAAGGGTTCTCCTCACTGTGCATTGGGTCTCTTATTGTCATTATTTACTGTTAAATGGGAGCATGTGAAGCCCTTTGATATTGTTACTGTCATTAACGGCCAAGACAAATACTTTTCATTCAAAAAATTTGACAAAAGTGACAAAATATTTCAAATATTTATTGTCTCCCACATTATTATTTCTGTAGAATTTGGATGTTGTATGTTTCATGGCTGTTTGAAGGAAATGAAACCAATGTGGGTTTTTGACAACCACTACAGATGTTACTTGCACTCTCATAGATGACACACAGTATCTAGAGACATTGAATTTGTCTTTGCTGAAAGCCAGACAAGATGAGAAGCATGTCTTTCAGTTTCAGGGAAATTCAAATCTATGACGTGTCTTTTAAAAGTAGAATTATGGTGTGATACAGTTATTCCCCAAACATGAACAAAAAATAGTCTTTACAGACATTTTTACAGAT
This sequence comes from Serranus cabrilla, assembly GCA_903364295.1. Lineage (NCBI taxonomy): Eukaryota > Metazoa > Chordata > Actinopteri > Perciformes > Serranidae > Serranus > Serranus cabrilla. The sequence goes on along the minus strand of CAFUXE010000025.1, from coordinate 26,601 downwards.
TGTGTCAGAGAGAAACCACCAACATATGATCACTGATGTGTCGTTTATAAAACAAAAAGGACAGGTCTGATCTGCAAACTCATCCACTAATCCAGTATCAACTGAGAGAGAGACTGTGAGAGCGAGAGGCAGCTGTACACAACAAACAGCCCAGCTTAGAGATGAAGAGTGAGAGAAAGAGGGAGGGAGAAAGTGTGCAGGGAATGCAGAGGCCACGTTCGTGCTGCTGCTGCTGCAAAACCCTGACTGGACATGAAAAAGGATCTATTGTTCCTGCGATGGCCGTAGAGCACTGACCTCTGTTCATCAGCCAAGAGCAGCCAGTCTTTTTCATCTGTTTTGACTACTTTGATTTCCCTTTTACTAAGATGCTTCTGTCATGAGGGACAGTGCGCTTTTGTGATTTTTTTTTTTCTTCTTCTTAATCTGACGCAAGTCGCAAGGATAGAAAGACATGTTAAGGGAGATGGTGGGATAGCAGGAAAAATGAAGAAAATAACTTTGGAAAACAGGTACTGTTCTGTTCAGGGCATTGACACCTCATTTGAACTCTTGAAATGAAGTAAGTGTTTTGTTTGATTTTCTTAGGTTTCCTGTGCATAAATCTAGCTCTGATGATGGATCAGGAGGTAAGCTGAAATTTTATATTAACAACATGCATCATATGTTTAATGCTTCATTGTCAGTACATTTTCAGAGCATTTTTACACTTATACTAAGTTTGCAGAAAAGATACTTTTGAAAAATGTGTTTTAGTTTTGTGGTAGTTTGATGGTAATAATGACACTTTGGAGGTAATCTACACACACAAAAATGCCTTTATCTTTGTATTTTGCAATTAGTGTACTTTGTTAATTCAGTGCTGGAATTATGAATTGTTTACCTACCTGTGTTATATATGTTTAATTTTGTTATGATTCAGTTTTTTTTTCTCTGCACCAAATTAAAATAGAATTGTTGTACTTTACAGGGAAATGGGATGGAAAGAGAAAGAGCAAGTCTTTTTGGCAGAGTTTTCGAAAGTCTCAGAAAGGAGTGTTGCGTCAGACTTCAAAAGGTATGTTGAGTCAATCACTCAAAACAGGAAATTATTTATGTACTCAATACCATATGCACATCTTTTTGCTATTTCTGTTTATGATTTATCTTAATAAAATGCCTTATAAAGCAGTCAATAGTGTGTGGTTATGTCAACATGTCTGCTTTTTACCTGACAGGTGATGATGTTGGTTTTGTGGCCAGTGAAATCACCATGAGTGACGAAGAGCGTATCCAGCTGATGATGATGGTGAAGGAGAATATGATCTCTATAGAGGAAGCCCTGGCTCGGGTATGGTGTCATGCTTCCCAAAATTCTCCACTTAACTGACACGTGAAAGTCAAAAATTCTCTGTTTTTCTTCTTTTGCTCAACTTTAAGAGTTTGCTGCGGCAAAGGGAATGTTGCCACTAATCAAATAGATCAAGTAGGATTGAAATGATTGAATAGATTGCAGAAAGGTATTAACTTTGGGAAAATCTGCATGCTTAAAAAAATGGAAATGATCTATCTAGCCATGTGTTTATTGCCTTACAAAGTTTAAAGCAATTTCAGATTTGTGAAAGAAATAACATTGTGACATATGGTGGAAACATGGTTTCATCCCTTTGTGTGTGCCAGCTCTTCAAGGATAAAGAACACATGAGCTGGTTCTTCAGCTGTGCATCATGTACTAACAGGGTCATCTTTCTCCACAGCTGAAGGAGTTTGAAGTGCAAAACAGACAGACGTGCAGGTCTGATCCCACAGAGTGGACCGATCCCTCCAGTCCCACCACAAATGAGTCATTCAGCTGCAACGTAAGTCTCTTAAGCTCCCAGTCTGAGGGCATCTTAGTCGCTTTTTAATGCTGAATCACAACTTCAGGCAGTGTGTTGTGCATCAGGGCCTCTGATCTACCAGTGCCAAGGCTGCTGAGCTGTTGACAGCTCCTCTCTCTTTCCCTCTGTCCCTGTCCCAGCGATGAACCGGGGCCCCTCTAAAGCCCTTCAGCTCAGGGCCCTCTCCCAACTACAGGGCACTGGGCGGACTTCTATTCATCACTGTCAAAGCGCTAACCCCCTATTGTGCTGTAGTGAGCGGCTGGATTCAGCACAGGGCCCTGTTATGCAGGCCACAGCTCTTTTATGCATGGGTGGGGTGATTAGGGGGCTCAGGTTCAGGGCACATTTTTCAGATTCGTCTGGATGGCCTGTCTATTTCTCTTTGCTGTGTTTGCGTGTGTTTGTGTGTGTTCTCCTCTTACTTTTTCTTTCTGTGTGCGTGTGTGACAGTTGCACGTCTGTTTCCCCCTCCCCTGTTTTGTGTTGATTATAGACCATCTCTACTTGTGCTGAATTCTTGTGGTACATTTAAGACTGCTAATCTGCTTTCATTTTGTCTTTTGACGTCTATTCTGGGATGTACATACCGCTCATGTTTTGGTCAACAGATGAAACCTCAACATCTGTGAGCCGAGTCTTCAAATGTACCACTGACTTTTTCAGTAGCCATCATTTCACATGATGGTTAAGGTGATTTCCAAGCAGCTAGCTTTCCGATGAATAGAACGTTTTTTGAGTGTGTTGTGCGCAGAGCGTGTGGGACAGCTGTTTACATGGGCTTCATTGTCATGACTGTGGTTTCCTACCACATATTTCTATAAAGCTACAAATAGTTTCTACAGCAGGTACATGCAGCAGCATGAACACAGCTTACATACCATTACAAGTAGACAACAATTATTAAAACTTACCTTGTAATTAATGGGCTCATGCACTACTTTTATATCCAAAATATTTGGCCGTACAACTTGTAACAGTCTACTGTGGGCAAGGCAAGTTTATTTATATAGCACATTTTAAGGTGAAGGCCAGTCAACAAGAGCTTTACACAAACATCAGAATCATCAAGACAAAGTGCAAAAGAAACACATTACAGAAAGGCATTCGAATGCAGTTAGAAACAAGAAGAGCCAAATAGAGAAACAATAACAGAATAAGACAGGTAGTGCAGTGCATGAAATTGCAATCATTTGATTTCTTAATATTAAATAAACAGTAAAGTTTTCAGCCTTGATTTAGAAGAACTGACTGTTTTTGAGAGTTTGTCCCACATATGGTGTAAAAAACTGAACACTGCCGAGCTGTTGTATCATTTTACCATAACTGCAAAGCTCAGTGTGAGACTAAATGTGTTGGTCTTCCCCATCAGCCTTGTGACCTGTCAGACAATGAACAAGAGGAATCTGTGACGTTCAGGAGACTCCATAAACTGGTCAGCTCAACCCGGAAAGTGAAGAAGAAGCTGATCAAAATTGACGAGTCAAAGAGGCCTGGAGCAGAGGGTACTAAATCCACTTTCAAACTTTAAAACTCCTGAATTGTCTGTCTTTTCTCTGCCCTACTAAGTGATGCCTGGTGAAAGGTGTTAGCAATGTTGCAGTTTTTATGCAAGTAAAATTGTTTGCGTACGTGCAGCCTCGACATGAGACCCAGTGAGAGCATACTGTGTAGTAAGAGGAAATGAGACACCACAATACTGAGTGTGACGCAGAGTCTAGAGAGAATATCAGTAATTGTGCTCTAATTACTGTTTGAATAAGAATATGTGCAGCAATAACAGTATTTACAGTGTTTTCACTAGTTGTGCAGTCTGTGTGAATATATGTTTTGAAGATGTTTTTCCAGAACATTTGACAATTGGCATTCTGAAACATCCTCTGAAACAGCTTGTAGACTACTAGACACCGCAAAACAACATAAAAAACAATACATTGGGGAATTATACAGGTTTTTAAGTTGGATTGGCAGCTTTTTCATCTATTCAATGAGCTCTGAGAGCTGAAGGATCACTTTCATCTTTTAATAAGAAGTATTATTCCCGAAAAACTTAGTAATTAAATAAAACAATTTATTTTCAGATGTAACTGAAGTGATCTGCAGTGGATATCCTGACCAGCAGATTTCGTTTCTTAGATAAAAGTTTGTTTTTACCTTCCTCTTACCTCCTCTCCAGAGAGCCTAATGATAGACGGGCTTCCCTATGGAGATGCCAGCGCCTCTCTGTACTCAGGTGTGAAGAAGAAGCTTGCTGTTTGCCCCGTGGACTCCCTGGCTTCAGCTCTGCGGGAACAGCTCACCTACGACAGGGACTCTGACAGCCTGACCACCTCCCCCTCCTCCAGCAGCCTGGACACCTGCAGCAGCCAGAAGATCTTCGAGGCGTTCAGCAAGTCTAGTGGGAGCCCTGTTCCTCAGGAGACGAGCGTAGTGACGGAGGCGAGGGAGGCAGGTGAAGGCAGTGGCTCTTCCTTTTCTGAAATGGAGGGTTGCACTGATGAGGAACCCAAAATCGCTCGCTCAGTGACTGATGGAGAGCTCCGTCACCGAATCCTAAGCCCGCTCAGCCACCACGGGGTAAGTACGAGGGTCTTTTGTTGAGAGATTAATTGGCAAGTGTCTTTTTTTAAGCTACTGATGCCCATTAGCATTATGTAAGGTGCCCGCTTTACTGCTGAGCGACTAGTGTGTCAATAATATACAATATGCTTTTTTTTTTTT
>CAFUXE010000025.1:0-13843 GCA_903364295.1 Serranus cabrilla | reverse complement strand
TTTTTTTTTTTTTTTATAACTCACTCGTTTAAGTTTTAAGATTTTGCATAATTAAGGGCGTCCTCGGCTTGAGTGACAGCTGTCGGAGCTATCCGCTAGCCGTCCGCTAGCTGCTAGCGGACCGCAGCTAACTCACTGCTAACTTTACCTGCCGGGGCTGTCGGAGAGATTTACAGCAAACATCTTACAAATGTCATCACTTGCTGTGTGGTGAACTGTACTACTGAGTCCCATGCTCCAAATTGTTTGGTGAGTAAAGTCTAGGTTTATTTTATTTTTTGCCTGCAAATTAGAAGGAACCGTAACGCAGCATAACACAATAATAGACAATATTGAAAGTTGTATTTTTTTTTTATTTGTTACTTAAATTATTATGGCAATAATATGTAAAATTTGTTTTACATGTGTATTAGTCTGTGAAGTAGGCAATCCAACACATAAACTTACATTTCTGTTTCATTGCCACAGACACGATATTTTCAGAAAAAATGTCTGCTGCAGAATATGAGACAATGTTATTTAACTCGACCTGTTACATTTATATCAACTGTTTTATTTACATATATTCTGTATATACAGCTATGGATATAAAAAAAAAATCCATTCTCTTTTAATACCAAGAATAAAAACAGAGCCACAAATGTTTCATGTGTAAAGTTAAAGTGATGATTTTAGTGATGAACACAGATCGTTCTCTCTGAGATCACAGACTGTCAGGATAAAGCAGATGAATAAATATATATCGACTTATTGTTTCACCCCCACTAACAAGTTGTTGCTCTTTTTTAATCGTTTGTTGATAAACACAAAAAACGAAAAGCAGTCATGCATTAGAAATGTATGCATGCACACTCTGAAGGCTGTTCCATTTGTGCGTTATGCCAGTGATAGCAAGGACTCTGACCTTGTCTCTGGAGGACCTGATTCTGAAGGAAGGATCCGTTACATTGGGAAACAGCTATCGTTTACAGTCTGATTAGAAACTTCAGGTGTTCTAGATCCAGACGATGTTTGATAATGTTATTTTTTTGAGCAGTGTATATAATATCCTAACAATTATTCACCAAAATATATTATTACAAAAATATCCCTACACATTCCCTTTAAAATGTAAAATCTACAGCATATTATTTAATATTAAAGTTTTGATTACTGGTTACTGGCACCGAGAAAAAGCAGGATTTAGTGTTTGTTCGTGTAGTTCACAGTTTAGCCTGTAGGGGCATGTCATGCAGGCACTGCCTGACCAGCCCCAGAGCATCCAGGGCGGTGCCCCAGGCCAGGGTGACTCCCCAGCCTCCGTGGCCGTAATTGTGGACCACAGGCAGCCTGCGACCCTGCAGCTGCACCAACTCCCTCTCCACCCTCGGGTTCTTCCTGGTGGGCCTCAGACCGACCAACTTGGTGAGAATTTTGGCTTTGCTGATGCTGGGCACCAGCTGGCTGCAGCGCTCCAGGATGCTCTTCGTGTCATCTTCGTCTACTTGTAGTCGCCAGTCCCCCTGCTGCCTCGTGCCGCCTGCAGTGACGCCGTCTATGCCGGGGTAGATGTAGGTCATTCCATCTCCAGCTCTGATGAAGTGCTGCAGCCAGGGGGCCTCCAGCTTGAGGACCTGGCCTCTGACTGGGTACACCTGTTGGTCACCCACCAGCACTTTGGAGCCCAGACCAGTGCAGTTCACAATGAGATCAAAGCTGCTGCTTAACTCATCAAGGCTGTTGACCTTCCTCTGCTCCACCTGACCTCCAGCCTTTCTGAACCTATTACAAGAAAAGGGTTTATGTTTATGATCTTATAAAGACTGTGTGTTACTCTTCTCCCCAGTGGAATCAAAGCAAAATGAGACGTTAAAGGAATACTTAACCCCCCCAACATGACCATCTGTTGATCAGTTATTCACCCTGTGTTACTTTGATTTCTTGAAGAAGACTTCTCTCCCACAGACTAATCAGCAGAAATTAGGAAATGTTTGATGACAGGATTAACAACAGCAAAACTGTATATAAACAGTACAACTCATGTAGTAAAATCAGAGTCTCATTTCTCCAGTCGACTGCTCGCTACTTGACAAACATGCAAAACGCTACTTTCCATTTATGCAGAAGGACTTTAAATAAAAAGGTCTAAGCGAAAATGCGTGTTAGTGTCCACCTGCAGAGATATGGAAACACTGTTTCCACCAGGGTAGCTGTTCTCACGCATCTCACAAATCCAGCTGCTTTGCAAGGTCATACAATTTTGGCAAACTTTTCTTTATAAGGCAGTTTTTTTTTCTTTAAAAGTTCAGAAAAAAGTATTAAGCCCTGAGAGGCTGTGATTTATAGTGATTTTACTACAGCTAGGGGAAGAGTGATCTTATCAGGAATATACTCCTTTTTTGTACCCTTCATTCACAGTGGAGGCATGTGAGGAAAAAAACTAATTTTCTTAAAGAATTGAAGATAACATGGGATGAGTAAAATAATTTTAGGTTTTACAGTATATCTTTAGATAGTGGACAAACCTCCTCTCGAGCCACGGCACATAGCTGGAACATTCACATTTGATGGTGGTGAAAGCGTGGCCAAACTTGTGCCCCGGAAAAAGTTTCAATTCACTGTCAGTCATGAATCGGAAACCGATCATGAACTCTGACCAGAAGGGCGTCTTATCTGCTGGAATGTCCTTGAAAATTTGCCAGCTGGAAAAGATAGAAAATAAAAATCACTGGATGCTAATAGATCAATTGTACTGGTGACCTGGATGAGTATTTGCCCCTTTTTATAGACCTGTTTAACAATTATTACCCCGAGCTCAGCATTACTCCAGCTTCAGGTGAGTGTTGGGATTGAGCAATGACCAACAGGTGATCAAAGCTGTTCTTGAACCAGCGTCTCTGTCTTTCTAGGGGAATATCTGATAGATAAAGAGTAAAATCACACATGTACATATCACACATGTAATATTATAATTGATTTTCACCCTGGTAAAATTGTACTGTCCATAGCATGGTGCATACCTGGAAACTCTGGAGCAAACAGGAGCCCAGCAGCTACATCACTGGTGGTGTTTGGACTGAACTCCTCAGCCAGCAAAGTGACGGAGCAGAAAGGAAGCGCCTCAGCGATGCAGACGGCAGTGGAGAAGCCGACCACACCGGCCCCCACCACCACGACCCGGACACTCTTCATCTCGGATGGGTTTGGGTCTCAAACTGGAGGTAAACTGGTGGGCAGAATATTGTGTCAAATGCTGCTCAATGTCTGCAAGACAACCTTTGTTATGACTGAAAGTTAATCCACAACTACCAGCCTTAACTTTCACCTCAATTTACGCTCGCAGTCCAAAGATCAACAACACAAAGCCTTGCTTCTTTGAGATGATAAAAATTGATAAGACACACAACAGACATTGTAAACTGTTCCCACACAGCCAGAGAAAGATTTTGGATCTGTAGACTCCTCAAGTAAAATTCTGTTCTATCTACAAGCATAAAAAAGCATGGGCTGATTTGAAATATTCACCTTAGATAAACATTAGAACAATACAACAATGTAAAAAACATTGCCCCCTTCCTAAAATAATGACATAAGTGACAAAGATGTTTGCTTTGTCTAAATATTTATTCAACATTCGTTTAGTTTTTGGTGTTTTCTGAAAGCCCTGAAAAAAAAGACTTATGCCATTATTTTAAGAGGGCGTCAATATTCACTTACATGTAGGCCTAAAGCTCATCCATTTACAATGTAAAAATACAAAATGATCAAAATAAAATCCGCTGAAGGTAATGAAAGTAAAAGTACTCATTTTGCAGCAGAATGGCCCTTGTATTTTTTTTTTATATTAATAAATGCTTCTTATTTTCTATAAGTTCAAAATTATATACATAGTCATGAACATTCTGTAAAAAACAAAGAGAAAATAATAGATGTATTTCAAATGAATATATATTACACATTTATGCAAAAATAAAGTAAAATATTGAGACATAATTAAATCATAGAAAAATTAAATATATCTGAATACCTTTTCCACTAAATGTACTTATGATTACTTTAGACTTCCATTGTATTTCTGTTGATCTAAAATCAAAGGGCATTGAATACATATTTTATTTACCCTTTATATCATACAGTTTTAGTTTACTACTATTAAATTTGAAAAGTATTTTAGGCATTTTCTGACATGTTTAGAGACACTGAGGAAATAAATTTATTACAGTAACACATTTTTAATTATAAATATCAAACAACAACACTTTATTAATATGCTCAAGGATAGTAGGTTTTACCAAAATGTATTTTGTGCAAAATATGCACATATTTTAATGCAAGCAATTATAGAATCACAAGACAGTTTTTTCTTATCAATTTTCCTTCTGACTTTGTTTCACAGAATTTAAAGCTTTTTAAAAACATACTGTTAAAAACCCTCAGATATTTTCCTCAGATATTCTGTCTGGAGGACAAATGATATTGTTAACAGCGTGATATTTGTTCACATTTGTTTACAATGGTTGGTAGCTTGTTAAAACACTGAACGCAAACCAAACCAAAAGAAATTTGTTGCAACTTCACCACTGAATCGTACCGAGTCCACCTGACATTATATGCGAAAGTGAAAAGAAACGCAGTAAATGTGAACTACTTTACCTACCCGTATTGAAAACAATTTCCTGCTTTCGCTGCACAGAGGGCTGTCAGTAAATGTCAGTCTATGGTTTCTTCTGTCTTCAAAGGACGTGCAGGTCCTAAAAATAGATTCCCCGGCAATGATAACGAGGAATTACACGGCCAATAAAGTAAACTGTATAAAAACGCCACATCATCTCAAAGTAATCCCTCTTATTAGGTACGTGTTGACATTTTAAACGAATATCCTGACCAAAATAGGCACTCAATGGGCACTTACAAACGCACATTTGATGTATTAATCATGTGCCGGTATGGGGTCAGTTTACAGTGATGGAGCTCGTTCCATCTTATCACACCGTGGGTAAAGTCTCGTCAGATCATCTCGCGATAAGTCACCCCAATTCACGCCCGCCGTCCAGCGTCCAACGATAGTAGAAGGTAAGGTCCTCAAAGCTCACTATTTTGAATCATACCGCGGTTTGCACACTGTCCTGTCCCAAACAGAAATATCACCTAAATGTAGTTAGTTTAGCACGTTATCTGTGTCGCTGTTTCTGTTAGCTTTGGCCTGTTTCTGGCTGGCAGCGCGTGCATTGTTTGAGACGCTGTAAGTTAGCTTACTTGCTAACCTTCAAGTTGTTCACAGCACTGCAGTGTTTAGCTGTAGTTTTAGGGAGCAAACACGAGCAGGTTAACTGTTTATCGGTGTGGTAGAAAGTACAAAGTAACTTTAAAAACCATGCACCAAGTTGTGAAAGGTATAGTCATGTAAATAAAATAGTTGTGTTACAAACTGAGCCATTGATATTTTTTTACAATAAGCGAACTATTTACGTAATCTATTGTGTTAAAAAACAAACAGAAAAGCCCCAACACTCTTATTCCGCTTTTTTATATATATATATATATATATATTTGGGGATCTATTTATAATATACAATATTCATTTGGGTTCAAAAAAAATTCTTTATACTTTACTCTCTTACCTCTTTGCTTAATCACAGTACATGTTTTTCACAATGGGGCACTAACTTTCTCTGTAATTGTTCTTCTGTAGTTTATATTTTACTTGTATTGCTGTAAGCCTTTTTATTTTATTTATACTTTTAAGATACCTTTTTGTTTTTACTTAAAATCTTTACCACTTGTAGATACTTTTACTCTTATACTAGTTGCATGTACCTTTTTGTTTTTTGATGCTTCTACTCTCATGCTAGATTAATATGCCTTTTTAGTAGTAGTCTGTTTTTTATTGTATACGTATATTATTTTTACTTCTCTGTTTGTCTGTAGTTGTTTCTTTGTGCTGCTACAACACATAGGTTTCCCCTCTAGGGATAAGTAACATCTTAACACATTTAACAAATCAATTTTGGCTCATGTAGGTATTCATAGACTGTAGTGTATTTGTTGTTATTATATATATATTTCAATGAATTAATTTAGTCTATAAACTCAAGAATGTCCATCATAATTTTACATTTCTTCCATTGTTAGAGTTCTTGATGTAAAATGATCTGTTGATTGATCAATCCATTAATAAACTACAATTTGTAGCACTGAACTACACTGAGCAGTGAGCGGTAATCATTAGTAAAAGTTTAGAATTTAAATGCACATTTGTGGAGGAAAAAAACAATTAACTTTCTTTTATTTTTCTAATGCCTGCAGGGACAGAAGTGATTGTCTTGATGGGAAGATGCCTCAGAAAGCAACAGCCAGGACTTCATCACTCATGGCCCTTCATTCAGATTCCCATAAGCAGAGCATCCTGAGTAAATTCGACAGGCTCAGGAAAAGGGACCTTCTGTGTGACATCACTCTTGTCGTGGGAGACGTGCACTTCAAGGCGCACAAAGCCCTGCTGGCAGCGAGCAGCGATTACTTCTCCCTCATGTTCACGACAGAGGATCAGATCAGTCAGTCGACCTACCGGCTGGACGGTATGTCAGCTAAGATGTTTGCAGCAGTGCTGGAGTTCATCTACAGCGCTCAGGTGTCTGTGGAGGAGAGCGCCACAGAGCAGCTTCTGGCCACAGCTCGGCTTATGGAGGTCAGCGACCTTGTCAAGGTGCTTACTGCACTCACACACTCCTCTGCAGTGGTTAGCGGTGGGGAGGCGGAGGTGAAGGCAGACACTGCTGAGGTGCCAGATCTGCCGAAACCCAAAAGAGGACGACCAAAAAAAAACGTGCTTGTAACAGAGCTGGAGGGAAGAAGTGCACCATGTGAGAGCTCAGAGGAGAGACTGGCTGGAGATATGGACTGTGATGATGTAGTAACTGAATCAGTCACTAAAGACGATGCAGATTATAACCCAGGGGCCCACCAGGGCTGGCAGAGCAAACGAAAAATCCGACCACCGGTGAAATACAAGAGCTATAAGTTGGGCAGTGACACAGCAAGCAGCAAAGAGCCCGGGAAGAGAGGCAGAAAAACGAAATACTCCAACACTGAGGCCCGGTGTGAGGACTGTGGCAAAGTGTTCAAAAACCCCCTCTTTTTAAAGATTCACCAGAGGACTCATACAGGTAATCTGCTTTAGTTGTTGTATTTTAACCTGGTTGGCCATCGGATTGTATATTGTCATAATTCTGTTTTGAAAAGAAATGAAAAAAGTCATAGTATAGTATATCGTTAGTATGATGTCAAAATTATATTTAATTCATAGTATAGTGTGATGTAAAAATGTATGAAAAAAGTCACAGTGTAATATGTCGTCAAAATTTGTGGGGGAAAAAGTCAGTATAGTAACTGGTCAAAATTTTAAGTTAAAATTAGAAACATTCATAGTAAAGTGTCATCAAAATTTCATGAAAAAAGTTATAGTAAAGTATGTCGTCAAAATTCTGGGAAAATTCAGCACAGTATGTTAATATTTTATAAAAAACTTCAACTTCATATGAAGTTAAAATTAATCAGAAACGCCATACCATAGTTTGACTGCAAATTTCAATTTCCAAATCCAAAAACTTCGTAGAGGAATGTTGTCCAAATTCTGTGAAAAAAGTATTATATTGTACTACTACTATTATACTGCTGTACTTCTACACTATAATATGCCATCTACATTTAATTAAAAGTCATACAAAAGTATGATGTCAAAATTGATGAAAAAAGTCATAGTACAGGGTTCCTGCGGATCCTTAAAAAGTCTTAAAAGGCATTGCATTCAATAATCTAAGAATATGGCCTTAATTGTCATTAAAATGTCTTGAATCAGACTTTCAAAGGTCTTAAAAATGTTTACACATGGAAGTGGGATTTTTTTTGATGTTATAATTTAGTCTCAAATCTTAAAATAATTTGTAGCATTCAATTAAAAAAATATCTATTTTCTGTCAAATATTTTTTTCCCTGCTATTTCGAGCCTTACAGTGCTCTAATAGGCATCAACAGACTATAATTTGTCTGTTTTAAGCATTTTTAGCCATTTTAAAATTCAACCATTTTTGACAAGAATCGACATGCTATAGTATGACTTTTTGTCCCCAGGTTTTAGACATCCTATAATATGTTGTTTTTCTACCATTGTGAGCCTTATTGTGCTCCTATTTGTATCAACAGACTGTAATTTGTCTATTTAAAGGGACACTGTGTAATGTTTTAAGTATTTTATTACCTCAAATCAATATCTTCATTCATAAATAGTTCCCCATCGGTGTAAAATGACCCATGCCAACAATCTGACAAGTGATTCTTCCTGAGCAGAGAATCACTTCTTTACATAATCGCGTCCCGCTCCACGGAGGCTGCATGTCCTTCCGGACTATGAACTGCAGAGAGAGACAAACAGCACGACCATACGCGTTTTCGCTTAGTCACGTGCCTGCTTCCGTCTCCTAACCTGGGGTTGGGGACACAGGGGAGATCCCAATGTATTTCCGGGGCTGAAGGCAGATCTCCTCCGTGGTTAACTCCCGCTGCCTTCACGTTAGTTAATAACAGCAGTAACACAGAGAGCACAAGCCGTTTGGATGCTGAAAAGTAACTGACTGCAATACATGATACACCTAACTCACTACCTTCCCCGGTCGCCTCATCTGTCCCTCACAGGCACACCAGTCCGCTCCGCGGGCTCATTCAGCAGGGAGCGCGCGCCTCGGCCGGGCTCACGCATTCACTCACTCTCATTCACACACTGAGCTGCCTGATCTACACACAACGGGACTGGCGAAATCATAAAATAAGGGTAAATATTGATGTTGCGTTTCCCAGGTGGAAATCGCTTTTGAATGAGAAAGGTTTCAAAAGGGACGCTTAAGTTGCTGCTTTCTTCTCGACAGTCGAGTTAATGTTACTGTCTAAATTGAATCTCGACACATTCCGCCTACCGTAGCTCCAAAGAGGTTGCAACACACGTTTGAAAGTGCAATATCAAATTTGAACACTAGATGGGAGTAAAAATTACACAGTGTCCGTTTAAAGCATTTTTAGCCATTTTAAAATTTGACCATTCTTGAAAGAAATCGACATGCTATAGTATGACTTCCCCCCCCCCCAAGTTTTGAACATGCCAAAATATGTAGTTTTCAGCTATTTAAAACCTTATTATGCTCCTATACGTACCAACAGACTATCATTTATCTGTTTTAAGTGTTTTTGGCCAAAAAGTCATACTTTTTCCAAGTTTTGGACATACTATAATATGTTGTTTTTCTGCCATTTCGAGAGTTATTATGCTCTCATAGGCATCAACAGACTATAATTAATCTGTTTTAAGAATTTTTAGGCATTTTAAAATTCAACCATTTTTGACAAGAATCGACATGCTATAGTATGACTTTTTGTCCCAAGGTTTTAGACATCCTATAATATGGTGTTTTTCTGCCATTTCAAGCCTTATTGTGCTCTGATGTGTATCAACAGGCATTAATTTGTTTATTTGAAGCATCTTTGGCCATTTTAAAATTTGACCATTTTTCGACAGGCCATATAGTATGACTTTTTTTTCTCCAAGTTTTGAACATGCCAAAATATGTAGTTTCCAGCTATTGAAAACCTTAGTATGCTCCTTTACGGATCAACAGACTACAATTTATCTATTTTAAGCATTTTTAGCCATTTTAAAATTTGACCATTCTTGACAGAAATCGACATGCTATAGTATGACCCCCCCCCCAAGTTTTGAACATGCCAGAATATGTTTTTTTTCAGCTATTTAAAACCGTATTATGCTCCTATATGTATCAGCAGACTATAATTGGTCTATTTTAATAATTTTCATCCATTTTAAAATTTGACCATACCAATCAAAATATAATTAAAAAAGTCATAGTATAGTATCATGTCAAAATGTATTGTAAAAAAGTCATAGTATGTCTTAAAAATGTTATTAAAAAATGTCAGCTTATACTGTGTCAACAGTTCCATTCAGTGTTTCATCTGTTTTTCAAGGTGAGAGGCCTTTTCGGTGCCTGGTTTGTGGGAAGGGCTTTACCCAGAAGCACACTCTGCTGGTTCACCAGCGCATGCACACCGGAGAAAAGCCGTTTGTCTGCATCATCTGCTCCAAAGCACTCTCCACCAAAAACTCCTTACAAGAACACATGAACCTCCATGAAGGTAAAGTTTGTCAGTTTATCATATACCATACTAAGGCTTATACCCTTATGTAAAAATTGAAAGATGATGTTTTAATCTTTCCATCTTTAATGCATCATTGTTTTCTGCCTTTGCAATAAACCCTTTCTCTTCACGTGCCTCCTTAGGAGACAAATCCTTCACCTGTGATAAATGTGGAAAGACCTTCACTCAGAAGAGGCAACTCAAAAGCCATTACAGAGTTCATACAGGTGAGACTCACAGCGCTTTACCTGCACTTTTTTTTTGACATGCCAAAATATGTAGATGTCAGCTATTTAAAACCTTATTATGCTCCTATATGTATCAACAGAATATAATTAGTCTATTTTAAGCATTTTTAGGCATTTTAAAATTCAACCATTTTTGACAAAAAACGACATGCTATACTATGACTTTTTTTCTTTTCTCCAAATTTTGGACATCCTAAAATATGTTGTTTTCTGCCATTTCAAGCCTTAATATGATCTAATATGTATATAAAGTCTATAATTAGTCTATTTCAAGCATTTTTAAGCATTTTAAAATTTGACCAATTTTGACAAAAAACGACATGCTATAGTATGACTTTTTGTTTTTCCTCCAAATTTTGGACATCCTAAAATATGTTGTTATTCTGCCATTTCAAGCCTTATTATGATCTAATATGTATACAAAGTGTATAATTAGTCTATTTTAAGCATTTTTAGGCATTTTAAAATTTGACCAATTTTGACAAAAATCGACATACGTATCAACAGACTATAATATCCAGGCAGGTCATTCCAATGTAGTCACTAATGCTTGACTAATGTGTTCTTTATTCTTGTTATTAATTCAAGGAAAATCATTACCAGAATGTGCTCAGTGTCATCACAAGTTTATGGACACGGCTCAGCTGAAAAAGCACCTGAGAACTCATACAGGTAAATTAAACAAGTTTTAGATTAAAACAAATATTACTGTGCAGCAAGTAATGATGTTAACATCCTTACAGGTGAGAAGCCTTTCACCTGTGAGATTTGTGGGAAGTGTTTTACAGCGAAGAGCACTCTGCAGACTCATATCAGAATTCACAGGTGAGCAATATGTTTCATGTACTTTGGTCCCAACATGCAGATATAGACAGACATAACAACGTTTTATCATTTAACAGCTTTATTTAATACAAAGTGTGATCAAAGATAAACATTTAATAGAGGGAGATGTTTTTAGATCCTTTATTTAAGCAGAATTACAACAATGTTAAAAGACTAAATACACTTGTGTGTTTCAGAGGAGAGAAGCCATATGACTGCAGCATCTGCAACAAAACCTTCTCCGACCCCAGCGCGAGACGACGACATGTCGCCTCTCACTCAGGGAAGAAACCCTTCACCTGCTCCTTCTGCAGCCTGTCGTTTACCCGCCTGGACAACCTGAGAACACACACCAAATCCCACAACAAGGAAAGAGCTGTGACACCAGAAGCCTCATCAGAAGCAGCGGATGCCGCGGCGCCGCCTGAGGAGGAGCGTAACATCCTGCAGCTGCAGCAGTACCAGCTGCCCTCCACCTCCGAGCAGGAGATCCAGCTGGTGGTGACGGGAGACGTGGACGATATTAACTTTGTGCCGGGTCAGAACCAGGAGATCAGCATCATCACCACAGAGGGGGAGACGACAGATTCGGCCCATTCCAGACTCACCCTCCTCACCCAGTCTTCAGGAAATGTGCAGAACGTGGCTCTGCTCACTCAGGGCGGCGTGGTGGACCAGAGCCCTCAGATTCAGACTATCAGCATGCTGGAGGGTCAGATGACGCACCAGCCTGAGCAGATGCACGTCATCACTCTGAGTAAAGAGGCGATGGAGCACCTGCAGGCCCACCATGGCCCCCCGCAGCCCCTACAGATCACACAGCGACCCGTCCAGCAGCTGCAGGTGATGCACCAGCCGATCCAGCAGCTGGCTGTCGCTCAGGACGCCTCGCAGGTGGGCAGGGAGCAGCACAGCCAGGCCATTCACATCAGCAGCCAGAGCAGCCAGCCCATCTCCATCAGCCAGACCAGTGAGCAGATCTCCAGCCACCACATCCAGGGACAGACATTTCAGATCCAGGCTGGGACCGTGTCCTACCTGTACACCACAGGGCTGCCGCAGGAGAGCTGAGGTTGGATGAAACTCACACCAGGGGTTGAGAGACATGCATGTGGCAGTAAAAAAAAATATAAGCCTAGATGGGAAAAGATTTCAAATCAAATTCATGGACTGACAGGATACAATGTTTTAAGACACTTTTTAAATAAAATGCCTCGTTGAAAAATGAGCCAAAAGTTGTCTTCACTGTAAAAAAGATAACATAAATATGACTTTAGATTAGACATGGCTGCAGAACACAGTAAATCCTGAGATTTAATATTGCAGAGAAAGCACCAGGCTCTCTGCATGTTAAACCATTTGGTGTTGCTTTACAAAACACCCACGGGTGAGGCTCACAGGTCTGGTAACAACGTGTCAGCAGTCAAGACACGCAGGCGAGACCGATCCTGAAAGAAAAACAAAAGCTGATTTGAATTTATTCATCCTCAGACAGTAACAGCAGCCAGGACAACTGGGCAAAGCTCCAAAATATTTTCACAGTATGAAAGAGAACATGTGGTGAGATTGTTTCTGACCACGACTGTTTACAAGGTCAAGATATAGCTTAATTTTTAAAAATAACTGTTTCTCAGACTCACTCACTGCTTTAGGCCGGTCTGTTCTTGTGTTGGAGCGGCTCCTGGCTGTCTCTGCTCTCTGGTGTCGTGTGCCTGCAGTCCTGATGTCCTGAAGTGTGTGGTGGTCAGTGAGGCTGCAGGACTGCTGCTGACTGGCCCTGCGTGGACCTGAGAAAGAAATGTATCAGTAGTTGAGCTTTACTGCTCCACACCAAAGGGTTATACATTACAATATATAATGGAATATAAAAAGCCATCTCAAAAAGATATGAGTATTTGGATAACATGATCACTTTAATTTTATTACTGAAATGCATGAGCAGCTAGAAGACAAGATAAAACTTTACAGATTATCACTTTGCTGCTCTGAGAAGAAGAAACATTGTGACCTGCTGAGGGACTGGTAGCACTCAATCTGCTGACTGACAGTGTGTAATAAGTCCTGCTTTGTCCTGTGAAAGAATAGAGAGAGAAATTTCAGGTAAATTAGACAAAGATTCACAGATAACCAGAGGTCTTGCCCAGCTTCCAGAGAGCTGTATCATCTATCTTTGTTGAGGGGTACCTGTTGTAGAGGTGCATCTGGAGAAAGCTGCTTCCATGTCGTTCACCTGATTCTGCAGTTTATCCACCCGCTGAAAGGCTTCTTGTTTGATGCTGAGCTCCTGTTGAAGCTGGCCCCTCACCTGCAGTGGATCCACACAAACACAGCAGAAACAGAAAACACATTTTCAACATACATGACTTTAACTTTGGGTGAGTCCAGCAACGTTTTAACAACTACTTGATGGGTTACTATGAAATTTTGCTTCCGAGGGAATAAAAAAAAGTGCTCTTGAAATATAATGGCATATGACATCATAATTTCAGTGAAGAAATTCAACATATGTTGTCAAAATGTAATGAAAAACGACAAAAATTGGTCAAATTTTAAAATGCCTAAAAATGCTTAAAATGGACTAATTATAC
>CAFUXE010000024.1:522700-534325 GCA_903364295.1 Serranus cabrilla | reverse complement strand
TGTGGGCAGATGTGGGGCTACTGGCAGCAGACTGGGAAGTGTTAAGGTTGACGCTTGAGTTGGACAGAGGGCTGGTGAGGTCCAGGCCTCCGACCCTGGCAGTGATGGGGGAGTGGAGGGAAAGCTTCCGTGTTCGGACAGGGGAGGAGGTGCGGGACGGGATGGACAGAGGAGGCGGAGAAGAGAACTTGCGGCAGAGACGAGGAGATTTGTCGTTTGTGTGTTCGGCTCCTCTGTTGTTCTGGTTGGTGGCAAAGAACAGCTCCAAGGACCTGGAAGGGAAAAAAGCTAAGTTATTGAAAAGGACAAAAAAAGTGTAATCGCAGCAGCTCGAAAGAAGAGCTTTATTGT
Source organism: Serranus cabrilla (assembly GCA_903364295.1). Classification (NCBI taxonomy): domain Eukaryota; kingdom Metazoa; phylum Chordata; class Actinopteri; order Perciformes; family Serranidae; genus Serranus; species Serranus cabrilla. Next base: position 533,974 of record CAFUXE010000024.1, on the reverse strand, counting down.
CTGCATAGCTTAAAACGCAAAAACCTCAATTGCACATAGTTTCCTATATTACAGACGTACATATGTTTTAGTGTCAAAATACAGTGTGTCCACAATTAATAAAGATGTAGAAAACAGTGTCTTGCGGAGGAAGTTCAGATTTTACGGCACGCTGGGGACCAAAAGGCACTCCATGTTACATTTGGGGCATTTAGCTAATGTAGTTATCCACAGTGACATATCATGAGTGGGCACAAACAGTGCTGTCAGAAAGTATTAGAACAGTGACATCATTTTTCTGTGCAGTGTCTGGTTGATATGCTGACTTTGAGCTTTAATTTAAGGCTGTTTATATCCACATCAGATGAACTGTGTAGGAATTTTAGAAATCAGTGTGCAAGGTCCACCAGTTTCTGTGAGCAGGAGTAACAAGTTAACATCAAGCTGCTCTAATTGTTATTTTTAAGACAATAAGCTGAGTTTCATGGCTCTGAAAATAATACAATCTTATCATTTATTGCTTTTTTATGCTCTGCCTTTTCACACTAACAGTCCAACGGTATCCTGGCCTTATGTAACCAATCATGTAAGATTTAGTGTTATGCTTTCACTATGAAGGACCACTGACTTTGAGCGAGACATGCTCAGGTAAAATCTTTTTTTAAATTCTAAATAATAACAGATTGTATTTTTCCTTCATAACCAATCAATGCTCTTTCTGCGTGTTTATTTCTTCTTGAGCTAAAAACGGAGTGAATATTGGGTTTACATTTATCAAGTGAGCAGAACACGACTCCACATTAATGCTAATGTTGCTTTGCTGGGCTTTATGCCCCAACAATTGTCGTTCAGATTTTCTAATTCTTCTGTAAAAGATACATTTATCAAGTCTGACATAAATGCCATATTTTTATTTAGTGATATACTGCAGTAGGGCCAGATGGTCAAATTTTCAATTTCACCAATCCTGTTTTTGATTTCCATAATTGAAACTGAAAGCTGATTTAAATTGATTTTCCATTTAGAATTGAAATTCTGAACCACCTCATAAAAAGGGTGTAAACTAACCTGAAACTGTTCAACAGTTGTGTTCTTTAAAAACCTCTTAGAGCTGAAAGTTACTGACTATATTTAGCACCTGATTATTAGTCTAAAACAGGAACATCATACTTAACAAAACTGTATCCAATTCACAGATAAGACACAAAAAAGATTATCAATCTTTTGTTGCAGATTACATTTTCAACATTTAAATGCCTTATTTACCAGGCAATGATAGTGCACAGCTTTAATCAACAAGCATTTTGTGATGATATTAATACTGCTCCGAGAGTTGTGTGTACAGAGCTACATCAAGGGAAGAGTAATCATGCATAGATAAACACATCCATCATTTATTCACACAAGCCAGATATTCAGCAGGAAATAGAGGAACAAATTGCATCCTAGATTGAGAGAGGAGGGGGAGAAATGAAAGGCTGATAGAGGAAGGAAAGATACATGAAAAGCAGAAAGGAGAAATGCTGAAGAACTTTGAAGCAAGCAGCTGAAGATGCTTAAGAGAAGGATAGAAAGCTCGCTGAAGAGGAATGACAGAAAGGGATCAATATGAATACAGAGAGAAAAAAACAGCCTTGAGGAAGTGATGCTCCAGTGAGAGAACATGCTACAGACCGACTGCAGAATCCTTTCTCCCATTCCTGTCTACATATCAGCAACCTAAAATGTGTCAAAGTGGTGAAATAACAACCCTTTGAGTTGTTCCATTCATACAAAGAGATGGATAGCAGTTAGGGGAAAGTCATGCACCAGTGAAGTGTCAGACCAAGACCAGAGGAGAAGAAGATCAGGCAGGCAAAGTTGGAAAGAGGCCGTCAGAAGGAGGACAGAAAGAGGAAGAGTTGGTTACTTGGACTGATCCACGGCTTTCTTCTTGATCTTCAGGCTGTAGTCGGGACAGATGGATGAGATGGACAGACGGTCAAATGAGTGGTACCGCACCCTATAGGGGACATGAGACAAGGGGGACGGATGACACAGAAAAATGATTAAATGGATGGGGTTGATGGTTGCATTAAGAAATGAAAATGCAGGACATGTGATGGAGATAGAAGATGGTGAGAAGAAACAATGATGGAAGGATGATCGATCTGATAATCCCTTGGAAGAGAAAAGGTGTGTCTGAGGTGAGGGGGAGGCAGAGAACAGCAGCATGTTCAATCCCACAGATATCAAAACATGGCCGCATGGGAGAAAAATCCAGTGTAAAGCAGATGCAGAGAGCTGAAGTTTGTGTATACCTCTTTATGCATTTGCATTTTCAAGCGTGTGTCCATAACTCTGCCATGCACGATGAGGCAAACAGGAAGGGCCAAAGAACGAACTAACCGAGGGGATTTGGACTGTGAAATGCCCCCAAAAGATTCACTCCATAGAAATAGAATAAGAGTAGAACAGCCATTCCCATTCCAATTAACATAGCAGCATGGTCAGAGCTGCAACCAGCTTCATTCATTAGTTGAGTACTGCAGTAGAGTAGCACAAAGTATATAGAGCCAGCCTCTAAATGTCACAAAATGTTGACATCTCACTCGTCATGTTTGGCTTCAATTCCAGCATTTCCGGTATTTTTTAATTACTTATATTGTCTTTTATAACGTCTTACCAGGACGTTTTTTACACTTAACCTAGGTCAGTATTTTTTTTTTTTCATAAATTCTGCATAAACTGCAGCCATTTTTATAACCGCGACCCATACGTGTATGTGTGCTATTTTCAGAAAGATCCATTGCTTCACGGATGTCACATTTTCATTGTGCTGCCGGTACGTATTTTACATACATTATGTGCTGCAAGCACGTACTTTGGTGTTAAAACAAACGTGGTCTTTTCAAATAATTTTGTGGGATCAGGTTGATCTAAGCATAGCAAAATTAACAAGCTATGTAATTTAATCAGTGTAGCATGAAGGCATGGTGAAATTAGAAGGCTAGCAGATAAATTAGCCAGCCATCAACTCATTAGCCAGCTGGCATGCTAATTCCACAACACTCCACTATATTTCATACTACACTGGTTACAAAAACTGACCAGATAGCCAGATGGGTCTAACAGTCTGTCGTCCTCACAAGGAGAGCGGACAGTAGCACAAGCCAGCCAACGAACCAGCCATCCATCTCCAGAGCTTCCAACACACTTCAAGACTTCACTACTACCCATATCTTTTATTTTATCTTTACAATAAGTTATGCTTATATACTAATACTTCCTGCTGTACTGGATCTGGTGGATCAAGGTTAGAAAAAGTGGAATATTTGACTAAAAGGTTACTCTGGAGGCTCACATGTGCCCACCTCGAATGACATTAGGGGAAAAATGAACCATATCCTGTTTAAGTAAAGCTTTAAGAAAAGGGACTTGCCCCACACAACCCTGCTACCCTTCTAGGTCTCTGGATGAGTTCTCCCTGTTCTCTTCCAGTGAAGGCAGCCACAGGCCACGGTGAGTTAGGCTTCACACAACCCTGCCCTCTGGCAGAGGAAACGACAGAGCTTTTCCAGTTGAAAAGCTAAGTAAAGTAAAGTGGAGGAAGGAATATAAACATACAGTTCTGATGCAGCCAGAGACCTAATAAGAGAGAGAGGGCATGAGTAAAGAGAGAGAGAGAGAAACTCAGTATGTTCCTATGGCTGGGCCAAAAACTTTGTTGAAGCATCTGTTCTGCTGGCCTCCACACAGGCTGGTATGTATTTCAGCCGTATGTATTCAGCTTAGTGGAAGGAGTCAAACACACTGACCCACAACTGACTACATAATTCACAGAACATTCAAATAAAACACAACTACACATCCTGGCATATTTCACACACACTCAAACAGGTTTTGCCTGAGTCAGCACCTTTTCATGAATTCACATGTGTGTGTTTGCATTGTATGACCTGATAGGTATGGAGGAGAAGGGCTTCTTGTAGATGTCGGCCAGTTTGTCCATGACCACCGCTGCCGTGGTGAAAATCCTGTATGTGTGCAGGAAGGTGTTGAGGAAGTCTATGGAGAGGAAGCGCAGGTCAGTCAGCCTCTCCAGCAGCCGCTCCACGCTGGCGTAGCGGATCTGGGGGACCTTGCAGGAGTTGAGCGTCTTGCTGAAGCAAATGTCAACATCATCTTTATGGAGACGCACATCGGATCTGATGGATACACACGTACACACATACACACACAAACACAGTCGAGCATGGGTGACTGCTGGGCTGCTCAGAAAGGAAAAGGTTATGAAAGTATAGCTGAGCAAAAACAGCCAAGTAACAAAAGTGATAAATAAAGGAAATCCATATATTCCAAAGAACGATGCTAAAAATAAGAACCAATACCAAAGAATATTTTTGAGCAGAAATAAACATAAAAAAAGCATAATACATAACAATTTACTGTACATCAACACAACTGTAACATTTTCACCCAGAAATGATTGATCATAAACTCATGTTGAGCAACACTGGCATGAAGAGATGGGTTCTCCTCTTCACACACACAAACAAACTTACTTGATCATATGAGGCACTGTGACTTTAGAGTTCTCCTCAAATACACTGGTCATCAAGCCATTACAGCGGATATTATCTATGCACTGCCGAGACACAAAGAAAAGGTCGACAGGCACGTGAGAAGAAAGTGAAAGTTGGCACAAGCTTAAGAGATGTTCGTGTTTTGTTGTACGATATCAAATATGTGAGCAAATACAGCCACTTGTGAATGTTTTGGTGTGTCTTACAAGTGGTTAAATGAGACTACAGTGGTTGTTGATATCTGACATAAAAAAAAAAACATTTTGACATTCAGTCAACTATGTGCATCACGGCTTACGAAGGTCTACGTCCCACACCTAAACTTCTGCATTTTTCCAACTCCAAGTGTAGTTTGTAGAGTTTCCCTCGTCATTTCCCCCTATCATTCTGATAGACTCCTACTAATAAATGCTAAATGCTCATTAAGATCTATTAGTAATGTTGTTAGGCTAATTAAGAGTTAGTATGCTGTTTTATCTTCATTGAAAGGCTCAAAATAAGGTTTGCGGCTTCATTCAGACATTTTTTTCTCTTTTTCTGGCCAACAACGGCTCTTTAGTCAGTAAAGGTTGCAGACCCCTGAGGTAGAATAACAAACCTTGTTACCAATCAGAGAGCCAGAATAAACAGCTACACAGTGAAGAACTACAAGTGAGTGAGCAAGGTTAGTTGACGGCATTATATGTACTGCTACGGAAGAGCCCGTGTGACAGACTGCTGCTGGGAATCAAAACACAGGATGGAAAATACTGTTTTAACATGACATAAAATTGACATCCAACAAGTCAAAAGGCTTATGTTATCATATGTTTTCAATAATAAGCTTGTTGTATTTTCTTACTGCGTCGCAAGTTTTTACAGGAAGTTGGCTGGGAGCTTAATGGAGACAAATGGCTATCATACATCATGGCTGCCACTACCCAGAATGCAATTCTCCATGACGTGATTGTCCATTCCTAAATAAAACTACTCGCTCTGAGTACATGTAAGCTATTTCAGTTGTGCCAGGTTGGTACACTGAGTGAGAGCTTCCCCTGGTGGCTACGACTTCATCAGCATTGTGTGAACTTGAGTGGTCATCGTTTGAATGTAATGCGTAATGTTTATATGTGAAAGTCCTGCACTGGAGTCTGTAATGACATAAAGTATCTACTTGAGCAAATTGTTTATCTGTGCATTAAATATGTTGAAACAAGTGCAGAGAAATATTTCAAAAGCCTGTTTGAAAGGGGTCAAAGAAAAATAAAAGCCATTTGAAACTGTCAGTGTATTTTTGTCTGACAAGAATTAATCCAGTCTGACATGGTCGTTCGGTGCTACTCTGTTTGTGAAGTACTGAGGCAGTGAGTTGAACTCGCCCCCGGGGAGCTGCACCCGTGTCTGTGTTTACTTATCACTAAGCCTTCTCAATGCCCAGCGGAGACATGCTCTTGCTATTTGGAGGTTCTTGTTATTCTATGTTTGTCTGGCTGTGTGTTTGTGTGACTTTGTGTATTACCTGGCTGATATCACTGGTCCATGCTGCCTTCTCTTGCCGCGATGGTGCCAGTAACACCACAGTGAATGGAGTTGTGTCTGGTGGCTCTACTATGAGCTTAAAATCGAGCTGACCAAATACCTGACCGCTAGCTTTAGCTGTGTGACAGAGGAAAAAAGAAACATGATGATGATAGTAAAAAGAAATGCTGGTGCTTCTACTTACACAAATGCAGAGGGTTAATTAAGTGGACCTGCTATCTCCAGTCTACACACCCCTGAGGCTGAAATGTAAAAGGTGTGTGTTGAAGCGTGACTGTGTGTGTGTAGGTGTTTCATCAATCTCCCTATTTGCAAAATGAATCCTCTGAAGAAAGAAAAAATAATGGACAGAGATCACCAGTGTCAAAAGATTAAATCCTGACATTTAAAGGGGTGAGCATCTGATATTTAAAGGGAAGTCATTCTGGACACTTATCATCTGACATCTAATTAACCTCCATGACTGGTGAAGGGCCTAAATGAGCCAATAGGAGCTGCCTGTGTGTGGACCAGTGTCTGCTTCAAACTTACACTCCTCATCGCTGGCATCTGGTTCCTCTATGAGTGTGCAGTCAATCAGGGACAAAACTCCACCTTGCTGCAAGAGTTTAACAGAAAATTAAAGAACAACAGTTTATTTTTGGTTAAAAGTTAATTTACACTCTGAGACGTACTTCAACTCCTGAGGCCAAGGTGTTCTCACCTTGAGAAGGTGCAGTTTCCCCCCAGAGCTGCGTGTGCAGACGAGGAAGTGTTTGGTGAAGAGGAAGCACTGGCGTTCCCCTTCCTTCTTTAGAGAGAGAGCACCCAGACGGACCTTACTGAGCTTCCCCCGCTCCACTGACGGCAGCTGGATCAGGGAGCCTGGGGAGCAGGAGGGGCACAGGATTACATTACATTTCATTAAGCTGACACTAAGCTGGGGGCTGTGATTGCTAAGCATCTGCAGTGGCACAAAAATACTTGAAAAAAGGCAACATTTCCAAACTACTCCTTTCTATACACATGTATTTTGTGTGTGCACCTGTGATATAACGAGAAAAAATGCAGGAGGAGATTGGATTAATTGGCTTGCTTGTAACAGTAAGATCAAGAGAAGATGTGCATTGTCAAAGCAGGTGACAGCAGTTCATACATAAGTCACTGCGGTAAATCAAGAGATCAGATACTGCAGCTCATTAGGGTTTGTACACTGTAGTAGTTAGCACACTGGTACAGATAAGGTTCAGTACCTTTCTCATGTGCTCATCAACAGTGTGACATCCAGGGAGTCTTGGTGCCTTTATTGGACTGCCTCCCGAACCATTTGATGTTGGATTAATTAAGTAATTGCTGATAAACGCTGGCAATCCTAGACACTGGGGGCCCAGGGCACAACAGCACTGCATAGTGCCTTAATAGGAGGTTTAGGGGTGTTAGTCTACAATTTAACAATTCTACAATGTCATTTAGTAGACACTTTTGTCTAAAGTTCATACACAAGCAAAGATGGAGTCAAAAGATAACACATGGGTAAGTGCCATGGGTTAAGTTAGGATTAAGTGGATGCAAGTGCTATCAGGCAGTTCATACGGACAGTGCGAATAGAGCTGGGTCTTAAGTCTCTTCTTAAAGATTGAGAGGGACTCAGCAGATCGGATGAAGTTTGGAAGTTTGTTCCACCACCATAAACTACAGAGGAGAGGAGTCTAGTTTGAGATGTAGGGTGGGGGAGCCAGATGCCTTTTACTGGAAGAGCGTAGTGAGCGGGGGTTTAGGTAGGCAGGAGCTGTAGTTGCTGTTTTGTAGGCAAGAGACAGAGTTTTGAATTTGATGCAGGCTTCAGCTGGGAGCCAGTGCAGAGGGATGAGTAATGGAGTGACATGTTCTCTTTTGGGCTGGTTTAAGACCAAACAAACCGCCAGTAGAGAGTTCTAATAGTCTAAATATGATAATATAAGGGCGTGTATCAGAAGTTGTGTTGATTGTTTTGTTTTGTTTTTGGTCAGAAGTTGCGTAGATCCGAGCTGAACATTAATATGTTGATGGGGGACAGGAAAAGTTGGGTATCATCAGCATAACAGTGGTATGAGAAACCATGATTGCAGATGGTTGTGCCAAGCTGAGTGGTGTAAATTAAAAAGAGAAGGGGGCCTAGCACTGACCCTTGAGGCACCCCAGGTGTAGATGTCATCGCAAAAATGCCAACATGAGAGGCCATTTCCCCATTGGGCTCTTGCTCATAAATACATTACAATTGTTATAGTACATTTCATGTTAAGGTCAGCATGAATTACTTTGTTTTGTTACTGTTGGTTATGGTCCATTTATCACCACAGTGAAATAATGAAAATTTGATGTGGCTTTGAATCTTCAATTTTATTTTACATTTAATTAATAAGAGTAACCCTTTGGCCCAAGGCACTTCACAGTAAGAAGGGAGTGAAGATGAAGTAACAGTCCTGAGTTTTTTCGTTTCGTAAAGGGAAATTGGTTTTCATCTGACAGTATAATTTGGAAACTGCACAGATGTACATGAAATGTAATTAACCTAAATAAGTACAACATTCTGTTGAACTGTGTGGGAATAATTACTTGCTCTAGATGCTCTTACTTTAAACTATGCTTGTTGTTATTATGCCTCAGAATAATGTCTTTGAGAAGTAAGCATGGAAAAACCACAAACAGTTTGTAGAGCCTTTTTCTTTAGTGTGCAGCTGACAAAAGGACAAATCTCCCCCTTACAGGAGCTGGTGTCATGATTCAGTGACTGAGCTCCACCAAGCCACCATGTCTGAGCTCTGGGATCACAGTGAACAGGCAGGAGGGTCTTACTGCCGGGAAAACCAGAAAATTGATGTCAAAAAACCAGAGCTTCGATGTCTGTGAGCAGCGCTGTGACCTGACAAAGACTTACCCTGCCTGACGAAGGTCTGGCTGGTGTCCAGTAGGATGTCACAGCCCTCCACTATCATCCTCTCTATGGCCAGGTTCTTCCGGATGTTCTCCGTGTCGCTCACCTCATCATGCATTACTCTGGCCACACGCAAACACGCCAGTTATTTCAGTGTCGATTATCAAAAACTTATTGGGAAAGTTGATCATTTTGACACCCGTCCAGACACATACCTGGACAGTTCCTCCAGTTTGGACTTTGCAAATTCAAGACTCTTGCGCTCCACATGCTCATGAGGCGTGTGTGCCAATAACTCATGCAAAGTGATGATGTAGCGAGGAATCTTAGAAGAGAACAACGATAAATTAAAAAGCACATGTGAATGAATTGACATAAAAACATAGACACTTGTGTTAAGGAAAAAATGTGTGTGCTGGTGTCTGTGAGCTACCTGGAACATGGGGTATGTGAGGAAAGTCTCCAGCATTCTTCCCTCACAGGCAGCGTTTGACTCGTACTGTTTGAGCAGCTTGTCAAAGTCTCTGTTCTGCTTACAGTTGGCCAAAACCTGCAGGCTGTACTGATGGTTACGCACAAACTCCTGATAGATGTTCAGCATGGGCAGCAGGATGTCAAATAGGTCAGCTAGGAACAAAAACACACATATTTATATGGACATGACGGCGTGAAGCAGTTGGTTTCAGATGAACATTATGTTGCTATAGCAACTGTATGGTAACTGTTCCATATCAGTTTAACCAACATTGTTAATCTATAAGACTTTGTCAGATCTGTGATCAAGTCGTATTGATAAGGGTCTTTTATTTACTACATGAATTCCCTTGTTGGAGGATTATGTACAGTTTTTTTATCGTAGCTGTTTTAGTAGAATCATAGGCTGTAAAGAAGAAGTGGATGTATTCACCGTGGCATCACCATTTGTTTTTGTGGACTACTATTTTGAAGCGTTGAAGTAACTGCTAAAATTACTGCTGGGTTAACTTTTTATGTGTTTTACTCTTTTTCACCTTGACTGGTGTGGACCCCTTGTGTATTTTAACTAGATATAGTACAATATTGCACTTCCTATGGTGACTTAATGTTGATCTTTTTGGTGATACTTTCGTTATGGCACAAAGAACAGCATAACCATATTGACAGCTAGAGTTCACTTTTACAGTAACTTTTTACAGTAAATTCAATCTCATTGTCCAATATTTTTTTTCACAGTTGCGGTGACGATTGCTTTCAATAAAAACTCCAAAGGCCATAAACTGTCTTCAACCTTTATTGTAAGTTTGCTTTGCTCGCTGCATAGCTGTGCACCTCAACTCATGGTGAGGGCAGAAGGTCAGCACTATTTCATCTGCAAGTATAAATCCATTCAAATCAAAATGGTTACGGCAAACTAGAAGAGAGAAGCTGATGGAGGGGATTGGGCCAAGGTACGCTTAGAGGGCAATGGGGAAAGATATTTCAAACATGAAGTTGTAAAACTCTTTAAAATGTGACTTTTATAATCAGTAATAATTGTATGAGTTTTTTTTATAAATCATGTTTCAGCAATTATTTTAAAAAGCATCATCACTGCGCTAGATGCATGACAAAGTCTATTCAAAAACTGAATAAAACCTCATTTATGGGCCATTCTGAAACAGGACTGGATAGATGTTAGTTCCTGATTCACTGCACAGAAATAAACGACTACATCATCAGGATTTTCAGCAGCTCTGCCCTCAAAAGGATAAAATCGGCAAAACCGTGCAAGAAAAATCAAAAACAGAATTAAAGATCCTTCATCATATCAGACACAGATGGCTGCTTGAATTCATTTGAACATAGTCTCTCTGTGTGGGGTTAAAAACATGCTGTACATGAGGCTAAATATAATCGCAGTATGAAAAAGGACACCAACCATTTTTACTGAAAACATTAGATGAATGGATTTGGCGTGAAACACACTGTTAATCAAAGATCTACATTCAGTGTGAGCCTGAAGCAGAGCGTCAGATAAGGGTGTTTAATCAGTCGACCCTTTTCTTTTTGAATTTGTCACAAGTAATCTGCTGCCGTGTCATTCAGCAGTCTGTCTCCTAGGTGATGCTTATCTACTGAGGGGGCTTCTGCTTTAGGAGGTGAATTTGTGGGATGCTTTCCAGGCTGGCTGGTCATTGTCTGTCCAGACAATAAGTGCGCTTGTTGCAGACTGAGATAGGGAAATGTGCGTGCGTCAAGACTGACGTTTCACTGAGACAAACTGGAACCACTGAAAACATGACCTTGATGTCACTGAGTGGCTACAGAGTGTGTGCATACATTGTGTGTGTGTGTGTGTGT
>CAFUXE010000024.1:481053-513414 GCA_903364295.1 Serranus cabrilla | reverse complement strand
GCCTTTATCTTGACTGGGAACAAGTGACAGATAGCAAAGACTGGTGAGTGGACCTCAGAGTCCTGCTGAGGTTGTATGGTCGTAATAACTTTTCAGTGTAGGCAGGTGCCTCACCATGCAGGGCTGCTGAGGAGCATTCAGAATATGGGTCTCGATCAGGGTTCTTACCGCAGTTTACGACACACGAACCCGTTTATGAACAGCTTTGTACGTTGCTATGGTTGGTGCACACAAACAAACTAGCTGGCTGAATTAGAGATGCATGCCCAAAATAAAAGCCCACATATTCAGTTAGAAGGAGAAATACACCTACTTGTAACCATAATTAAAGACTGTTTTGTTCTTGCACCAACTTCCCATCCAGTCTTTACATGCAGTCGTTTTACTTTTTAAACTTTCTTTTATAACATTCCAACTTAAGAGAAGTAGTTTGGGAGTGTAAACCTAACAAAGCCGCAGCCTTTGTCCTAAACGTAGCCGCTTAGTTTTCAGCAACCAGCCACTGAAATGGCTGGTAACAACCTACTGCACCTACTAGAAGGCAGAGCGATCTCCCACTCACCCAAACTTATCGGAATGATAACCACTGATAACGCCCATTTAATCATGTGTTTGAAACAGGTGTAGAATAACAAAAAAAATCGAGTCAGGTGGAAGTTGAGTGGAGCTTTGCTGATCATCTGATGCCAATTAACTGATGAGGAATATGTTGATCAAGCACAGACTCACACAGTCCTCAATTAGCTCAAACACGCAAAACCACCAACATGGTTATTAAATATAAGCATGAAAATAAGGCCAAATTGCAAATTCTGAGAACTGTTTGATGCAGATGTTGTTTTGGTGTTACAAGCAGCCAGGTAGGTCAGATAAATAGATCAGCATGCCACCTGCCTGATCCCACCTCCATATAGGCCAGCCATTAGAAACCATAGACGGGGAACTCACTGTTCCTGATTGGGCCACTAATCAAGAGCTACCCACCGACTCTCAGTTCAACACCAAAAAACAGTGTGTTTTAATAATAACAGTTAATGTATTTATCATGTAAATAGTCCTACATATATTGTGAATTGTAAGTGTCAAAAGTCATTAAGTAAGTTGTTGTACTATAGACCTTACACAGCACTGTGTGTCTGTGTCTGTCTGTCTGTTGTGTGTTTCACGAGAATCTATCAAAGCCAAACCACAAAGGTTGGCCTAATTACATTTGAACTGGATTTGCATGAAAACAGATATGAGATATAAGATATAGCCGCCACTGAGAAAAAATGAATTGCAAGAAATACTGTAAGCAAGCAAACGACAGGACAAGTACAAACTGTCGTTTGTGAGAGGCAAAGAAAAGTAAGAGTTACAAGCACAACAGAAATAATGACATACAGCAGTTTTGTCAAATGTAATCAAATGCTGCAGGGAAAACCCGTCACAGGTTGGCTGATCATTTGTCCTTTGTTGTATACATGTTTCAGAGTAGAAACTGGTTTTTGTCTCATCCTATTTCTTAGCTCCATATGTGCTGATTGCAAATGATAAAAAGGGAAAATAGCATTAAAAAGCAGTTTTAACCCAGTAGGCTCCACTGGATGCTGAGATATAATGCGTCTCCACCTTTGTACTGCAGTGGTGAAGCAGGGAGTACTCAGTGATCCCGCAGGGTGATGATTACCATTACAGAGAAACACAACAGAGAGGAGACCAGATTCATGTGTGTGTGTGTGTGTGTGACTACAAAGAAAACTGATATAATCCATACACTGACTTTCCTGTGTGTGTATGTGTGGGAGTATAAACCACAGTGTGTTTCCCTCTGAAGAACAGAAGAAAACAGAACATGAGATACTACAAAAGAACCACATGTAGTGATCGTGAGCGATTATTAGAACAGCGCTAATCTCGAACCACCTGTTGTTTGTATTCTCACGGGACAAAAGAAATTACTGGCTTCATAATCATGACAAATATAAATCATTTGGGTTTGAAAAGACCATACACAGAGTATGAAAATATTCTATTGAAAAAGCCACAAAACAACCCTGATTACGTGAAAAAAACTAAATGCATCAAATCAAGCATTGTAGTGAAGTTTGAATACATCGGTCCCCAACCGCCAATAAGCGTAATTAAAGGTACCTAATATTAAAATGCTGTGCATGTTTTTCAAAATACTGCAGACAGAATCTTTTTAGCTTTTGTGACAGATTACAGACAGAAAAAAATAGGCTATAAAGTAAGTTATTGGCCATGATGAGGGTCAAATCAGTTACTGAAACAATCAAAGTAATTTGTGAGAAGAAGCCTTCGTGAGATAAATAAGATAGAAGGGGTTCACTTTTCCACCCACCAGTCTTCTGGATCAGACACACAATCTGCCTCTCGCCTCTTTATGTTCCTCTCATTTCTTTCTCAGCCCCTGTCGCACTCCCACAGGGGCAATAATGTCTTTTTTGTGCCGAGTGTAGCTTCATAAAACGCTTCAAGGACAAGAACAAAGAAACAAACTGCTACTGTCAGGAAAATCTTGTGCATTCAAAGAAATAAATTTGACCTTATTTACAGTGCAGTATGCCAAAGTACCTGCACACCCATGCATCATTTTAATAAGCAGCCTGGTGTCATCGATCATATTTGCCTTAATAAACAATGTTAAAGAAAACAAGTGTATTCCTGCCAAGATTCAAAAGAGGTCGATACACAGTTTTTTTTTTTGTTAAATACAAGGCTGCAGCCACCAGCCAGTTAGCTTAGCCTAGCATAAAGACTGAAGAGTAGGTGAAACAGCTCGCATGCCAAAGCTCCCTCGTTAATATTTTCTATATCTTGTTTGTTTTGTGTAAAAAACATCTTTTTTGGGGTTTCAGTGGAGTCACACTGGTGACAAGACTCAATGGAATCACTGCTCCCAGCTTAGAAATAGCCCCTCACATACGGTACATTAACTTTGATGTAAAATAGGAAATTGTTGGGTTTTTATAAAAACAGTTAAAGGAATAGTTAATCATTAGTAGTATTATTAACAGTTAATTAATTAATTGGTTGTACTAATCAAACTAATCTTATATAGGGTGTTAATCAGTGAACTTTAGAGCAGGTGTATGTGGATTTTATTACTGTTGGACAGAGCCAGGCTAGCGTTTGCTGTAGCAAGATGCTGGTAAATGAGGTTGTTTTCCAAAATGGCAAACTGGCATCTAAAATGCTTTCTTTTCCTAGCTTTTGGTTTAGGATGAACAGAAAAAAAAACAAAGACCTAAGGCCCAGATCACACCAAGATGTGTTGCTAGAAACGCAAAACCATTGTTTACCTTTGTTACAGCGGCATAAACATTCAAATATTACCCTGTACTTTTCAGCATAAGGAGGTGGTGCGCAAGGGGGCATTTTCATGCTTATTTTGGTAGCTTGGGCCAAATTTGAGCCCCTGGAAAAACTCCTGTGTGGATGTTTTAGATGTGTTAGGAGCCAAAGTACAATCGCAGATGCAGATGGAAGATTGATATCAGCAGTATTCAATTACAATTGACTGGTTGGCTAGCTAGTTAGCTGTCTGACTGTGAGTATGTGACAAAGTAGGTGAGAGCCCAGGTGTGTCTCGGTGTGATCAGGGCCTCAATATGGAAAGCAAAAGAAATCATGACATGAAAAAATAAATGTCAAAGTTTCGGCATGGTTCACCTCTTGGTTGAGTTTTAATTGCTCTCTTTGTATATTTCAATCCCTACAGCTTCCTCTCTAAGTCCAGACAGCCAAACAGCTTCTCTATAGAAAATAAGAACAGATTTTTAATTTCCTGTAGTCTTGTCATTGTGAAGGGATACAAAACATTAATCCGGCGGCAGCAGCAGCGGTACTTTATGTAACCACTGAATTCAACTAATGATGTACCAGCTAATGTGACAATCACTGAATCAACATCCCACATCCTGCTGTGTCTTCATGGCCCTCCATGCTGTTCACTTCCTCCAAAGAAGTTCTTATAACAAAGTATGAAGCCATTGTTCTCTCTCACACACATACTCACTCACTGACACACAAACACACACACACACACACACACACACACACACACTGTACATTGGTATACTAATAACTGTCTGGCTCAGAACACTCTGATCAGGGATTACCTGTCTGTTTATCTGGAGATTAAAACCGATAGCTTTCCTCCTCCACTGTTTACTTTCACAGCTGTCCTCCTACTCTCCACAAATCAAAACATAAATACTATATTATTATATATAGCTATCATCAAGGTTTTTCTCCCATTTTACACATTTGTGGCTCCACAGTTGCTCTATCACTCCACGGCCGAGAGGAGTTGTCAGGAAACATCCTGCTGTCTTAATGTAATAGGTGCTGGATTGGAGTTTGCTCAACGACTCCCACAGCACATCAGCAGATGAGTCGAAACACACCATAAATCTGTTTTACTATTTTCTTGAGGATTGCTAGTGTGCCTAACCTGATCCTGTAAAATACACTGCTCATAAGCTGCACATACAACAACAAACAAACACACTTGACAATCTTATTAGCTGACACTAACGTTTATTTCATCCCCTCCTCTGTGTGTGTGTGTGTGTGTGTGTGTGTGTGTGTGTGTGTGTGTGTGTGTGTGTGTGTGTGCGTGTCTCCTGCACCACCACTCCACACTGGCACCTGTAGCTGGAGGAGCATTTATAAAAAATGGGAGCAGCTCCGGCAATAACAATAACACCTCTGAAGAGTACAGAATCTGGATGCCATGAGAGCTTTTATCACCCAGGGCGTCCCCATGAAGAGCCCTGCACCAGCTCAGGAGGACATGTGATGCAATAAGAACTTAGACCTGCTGGGATTTTAGGTTTATGTATTTTTCTCACCTCTATTCTGCCTAAACCTAATCTTAGGCAGTGTGGTGACCCACAAGTTTCATATACAATTTTAGCCCTGTTAAATTCAGCTCTTCCATCAGACTGATCAACACGGTGAAACTTATTCATACTATGCTGCCAATTTGGAGACAACTAATCAGCAAATTTTTATTTTTGCAATGACAAAATGCTGCTGAACACTCTCAATAGAGCAGTTCGACTGAACTAAAACAGTTAAGTTATAACTATAATACCAACAAGACCTTTCAGGACGGGTCTCCACTCAGAAACAACCCTGTAGGTTGTTTCAACAGGCAGAAAAATATGACCCATGTTGACGTTTTAGACTATCCTCCATCGCCCTCTCGCGGCCTAGACAATTGTGAATGACAGCGATGCGTAATTTAAATGGCGGAAGTCACACTCGGGGTGGGTGTGTCGAACAGACATCGGACTGTCACCCAGGAGAACAGGGTTCGTTTACCACACGGAAAAAAAAAAGTTAAGGACGCTATATAAACATCGTGGATCTTCCAGTTTTTACTTAACTATGTCACATCCAGCAGTTACATTCTCGATCAGTTCCGGCATTTACTTATTTATAGTTTAAACTGTCTGTGTTACCTGCTATTATCTGTATGTACAGTGCTGTGAAAATGAATTTCCCCCAGGGACAATAAAATCTAAATCTTTTATAATGCCTTACCAGTGCGTTTTTTGCCCTAAACCTAGATCAGTGGTTGTGTAGCCTAAATTCAACTGCAGCCTTTATTTTTTTTTACATCTGCGACCCGTGTACGCTATTTCTTAGAACGCTACTTGTCACTCTGTACAGCAAACCGCAAAAAACTCAAATGGGTTATTATTCTCGTCATTTAGGTTGAAAATCATGTAGGACTTTTCAAATTACACAAGCTGGTTATCGTTACTAAGAAATTTTAGAGCAGCAGTAGAGAAAATGTTAGCTAAGCTAAGCTAACTGTCTGCTTGCTGCAGCTCCACACTTGACACACAAACATAAGAGCGTCATCTCACTCTCTGAGAGAAAGCAAACAAGCACAATCTCCAAAATTTTGTACAACTCTTACTACCTCTTAAAAAAACAAGAAAAAATCATTTTTCTTAGTCCATGATCATCTGACAATCTGGAGACAATGGTTTTCATAAAACAAAGAGTAAATACGAGGAATTAGATCCGAGTACATTGTTGTGGCGTGTTTTCTTGAAAGTAAAATCCACCCTCGTTGTCCTCCATACTTTGATTAGTGCAGTATTTCAAACACAAGAGACAGATTTTAAGGCACATGCCAGCTGTAAATTCTTATCTGACACTAATGAGCTCCATAATGGCTCAAACTCTTGGCAGAAGACTTAAGAGGAAAATGAAAAGCAGCCTGTGGAGGAAAGCAGATCCTCCAGTAATATGGGATGGATTGGTTCGTTGATGCAGACGATTAGTGCGAGCAACAGCGAAAAACGCAAGGCTCTGAGAGGGCCGTTTAGAGCTAGACGAGCTTTCTAATGAGAAATAATTGCACACACATATAGCAGCAGGAAGTCAGCAGTGACACTTCAACTCTAAAGTGTCACCCCACCTCTTTTTGCATATAGTTTAATGAGGCTGTTGCAAAGAACCCCTATGTGCCTATAACTCAACAGAAACATATTTTAATAAATCCAATGCAGCCAGATCACACAGGATGGAATTAACCTGTGATATCTCTCTGAGGCTTGAAGTTTATAATGAATGTTCCAATTTCACTTCATTACAGCCATGTGGATTAGGCATGGATAGAGGGAAGGTCACAGACTCGAACCCCTTCACAGCTAATTGTTCAAAGCATCCTATACCGAGCCTCAAATTCTGCTCACACAAAACTTGAACATAATAAGAGTTCATGTCTTGGAGAATAATATTCCTCATTTACTAATTTGTCTGTGACAAACTATCTGATAGTGGTAGGAGCCGTTCAACGAGAGACACTTTGACAGTGGGGCAACCACTAACCACTAACCCTGAAACTCCACCTGCTCTGCTCTCTGAACCACAGCCACCCCGAATATGTCATGTACTACCTATTTACTGTTTCATTTTTGCTCTGCACTCCAAGCAAATTGAAATTGAGGTCAAACTAAAAAACTGACCTCTTTCCTTAAACGAGGAGCCAGCTAAAAATTCTCATAAAAAACTGACAAAACTTTTTTCCGAAACATTTAAGTCCAAAAGCAAAAAAAAGGAAAATCTTTGAAGGAACTCCTCTGATGCAATTCTTTATGATATTAGAGCTATCATTCCTTGTGAGTCCATTAAAAATAGCGTTGATTTCATCGATGATTTGTCTCTCTGACTGCTTTTCATGCTCGTAACTTGTCTCCTTGCTTCCTTCCTTCCTTCTCAGCATCTCAGCTCCTCCCAGCGAGGATGACAGAGAGAGATAGGACGAAGAGATGTGAGAACCGGCAGATGCAAAGCTGCCAAATGAGAAATGCTTGGCTACATAATGGTCTGAAGTAATAATTGTAATAATAGTAATAACAGTCTTAAGTGACGTCAGTTGCAAAGTATTATCCTAAACTTTTATCCCATACAAAGTGTTCACCGTGCATTATGTTGCACAGAAAAAACTATGTGAATAAGAATGGTTGAATATGTTTAAGCAAAAGCTAGCAGGGCGGTGACAATATGATATTTTCAATTAATCTTTCTAAATATATAAATAGCACTCTGTGTGCTACATGTGGAGGTGCAGCATTTATACGTCACAATACTTGCTTAAAAAAACTTCTGCAAACAATCAACTGTGGTTAATCTCTCTGAAGCCTCCTCTCTCCTCGCTCCTTGTCTCCTCAAGGTACATGTTAGCATAAGGGGAACGATTTCACAGCCGCAGGAGTGAGGATGCAAGGAAGCTTCAGTTAGCATAATGAAAAGCACCCAGTGATTGTTTGGATCCAGCTCTGACATATTAAGTCCTACAAAGACTGAATAATGAACTTTCTTTTCTACATGGCAAATTGTTATTCCAGAAAACAATACGCAGCCTTTGAATCGCTCAGCAAAATCTGACATATGGGTGTCGGGATGGAAACAGCCGACACATATGTAATAGCCATCTCCCCTGGTTCATGGCCTCTGATGAACTGTGCTTCTCTTGGGGATCAATAACAAACCCTTGGCAGTGGGGGGAGGGATAGTTCGACAATTATACAGAGCAAAAATCTGCAGTTTTTTTTACACACACGTGATCACACTAGCGACACACGTCCGCAGTCGCTGTGGAAACCATTCTGACCAGTGCGAATGCTCTCCAAATTATTTGAAGGGTTTGTGTCTATCTGAGAGTACAACAGACAGAGCGAGGCAGTAGCTGTGTGTTATTTGTGTGGTTACATTGTGGCTCACTGTGGGGGTGTGATACTGCAGGTTGCTGGCAGACTCACTCTACTGCACAGAAAAACAGTGAAGAGCAACTGATGGAAAGATGGAGGCCTCCTCTCACTTTATCAAACCCTCACACGAGGAATAAAACCCATGTTCGGGCGGAAATTTCCCTTGATTAAGACATCTAAAACACACACACATTTTTATACACAGATACAAGTCAGTTGTTTAGTGTAGGTCTTATGTGCGCATGGCTATGTAGTTAAACAGTTATATTGCAGCACACAAGGTTTCAGCTGAGGGCAGATTGAAAATAACCCTAATTAAACCTCACAGCTGTAGTATACGGGTGAGACAGATGGGGGGAGAGAGTGAGATAGTCAGTGTGAGTGAGGATAGAATAAGACATCATAATTGCCAAGCTCTGTAACATCAGAAGAGACAGGTTTTATGCTGATATTAGCGGTTAGAACCACATGTAATGTTGCCCTCAGAAAGAGATTGGTCCCCCTTTCATCATCATTAATAACAACTCTATTAAAAATAAAGACATACTTTTCTCGCTTCATGTATGACTTGATTAAAACCATACTCTGCCATCTCCTGGCTCCCCTCAAGCTTTTCCTTCATAACACATCTGGAATTAATTGTCTTTACACATACTGTACATTTAAAGAGACAGACACCGACTGTGTGAGGAGGAGGGATTCGATGGGGTCGGAGATTTTCTCAGTGATGATGATTGGAGGCTATTTTGAACTCTCTGCACCTCTCATATGATTAGCCCTGCATCCACTTACTGTCTCCTTAATACTTGCCCAAACAAAAAAAAAGTCAATGCTCTCCAGTGTATCCGTCCCCCTACATTTTTATGGGCATGATGCCTGAGCTCACACATGAACACAGTCTCTGAGAGCAACTAAAAACTGTGATCACAAACAGAAAACATTCTGTTTTCTCTGAGTTATTTTTATCTTACTATAACAAATATTCATTCTTTGATTGATTTAACCCTAAGATCGATTGATTCCTGTGACCAATGCATGTGCGCTTCATTTTTTCTCAATGAAAACGCATGTGCAAATGGTAATTCAAATGTTTCCTAGCAACAAGATCTACTTTACTGTTGGAGCAACAATGCTGAAGCAACTTCCAGGAGCACAGACGATAACAGATTTACCCAAAATATTTCCCTGCAAAATCACAAACCTCTGACCTTTTTTCAGCACTGCAGGACTTGCTGCGTGTCTACAAACATGCATTACTTAAATCCACAGATGTTCATTTTAAATTGTAGATCACTGTCGGATCACAATGTTTCTAAAGACACGATATATGCTGCAGTATGTGTAAGGAAATGAGGCACAAGGCATTTCTTTTTGATGCAGTGTTACAGCCATGGCATCTATGGAATGAATATTTCATTGAAGGTAAAGATGCTGTAGATTCATTGCAGTGCTGAATCAAGAAAACATTAAATATGCATGTGATACATATGGTGTAGAAGGTGTTCTCTAACTTTATAGCTTTCATGAGGTTAAATACAGGAACCAGTTGCTGCCTTGCTATATTTGCTCCCTCCTGTCAGAAATGAATTTGACTTTGAGCTAGAAAAGAAAAATCAACCATGTCTCATTAATCGTCATAAGGTGGTGTTCAGAATAACTTAACCGTGTTTGTAATTAAAATGTGACATTATTCTGGGTTCACACTCAACAGGTTACAAATCAAGTGCATTTTGTGGCTGCAATCAGCAAATTTTATGAACCTAGAGAGAAAAAACAAAAGAGCAATAGATTTACGTGAAAGGAAGGGGGCCTGTTTTTCTGTTTGTTTTGAACTGCAAACAGACATGCTGTGGGAAACCTAACTCTCCTACCAGCCTGCCCCCATTTGCAAATCTGAATCTTTGGGGGCTGATGCACTTGGAGCACTTGACACCACAGAGAGCCGAGAGGCTGAGCTGCTGCAGCAGCCACTTCAGTCTGATGCTGCAGGAGCCACTTGCTCTTTTGTTGCTGTACATGGGCGTCACTTTGACTGTAATGAAACTATTTGGAATTTTATGATTTTATATTATGATTTTTTGCATCATTAACAAACAACTTTGTTACAAGTCTCGGTGGAAACCATGGTTTAAAATTAAAAAAAACAAAAAACAAACATAGCTTCCATTTATGTCTGTTAATTATTTGTCATATTAGCACACAATCAGTGACAGCACCACATTATCAGTGGGCAGATTTTGGGAAGTTGCACCATCAGAAAAGTAAAGATGTGTGGACTTTAAGTTAAAGCAGGGTTTAGTGGACTGACAGCCCCCTGCTTTTTAAAACTCTCACCTGTTTCTCCAGCGCTTCCCTCCCAGTAGCGGACATCTTGGGCGCTGGCGCGCGCTCGCAGGTGCATCCTTCCAACAGGTAAATCCCGGCAGGTCTCGCGCTCTGCTCGTTCTCGGAGTAGAACAGCACATTCTGGTACAGGGCGAAGAACTTCTCGTGCCATCGGCTGTTCTCCGCCGTCTTCTTGCTCAGGAAGCCGCGCTTAGTCCCCTCTTTACGCGCGACCGCCGACAGAAACAACGCGTGCCCTTCGTTGTAGCGGACGCTCTTCTGCATTTTGTCGTACGGCTTGGAAGAGAGAGAAGAAAGTGGGACAGCAGCAGCTTTCACCGCGAGCCCATGTTCGCCAGGGGTTGCGTGTGAACTTTCCCACCGAGGGACGCGCGCGGCTCAGCGGCACCGAGGCGCACCAAAAAGTTGCCCCGATGAAGGGAGCGCTTCTGCAGAGGAACTCATAGCAAAGATGCCCGAGTCCCACAAGCACTAGAATAAATCCATGCTGCTCATCCAATAAAACACGCTCTTATAAACAAACAACAAACAAACAAACAAACAGGAGAACGCGAGAGGCGTGTCGATCACAAAGGGGAGAACCCTCAAGTGGACAGTGACAGAATCACAGACCCGATAAACTGTAATCGGCTTTGACAGTGGTTAACTCTCACTCTCACTCTTGCACACAAACACTCACTGCTACTAGGTCTCTCTCTCTCTCTCCCTCTCTCTCTCTCCCTCTCTCTCTGATGCGCGCTGATCTTGGAGTTGGCGGAATTAAAGGCGGAGCGTGAGTTTGTGTTGTTTGTGTGTGTGTGTATTTGAGAGTGAGAGTGAGTGAGAGAGCAGGAGATGTAATGCAGATTTTCTCAGTGGCAAACGTTGTGATTTGTTTCTGCATTATTAATAGTGTTGCATTAAAGAGCGCACACACTAATAAATACGTTAATGGATGCAGCAAAAAGATCAATGCAATATTCAACGTTGACAGAACAGTACCGCAAAAAATCTCCTTGTGTGGTGCTACAAGTTTGAGGATTAAAATGAATAAAAATCTGGAGATGTTGAGTTAGAAAGAACTGAGTTTAAATATAAACTGTATAAAAGAACAGTGTGTAGTCATGTGACATCACCCTGCAGTTTAAAGACTAACCGTCTGTGTTGTTTTTCTCCCAAGATCAAAAACTAGCAAGTGTGACAAGGTTTTCTTTTTCTTAATTTAATCACCAAACACACTGATGTCACATTTTGTCTATTAGTAAAAATCTTCCAAGATCAGTTGGCATTAATTAATGTTACAACAATGATGTTACAGTACAGATGACGGAGAATATACAAGTACTTCCTGTATATTCTTCTTTGAACATGATCATAGCTGTGTTCTCTCTTCTTCATGTGTGTGTTCTGATGTTGCAGCAATGTCAACAGTTGGACTGTAGCCACTCCATGAGAGATGATCTGTCTGAGATGCTCCAAAGACCTGAGAGAAGTCTTTTATTCTTCCTAAAGAGACGGAGACAAAGAAAGAAATGTTGCTTCAACAAAATATTGTATGTGAAACTGCTGTGTATCCTCACATAGTCCACATAGTGTGTGTTGAGCCTAAGTACATTGTAATCTCACACAGAGTTGTGTGAGAGTACCATTAAAATCCCTGTTCTTAACCTCCGACCATCAGCTCAACTCCTCTGTGTGCGATTGTTGTGTGCTCAGCATGGCTTCTCTCCAACAAAGGACAAACATTTCATATAGAGAGGATTACAATGACAGAGAGGTATGGCTCTGTGTGTGTGTGTGTGCGTGTGTGTGTTTGTGCGTGCTGACAGATATTTCATATGGTGAGGATTACTTAGGAAGAGGCTCAGCAGCACTCAACTCCCAGCAGGCTGTCTGTTACCGAGCGAGGAGATGCCCCGTACACATTTACAGAGACACAACTCTGTATTTGGAGAAAGTGCAACATGCTGACGCTTCGGCAGAAAAGGACGAAGTAATAAGACAAACTGATTTGCCATATTTCTGCTTCGTAAAATGTAAGTTGAACATCTGTTCCTAGCAGTGTGTGGTTAATCCTAGTAGAAAAACGTGTCTACATCAGCGTTAAAAACACAGATATTTTCTTCTTTCCCAATTAGTGCACACTTGTGCAAAAACAAATTAGTCAAGGAAAAATAACATTTGGACTTTTCTGGGAATATAACACATGACAAAAGTTTGACTAAATTGATTGGATTAGGAACACTCATTTTAAATCAGAACTTTAAACAAGGGGCTATTAAAAAACCTATCCTGCTTTAGCTAAAGGGAAACTGCACCACAAAGATGGCCAATACCAAAAAAGTTGGGACATGTATCAAATTCAGAATTCAATACATATTTACAACAAAACAAAAGTTTATACGCTTGAACGTTAAACATATACATTGACAAACATTTAATGTTGATGGAGCTTTTATTTCTACATGACACACATTTGACTCTTTTCGGCTGTCAGGCTCCATTTGTGTTGAGTAGCATTAAGAAACTTTCTATAAGCACAGGAACAAGATTTTGTTCAAATCAGGGTGTGACAGGAGTGTAAAATTTCAATAAAGTTGGAAGAGCAGCAGGTCAAACTCTAAAAACACTGGATCCTAAATTTCCCACAATGCAACATGATAGTGTTCATTTGAATAAGGCCAGTCCACTAAAGCAGCAGTTGGCTCCTGCAAAAAATCACAGGGCGGACTCTCCCTTTAGAAATATTTAGGGTGAATGTGTGTTGCGGTACCTCCTGGCGTTGACCAGACTCTCCAGCTCTCTGGCTTTGCGTGCAGCAGTGTGTAGGATAGGGTCAGGGATGTCAGCCAATCGGGCCACATTTAGGCCGTAGCTCCGCCCTGCAGCTCCTTCAGTTAACTGGTAGAGGAAAGTGATGAACTCTGGCTGAACCTCTCCATCTGGCATACACACAAACATGCATATAGGTAAAAAAAAATCTCAAACCCCTGAAATCCCACCAAAAAAAACTTGCAAAATCATTTGCACACTACAGTGCACACACATACCGTGAGTGTCAGTGGTGATGTCGGGTTCATTGAGTAGGAAAGCCATGTGGTAGTTGGACACGTGTTCAGGATACACCCGCTCCAGCTCACACAGAGGAGGGTAATGGGTCACAAACAGGGTGAGGGCTTTCACCTGAGAACAGCAAGGAGAGGGTGATAACATTTAGACAGCAGGCCTGAGGAGCTGCCCTGTGATCAGGAAAACTAGGATCAGCCCGGTGTAAACGCAATCTGTACATTGTAAATAAGAAAAATATCCAGCGGAGGGGTAGACACAAGCCGAGCTGCAGGAAAGCACGCCATCGCTGCTCTGTACCAGCCTGCCACTGAATCTCATCACTTCTGTTGTCTCTGACAGTCAAAGACGTCTCTCTGGTAGGTAAAAGTAATAAAAGTAAGTGCAGGCTGTACAGTAACGTCACTTGAAGTGACCCTCCACATGCTATGTTTGGTTTTACTGACAATAGAACTACCACCTTCCCACCTACTCACCAGTTTTGCAGAGTGCCTGTGAAAATACGAGTGTGAACAGAATGCAGACAAGAAAATCTGATAAAAACTAGAGTAAATCTGGAGATTTTGCAGTTGTATTTGTCGTTATCTGTTACACACACACAGAGAGAGAGAAGCAGATCACAATTTACTATCAGGTGGAAGAGAGGTTGAATAATGAACAAAGTCTCATAAAAACCGTTATGAAACATAAACTTAAAGCCAGTTAATAAACTGCTAGTAGTTCTGTCAAACTGCTCCCAATGACAATGCTAACATGCTGATATTTAGCTAAATGAATGTGAGCATGTTTTACAGTTTAGCATGTTAGCTTGCTAATATCTGCTCTAAATACACAGTACAGCTGAGGCTGATAGGAATGTTAGAAGTTATCAAGTATTTTGACCTGATGTGAAGACGTCACTAATGTTACTACAGTTCATCCTGAGGGGGCATGTAGGTCTCAATCACATTTCATGGTACTCCATCCAAAGCTCAGGGGATCATCAAAGGGGACCATGAATGTCTTTACAAATTAGGCTT
Source organism: Serranus cabrilla (assembly GCA_903364295.1). Taxonomy (NCBI): domain Eukaryota; kingdom Metazoa; phylum Chordata; class Actinopteri; order Perciformes; family Serranidae; genus Serranus; species Serranus cabrilla. The sequence goes on along the minus strand of CAFUXE010000024.1, from coordinate 498,764 downwards.
GTCATTTTTTTTTTTAAAACATCAAAGTATTGATACTTTTGACAACTTTAGAACAAAATGCTTGGTAATCCACGTATTAGATTAGATCAGTTTCCAATCATGGGGTCATGATCCAACCAGGGGTCGGAGGGTGGCAAAGGGAGGCTGCAGCCTTGATAATGGTCTGATTAGGTGCAAATGGAAGTTTATTACCAGACCACCCCTGGGTGTTCTGCAGAGCTAGACGATCTGATGAAATCAGTGCTAAAACAATTAACCGATTAGTCAGTAACCAGAAAATTGATGATCAAATAATCAAATAGATCATGTGAAACCTGTAGCAATCAGCTAGTTCTGGGTAATTTAAGGTTGCACATATTTATATTATTATATTATTATTATTATTATTATTATTATTATTATATTTGTTTTGAGTGATAGGGTAGTTTAAAGATATTCTTTAAGGCTTAAAAATAGGGAGAGGAAAAAAAGTCATTAGGATACATCCCCTGCAGACCATGAATGTCTGTGAAAAACTCACAAACCCTCCAATAGCTGCTGAGATACATCAGTTACAGAACAACCAACCAACAATGCCATCCTAGAGAAGAAGAAAAAATGTAACCAGCCCTTAAAATATAAACAATGTTTTGTTCTGTAAAGTCTTGCAGCTTTAACGTTACAACAGCTATATGATTATTTTTTGGAGGAAACATTGGGATCTTGATTCTGTTTTACTTCCTCTGTCCTGTGACCTCACTGAATATTATTCATTTGACTCTTTTTTTCTTCAGCCTTATACAAAGAGAGAAGTGGGCGGAAAAAAGGACAGAGAGACAAAATAGCACAGAAGAAAGATAAAGTGACACATATACCAAATGGTAGGTATTATAACAAATGTTGCATTATGTAACACTGTCTGCGTTACCACAACTAAGCACAAGTTGTAGCTGAAAATCAAAAGAGCAGAACATCTTCCTCTACCATACTCAGTGTGTTACTTAACTCCCTCTGTCTGTAGCTGCAGGCCTGAGCTAATGCATGAATACTTACCAGCTGTATAATCTAGAGTCCGACATATATGGGATTTTGAAGCCGATACTGATTTTAGAGGAGAAAATTCATCTAAATGGTTGCTGATATAGTCATTTTTGAGCTAGATTGAAAATAGACCTTTTTATGTGGATTAAGCACCAATTTTTCACCTCTGCAAATGTTCCCAGAGAGCTACTTTCTCAAACATTAAACTTTATTAAACAATATTTACCATTATTATATATTATCATACACCACACTAACAAGCCATCTTTATAAATGATATCTGAAAAAATAAAGAATAAAGAGGAATAAAATAAATAGCTAAATAACATCATTACTGTTCAGTGTCAGTCAATTGCCGACAATTAAAATAAAAGACTGAAAAACAACCACGCCAAGCAACATTTTGCTACATTATATATTGTTTTAAAAAAGTTTTCATAACGGCACATATCGGACAGCATGTACACAGATAAAATATGCTTTGATATAATATCGGCGGATAATGTTGGTCAACCGATATATCAGTTAGGCTCCAGTATAAACACATGTGTACAGTGTAGACTCACTCTTTTGTTTTTCTCTTTCTAAGGATGTCTGCAGTCAATCACTGCAGGTTTTCTACGTTTCACTCTAAACACCACACACGGTTTTTCAGGCTCTGGAGCGAGATCGAGCAAAGTGAAGGCACTTCACCTCATCCTGCTATTCTTTCATGTCTGTCAGGCCTGGGAGCCACCCGAATGCTACATGATTGAACTCTGGCATTAAGGTTAAGACGTGAACATCACAAAAAGCGGGTGGGGCACTCCCTCAGCCTCTCTGTCTCTCATATGCATGCACAAACATTTTTCAACAGCTGCTGATAGCTCTTTACTAAAACAAATGCATTTCCTTCGGCTGCTTACTTTAACAGCCCGATGACACGTGAATGGGAGCAGGGAGGACGCACTGACACAGAACACTTGACAAAGTGTTGAAACACGAACCAGTCACTAATGCCGGCATAATTATCCTAAAAATGTCGTTATTAGTAATCATTAAGTCTGATGATGATAGTAATGGTAACAAATAGAGTATGAGCTCTCCTGGTGAAGCGGGCCGCGGTCTTACATCATCACAGCAGACAGGCGGCTGCAGGACTCGGCTGGCTCGAGGATCGTCCCTCTAACATCTCGGTCTAAGAAAGGTCACACGTCACAAGCAATACCTCCCTCTAAAAGAGACGCGCATGGTGACTCCCACATGCTTCAAACAAAGACACACAGACCTGCACACACACATACACACACAGGCAAGCTGCTTCAATCATTCCTGTCCACCTACACTGAAAGGTAAAAACAAACGGAGTGTGGCAAAGGGAGGCTGCAGCCTTGATAATGGTCTGATTAGGTGCTAATGGCAGCTCATTACCAGACCACCCCTGGGTGCACCGACAGCCGTGTTCTGCAGAGCCAGACGATCTGATGAAATCAGTGCAGAAACAATCATCGATTAGTCAGTAACCAGAAAATTTATCACGGGCAATTTCAATGATTAAATCATTTAGATCTCGTTAAAATAGCAGCAATCAGGTTATTCTGGGTTTGCACATTCATATTTATACAGTCATTCTGACAGAAAAAGTAGTTTAAAAGATAATAAAAGCTAATATACTTGGGGCAGACTGAAGACACCTAAAGAAAAGTTGTTGTTGAATGTTCATTTGATTTGTTTGTAATGGTTGCCAGGATATCAACATTAACTGGTACATTCTTATTTTCTTCTTTTTATCCATCTAAAATGGCTAAAATTGTATTTTATTGTAGAGGTGTACCCAGTGCATTGATTCGCTCAGCCCCCCCTTGCCACTGCACCCTGAGGTGCCTCTCTCTCTCTGGGACACTTTGCAGGGTAGAGAGTGAACAGCAGTGGAGCTCTTTCCCTGATTATTAGAAGAAAACGGTTTTATTTTCTCTTTAACAGATGATCTGGTATCTTGATTACGTTTTCTGTCTTTCTAGCTCCTTGCTGAAGGAAACTATTTGACATTGATTAACAAGCCTCTGTGATTGAAGCTGTTGTTGTACCAAGAGAAGAGCCCAGGCCACACCTTGAATAATCAAATCAACTGTTGATCTGTGAAACAGATATGCATTAACCCTGATCCACTCAGACAGAAAGGACTCCTCTCTCTTCACTAGCAGAATGAACTTAACCGGCTAAACAAAATGTCTGAGCTGAGCTGTTTCTACTGTCCAGAGACTCACTCAGGTCAGAGACGAGTCTACAGTCTGGATGTGAACTTCTGTCTCCACTGCACAGCGAAAAAAACTCATCTGAACCAGCCACAGAAAACAGCCGCCTGCCTTTACATGAGCTGTAAAACTGAACCAACAACAACAAAGCTGCATGTCAGAAAAGCAAAACAAAAGCTGAAAGACAGTAAAATTACCCGGAGACAGTTGGGAAAGTCATTTGTTATTCCTCTGCAGACAGAATCTCATTATTTGATCCAATGCTGATCAAAAAATACGGATTAGTGCAGCTTTCCGTGAACTGAAAAGGAAAATAAAAACTAGTTGTAGCCTCAGAGGAAACACAGCTGACTTTCTACTGAAATATGGTCTTGGTTTAATGGCGTTGGTGTAGAGGGGGACATTACTCTGCCTCGGTGATTAGAGCATCTATAAATCTCCCTGTAAGCTAAAATATGCTCTATGTTTATAAACAGATCGAGGAATGTTGGAGAGGCTGGGTCCAGATGGAGCGGGCTGTGTGTTCGGCTCGCTTGACACAAAGGTTCCAATAAAGCAGCACCTCTGACAGATGGCCACAGATAACACTTTCTCTGCATCCTGTCATCTTGTCCACCTCTTCTCCTGCTGCCACACGTCCCTGATAGGTGTCTGAGCTCCAAATTGGTGTCTGTTTGAATGCACACCTGCATGTTGACAAAGATCCAAGTGTGTGTGTGCATGCAAGTGTGTTTCCACTCTGTAATCTGATCCCCAGGAAAAGGCTTGAAGTGTCAACACTACTATTGCCATCTCTCTGTCTTGTTACTTCTCTCTTTCCAATTAGACACAAATCATATTCTGACTCAAGCCAACACCCTTCATGTTCTCACCTCCAGCTAACAAGGCTCCCGCCGGGGTGCTGTGTGGCTATGTGTGTGTGTGTGTGTGTGTGTGTGTGTGTGTGTGTGTGTGTGATTTGGTGTAAATAATGTGTGCTTGTGTGCTACTGACCTCTGACTTTGGCAGCAAGTCAATCTTGTTCTATTATTGGCTTAAATTGTTGAGGTCAGGGTCAGTGGCAGGTGAAGAGGTGATGGCTTTGTGTTCTCTTTTGTTTGAATGGGAATACCTGCCATGTCGATGCTTGGCGGCTTTTTAGTGACATGCAGGATCACCTGACATGGCCCCATGCTGTAGGGCACTTTCACACCTGCATTTCCATTCAGTTGGGCTTGAACAAAGAAAAACTGCGCTTTTCAGAAACAAATGTCATAGGCTACGTTCATTCATTATATTTAACTAAATTTTATAGTGAGTTGGTACAGTACAAAAATCTATAGAAAGATACACAGGGCAGTTAGAAAGCTACAGTAGGTAACAGTAAGAAGCAGCGTTTACATTAATGTTGAAGCAAATTTTGAAGCAAAATTTTGAAATGTCGCATTAAAGAAAATGCGAATTAGCTTTAGAGCAAATTTTTAAAACTACATGAATGTACTTCCGTCATAAGATGGCAGTGTGATGTATTGCTTTAGGCTAATTCATCAGGAAACAGTAGATAAAAAGGATTGCATGAGAAAGAAAAAATAAGAAAAAAAAGAGGTTGCTCATCAGACAACTTTAGCACTTTGGATGAATTGGATTCAAATGTGAAAGAAAATGTTTTTCTTCCATATCAGCTCGTCTTGACCGGCAGAGCGGAAACAGCTGATCAGTCATGTGACTTAAATGTTTGTTTCACTTTTACAGAAAGAGCGTTTTCATCTCCTGTTAATTATTTTTCGAAAAAAGACAAAAACCAACTCAGGCGAGTGTGAAAAGCTTTATGCGCTTTCAAAAGTTTTTTCAAATTTTTGTGTAAAAGCTTTTCTCATTCAACTCCTTAAAATGCACAAAGACATCAGTTTATGGAAACACAATTACATATGCAGAAACTGCTTAAGTTTATCATTTGTTTCACTGTACAACAATGTGTACAAATAATAATTCATATTTATCCACTCCTCCTCCACCCGATTTCTGACTTTTGCTGACTGGTGGAGAAAAAAAACTGTTGACAAAAACAGGATGCCGTTCTCTGTTTGTAATTAAACCAGCGGGCATAAAAGATTTAACTATCTGATTCAGAGAGAACAGTTTCTGCAGCACCTGCCACACAACAGTCACCAGAACCAAGTGAGAATTTTCAAGTAAGTTTTGAAAACGAAGCAAGCAAGCTGTGCCTCGGTCCATGCCAGCAATAAGACAACTTCTGAGTTCTAGTTCTAGTTCTCCGAACTAACTTGTTTGCACAGTAAAGAAAGAACACAAGAGGATTCGGACAGCCCAACCCCTAAACATACTAGTTGTGGGCTCAACCATTTTTCATCTTTAGGATTTTTAGAAAGTATTCCACAAGAAAAAAGTAAAATCGACATGATTTTGTACGACAGAAAAGAATTTGCTTGCATTATCTTGCGAGCATTCTGATTTTGATCCTTTCTGGGGTCTCCACAAACATGTTAGGATCACTAAAACATGCGTGACAACCTTCTATTGTCACTAAATTCTTACAATCAAACTAGCATCAGCTAGAAAAAGACCAAGTAATGCAGTCACAGAGAGTTTAGAGAGAGAAAGTGACTAGCATTGAGTCCATGTGCTGCATATGAGAAGAGTGCAGAAACAGAGCAGTGCAGAGTGCAGTGGAGCACATGTGGGTCTTCGTAGGAGCTTTGTGCATCAGCGCGAGCACATCAGACCATTTACGCCCACATGGAGCGATACATTCTACTGAAAATGTGCCCATTAGTGTGCAGCCAAAAGTGAGTTTCAGTGAGTTCTGCTGTGAGTCCAAGTGTAAAGCAGGGGCCTGATTCTGTCTGTTTGTACAGTGAGTGCAGTATTACAATGTTGATGCAGTCACATGCCAGTCTGAGTCACGGTACGAGTGCAGAGCGATGTGTAGCAATGAGCTTAGTGTGAAGCTAATAGCAGGACCTGCTGTTGCCGTGAATAAAAGTGAGAGTCCAAGTGAGTCTGAGAGTGAGTAATGGCTGAAGAGGACAGCATGAGATACGCATCACAGCGAGAGAGAAACACGCACCGCATCAAAACTCTGCTGGTCGTGATTTCACCATAAAACGCAGCAACTTCCATCAGAAGTGAGTCGTTTCCTTCTCTCCTCTGCTTTCCTTTCTTTTTCTCTTCCTGCGTCAAGGCTGTCTCTTTTATCGAGTGGTGTTATGAAACCCATCTACATTCTTAACTACCTCTCAGGTGAGTGCTGGGGGACAGGGAAAGGTGTGTTACTATAACAACCAAGTCAAAGGAGGAGCAGTCTGACTTTTGAGTCTGCTGAGGAGGAGGAAGAGGAGGACGGGGCAGAGGAGGAGGAGGACGAGTAGGAGGAAGAGGAGAGAGCATGAAAGACTCTGCAGGTCCGCCTGCACCGAGCAGGCCTTTCGCTGCAAAGCACAACTTCTTTTGTTTGTTTTTCCTTTAATAGCGAGGCTTTTCGAACAAATCAATGCTGTTATACAACAGGTAGTTAGAGAGAGCTCCCTCCTCCTGCCAGCAGCAGCTGCCTGCTGCATTAGCTGCTACTTACACATTTTCATTTTACGTTTTCCAGCAGGATTACATAACCCCAAGATTCCGGCCAAAGATTAATGTGGAACTGGCAAAACATGAAAACTGGAAGGAGTTCTTCAAAGATAAATGTTTATTCATCTATATTTGAACAGGGGTAACTCGGGGCAATTTGGAGCTTTTTGACTGGGGTCTTGGAAAACAGAAAAAATAAACAAATAACAGAATACCGGCTCTCATAGATTGGATACAGCTTGTGAGCTTTGATTACCCAGAAGGCAGCAGCAAGTACACTATTATGGTAAAAAGCCATCAGTGGTATCTGTCACTGTGGACTGAAGCGGGAGCTGCACCAACAGACTCATCCTTTCATAACCACCAGGAGGCCTCAAATTCAGAATGAGTGGTTTGTGTAAACCGACTGTCAGCAAAACAGCTGGTGGTGCGCTTATCCACGATAGCCGGTCAAACAAAGTTCCTCAAGTGCGAGATTAAATATGTGTTCCCTGAGGACAGTGTGGACCATCTGAGTTGATAAATCCTTTTCCCCCAGAGAAGCTGCAGCCCTGGAGGGTACTAATACCACACGCACACCACCCGACTGTTAGGGACACCAGCTAAACTGTGTTCTTTCCTTTCTTTTTAGTTTTTGTCTTTTTGTGTGTGTGGCTTGCAAACTACAATCCAAAGCAGAATTTATCACTGACATATATCTGTGATAGTGGCATTCATTTTTATTGCAGTATAGTTTATAATAATGTTAAATCATCTTTAATAAAGTTAGTTGTTTAAGAAAGCAGCGTACCTTTGCAGAGTCTTATCGGTGCACAATCCACATATCAGCTCAACATTTGATTATACTGGCTGCCATTCCTGTATCTGTTTTTCACTTTGTCTTTAAAATTGTTATTAGTACCAAACATCCAGTATCAGTTAGGCCCTATTAAACAGAATTATTATTATTATTATTATTATTAGGCCTGTAAAATTCGGTATCTGTATATCTGTCTATTGTCATTACGGCTTAAAAAATGACCATATCCGCCAACATTTATTTGAAAAAGGATTTTATCCCATCAGTATGGTCTCAAAAATCCAATATCAGTCGGGCTCTACTTTTAAATGTCACATGTAAAATAATAAAATGACACATTCCATAATATCTTACAACTCCAAATTCTAATGTTGTCATTTGAGGATAAGAATAGTTTTTTTTTGTCTATATTATACATATATAATAATACAACACAATAAAACAATATTCTGAGTGTAAACACTTGTGTGCTGTGTGTCCTGATTGATGCCACAACTTTAAGCAGGCAGCCCATCTCAAACTGTTACGATTGGTGTTGTGTGCTCTCAGTATTGATACGTTTGCTCGAAACAAATTGGTACAAACGAGTCCTGCAAGTTCTCCACAGGGGAACAACAATTGACTTGCCAGTGTTGGTATTGATAACCCTGCTCCACACACACACAAACACTCCCCGCTCCACACACACAAAAACCACTGACCCAAAAATCTGCCTTTTCCCAATTGGGGACTCAGCTTTTATCCCCAAATGGGGAAAAAGCAGCTTTCTGCCAGTTAACCCGTCTTCTTTCTGAAATTTGTCCCTGAAGGTGGCTTAAGTGAGGAACATACACACACAGAGATCATGTTGTCAACTTCAGCCCCTCAGTACAATTCCATGTTATATTTTACAATTACTGTTTTCTGTCAGAGCGTTTGATAATATTGACATTTCCAGCTGCACTTGAAGGCAGCTTCATTCATTTCACAGCAGCCAGATGAGAAAAGATGGAGGGACTGTGGAGGCCTCAGCGTGATGTCAGGCTGCATTTCTCCAAAAGTTAAATCTGTTTCAACTTTCTGCCAAGTTTTTTTTTATTTCTGCATCCCGTGTGGAAAAAACAACAACATTTGCTCTAAACTCCTCTTTAGGAATACTGATTGCAGGTACTCAGAGCTCCACATATTTCCAGCTCTTCAGCAAACCTCTGCAGCTCTTCCTCTCTTTCCTTTCGCCTCGATGGCTAAAATGTAACCTTTCTGCTTCTTGTACACATCGTTTTAATGGCCGCTGTCAAAAATAAGCGGGAAACATTTAATTAAGAAATGACAACGGCACTTAAGAACAACTATGATCCCTTGAAAGTATAAAAGTGGCCATTGGACAACCTGTCATCAGCCTGGCTGATGTGGGTGTTTCATGAGAACTAAATGAGGCATGCTGAAGTGAAACATACATCCCCTGAACATCTTGCTACCCAGGGATCACTATTTATTCCTGCTTTTCCGCTGCAGCTGACTCCCTAACAGAATATTAACATTATACATCAAGCTTGTCCACAATTCTGCTCACTTTCCAAGAGCTGCTCTGCTGCTGTGGACTCTCTGGAGCCTCGTCTTTCTCTTGGCAAAACAAACAATTGCTTCCGTCTGCAGAGCGCGCACACACACACACACACACACACACAGTCAAACACTCGCATTGCCTAACAAACCTCTTTAGGCCGTTAGCTTGATGGTTAAATGTGCTGGCTTCAAGATCCAACAATGATGGAAAACTGGGTCGATTTCACATTATTTGGTATTTCAGCAGTAACATAATCGTTACCTTCCCTCTTGTTTCTCACCGTTTTCTTTCCCTCTTTTAATATTCGATTCTTAAGCTCACATCATCAGTACAGACTTACATCTCTGATGAAGTACTCCAGGGTGGCGTAGGCGATGGCGATCCCATCATGGGTGCTCGTGCCGCGTCCCAGTTCATCAAGGATGACCAATGAACGCTCAGTTGCGTGGAAAAGGATCTCTGAGGCTTCGGTCAGCTCCTCCATGAACGTACTGCGCCCTTTGTAGATGTTGTCTGACGCCCCCATCCTAACGGCCAAACACACAGAGCAAAAAGCGATCAGAGGTCAAAAGTAAGTTGTGATATATATGCTCATTTAATACGTATGCACTGTTAGCCTTATTACAACAATCATTGCAAGTTTGCTTTGACTTTTTGATAAAATCTCAAATGCAAAAAAACTGCAGGGTGGATCATGATTATAAAGCCTCAAAACAACTTGTTTGCAGTAGCATATAATATCAAATATTATTGCAGAAGTGCAGAGTTTGGATAGGCTACATCTTGTGGTCACAAAGCCAAAAAAATAAATTATTGTTAATACTAAAAAATATAGAATCCTCTAAAAAACAAAACAAAAGAAGAACTACAGATGGACAAAAGTAGAACTTTCCAGTCAGAGAACCTGCTTCCCTTCCTCTTCCAGAAATACTGACACACCAAGAAAAGAAAAAGTGAGATGGGGAGGGAGGTGCGAGGAGAGTGAGCGATAACACCCTGAGGTTCTTTTATTTTTAACTGAGCAGAAGAAAAAGAAGGAAGTCGACCTGGAGCTGCTGGGTGATGGTGATGGTGTGTCATTCTCACCCTTCGTCTCGTGTCTACAGTCTTTAAAAGAGCCCACGGTAACACTGTTTCCACTACTTAACTCTGGTTAAATCTCTCCTCGATCAGGTTAATTGAGCAAATTAAAACACATACACACACGAAAATACACAGGAAATTAAAAAAATGTTTCTTCAAAACTCACAAAACACAATAAAGAAAAAAGAAAAAAACTTGAAGCACTATCAATTATTTACTCATATTATTTATGCATCTATTTCCAATCAATGAGTGCAGGTCTCACAGACAGACTTCACAATGCTATTTCATCTCTATGAACCTCATCAATATAAATAAAACATACTGGGAAAGCAAAACCTTGATGTGTGGCCAGTTTCTGATTGATTTTTAAACTGACAGGGTGCCGAGGAAGAAGAGAAGAGAAGAGAAGAGAAGAGAAGAGAAGAGAAGAGAAGAGAAGAGAAGAGAAGAGAAGAATTGTACAGCAAAATTGTGAGTGCTCCACCCAATCAGTGCAAAGAAAATGTATAGAAAAGGCACATAAAATGTTTGCTAAACACTTGAATAGTCACATATTTAAGGAAGAACACAGTCCTGGTAACATGTACAGTGCAGTTTAGACTTGCACAGAAATAAATACTTAATGTACTGAGATTAGCTACACGATGTGACCAAAGTACGTGGACGACCAAACAATACACCCCAAAGTGACACGTGGACCTTCAGGTTCCTGCTGCAGCTGCTGGAGTTCAGCCTGTGCTTATGAGGAGCTGTCAGGCCGTCCATCTTTATATATATACGGCCTACGGCTGGAAGCCCAGCATGCATGTAATGAAGGTATTGACAAACACATTCAAGTATAATTGACGTCACCACACGGTCACCTGTGGAGGCCAATAGTGACAAGAAAATTCAAACAGACACGAGCTTAAGCGCTGCAGATGTTCGTATTGGTGGAGTCCATATCAATACGGATTATAGAGACACAACGGCAAACTGTTGACTCTTCACGAGCCGGTGTGAGAGCTCGTCTGACGACAGACGGAGCAGGGACTCCAGCTGGATCACAGATGCAACATCTATCTGCCAGTCAGATTTTCTCACCTCTAAATCTGTCTTTTCCTGTCCTGATTGTCCTTCAACATAATACCACACTATCAATGAGTTACTATGGTTACTCCACACGTCATGTAGGAAAGGGGTGTGGCAGACATGCTGCCGCATTTCATTAGCCAATTTATAGTGTGTGTGTGTGTGTGTGTGTGTGTGTGTATGCTAAGACTCAGGGGAAATTATGACAATCGGCTCTATATTGCGTAGCAGGAAGGACACACAGAATCAGATGGGATGGAAGAGCATGTTCACACACTCGGCCCGTCCACTGATGAGCGGATGTAGAGCAAAAACACAGACCCACTCCACCAGCTGGGTGTCCTGCTGCTCTGTAATGAGTCCCTCCTTCCCGCCAAATAAACTGATTCTGAAAATAGTAATTTATCATCACCTCGCACCTCTCCAGAACACACGGTTAACCACAAGTGTTTTTCTGACTCTCGTGGTCTCAGATTGTCCAGTTATTTTAGTTATCACTCTGCTCTGATCAACAAAACGTCTTGTTCATTGGCAGAAATCAAACTCTAAGTCCGGCCAATGTTACATTAAAAACATGACAAAACCTGCAAAAAACTATTTTCAAAGTCGCAAACTGAGCAAAGTATCAGCATCAAAATGTACAGTATAGAGAGTATAGTACTCGTTATGCAGAATGGTTCCACTACAAAGATATTGGATTATTATTATTGATGCATTTATTTAAGCAGTGTTTTAACTTTCTCAAGATAGGGCTCATTTAATTACTAAACTTACTGTTAAAATATGTATAATCACTTTAAATTGATCATGTTTTTTATGTTAAATCTTTAAAGTTTAAAGCACCTCAAAACTGTACTTAAGTAAATGTACTTAGTTACATTCTACCATTGATGTATAGGCAAAAGGAAAAGTCATTCATTCCAAGAAAAGAAAGGAACAAAAAGAAAAAGTGACGGTTTCTTCCCTCTCAACCTGTTGCATTTAATGCCACTTGATACTAATGAAAGCTTTGCCAACAACACATTTCAACTATGTTCAACTATGTTGCAAAAATAGAATCTACAGATACTGTTGCTGTGTGATGTGAACATTTACCAGCTAACTGCCTTCATCTCTTCGCTGCTTGTGAGGGGAGAGCTGGATTCTGCTGAGCACACTTTCCTGGTTGTATTATTAGTTCATGTAGACACCCGAGAAAAGCAAACACTCGGTTAAAGCTTCTGCAAATCCCAATGAAGACTAAAGCTACACAAGACCTTCTTATCTAGATCTGTACAGCATGATGGTGAATATTTCCTCAATCACTTATACTGTAGTTTGTGTGCGGAGTTAACTCCACACTGTAAACGGCCCTCTGACGCTGCACACTATAAAAAACACAACGAGCCCATTTAGGATGCAACATGTTTCCACATGCTCAACATGTTTCACAGCGCTGTGCAACACCCACCAAGGTGACGGTGTTACACTGAGACCCGTTGGCACCAAAACACTCAGCAGCGTTTGTGAGGTCTCTTGAATAGTGTCTCACCCCCCCAAAAAAAAAAAAAAAAATTAAAATCTCTCAGCATTTCCTGAGGGGAGAAGATCTAGTCAAAGACTTTAGTAAAACACGGTATAATCACTGCTAAGAGTCCATGGTCGATTAAAGGTCCCTTTCAAAACACGGTTTTACATTCTGCTTCCTTTTGCTGTTTCCATAACAACCATGAAGGGATGGAAGAATGTGCTCTATAACCTTCAGGACTCAATATGACAATAAAACACACAGCAGCTGCTTACCTGCACATACACACATATGCACCCATCAGCCGCCAGGAAACGCACACACACACACACACACACACACACACACACACACAGACACACACACAGCAGGGTGCTGGCTTACTATGCTAAAGTCACACACAATTATGCTCAAACCACTGAAAGGCATGTTTGTAAAGACGCTGCAGCACAGCAGAGTGGGCAGGAAAATAAAGACGCTGCTTTAAACCATCTCCAGATTATTCACTTAATCCTCACTGATGATCAATCACCTGGATCAGTTCAGACAGGATATCCCATTAGACTCCTACACACCATCTCATTACCCCCAACCCACAAAGTCTGCTTATTCTACTCACTCCATGTCTGTCTCCCCCTCTCACTCATAAACACACAACACCTCACACACACACACACAAGACAGATGAAGCAAATCCCAGTGCTGCATCTATTACACAGCTGTGGGAATTGATTGAGCGCTTATTATCAAAACAGATTCTCCTCAGGATATCGGGGATACAGAGAGGCTGAGCAGTCCAATTAGAAACGGAGGACGGAGGAGTTATCTGAGGAGGTGAAGAGAGGACAGTGTGGGTGTGTGTGTGTGTTGTCTCTGTGGACATTAATTAGCTCTTTAAGTTGCCTTTTTTTTTTTTTAAAGAAAGAGAGAATATTAACCTCTGACTCCAATCAGAGACCCGACTAAACAACAGAGGGACACACACAGTTCTGTGTTGCTTCACTGTTGTAGACCTTCACTGACTGGAGCACTCATTCATCTAAGCTGACCTCACACTACTACCCTGACCCAAAGCTCACAACCCACATTCACAGTCTTTTCTTTGACTTTTACCATTTTTCCATGAGAAATATCCAGATTAAAAAGATCACCCTGCTGATTTAGGGCTTTAACCTGATTGTCGGTCCACAGCTGATAGTTAGTCCCCCTCGTTTACTCTATACTATCAACTCAGCAATGTAAAGGCAGAAAACACCCGAAAAAAGCAGATCAATTTGAACTAATTTCATTTGATTTGGTGTTCCCATTCTCCTAACAGATTACATTGGCTGCTAATAGAAAGCGTCAAGGACCTTTGTTTACAAATAAAAGAAATCCTTTCTTCGTGATCAGCTCAGAAAATGCTTCAGAAAGTGAAGAAAATAGTGTAAATTCATTTTACAAATTGAGATTTGCACAGCCCTTAACTGGTCTGGGCAAACATGGCCATGTGGCACTTTATGAGTTTCTTTTTGAAACTGAATTGCTCTGTGTGTACTTCAATGGAGTGTGAAATACACCTTTTCGATTACAACGGTTACTGCTCCTGTTAGCTCGCTGAATGTTCCCATCAACACTTTATATCATGCATGTTAATATCTTGCCACCCGGCACTTCATGGTTTCTTTTTGAAGCTGCATCTGTTTATGACGTTATTAAACAGTTGTCACAAATATGCACCCTTTGGTTACTCATTAATTTGGTGATTTATTTTGTATTTAATATGCACTTTAAGTAGCTTTAGACTCTAGATTCATTCATTTCAAAATATGAGATTAATTGGTTAATATATTAATCTATTGGCACTATAAATAATGTCATGTTTTTAAAGAAGGCATGTCTTTCAAACGGCAGGAAGTGTGGTTCAGAGGGTTAAATTCTCACATCTATTCTGACAAAATATAGGATTTTCACTGCAATCAATAAATCTCCAAGTTTTATGATGAGTTCCTTACTTCCTCCCCCCAACCAAACCCGTCATTCTAATAACCCTAAACCCAAACCCTGACCATAACGTAGAGCCTTACATACTGTACATGAGGAACAGCCAAAATCACCTCATTCCACTAATATGGAGTCTAAAACCACCAACTACTTCTCTCATGGATAGAAATCCGAATACACACACACTCTCTCCTGGTGAGCTGACATGTCTCTGGCACCCACTGGGTTAATATATAAGAACATGCTTAAACCCACAAGAAAAGACAATTACACACATCTGCAAGCCATTAGGTCTAATCACACGGTGCAGCAGAGGCAGAATAGCAGAGACCATACAGCACACGGGCCTGTGTTCCTCACTAACATGTCGTCAGGACTGGAAACTACAAGCAGAGCTTACTGCTACTCTCGTCTTAATGAGAATAATCATCAGCGGGGAAAAAAAGATCTCCAACAAAGCCTTATTGTCTGAGGGTTCCTACGGTACAGAACGCTGACAGAATAATAGAGTCGGCCTTGTCAAACACGTCATCTTCATCGTTTCTCTCCTCACACACCTCCTGCTGCGTGCTGAGGAACACAATGGGATTAGAAGGGATTAATCTGAGCGTCAGTCCGAGAAATAAACCTGACAGTGTTGCAGACGTGATGAAAAAAGGTGAATGAGGTGTTTTTTGGGGGAAAGTGAGAATTTTTTTTTTTTTGTTCTCAGGTTGTCTCCAGTCGTGTCCTTGTGTTTAATTGTGCTAATAAGAAATAATCTGCAGAGGTGAAAGTGCGTTCTCCTCCCTCAGTGTTGTCATGGTCACCATCACCGTCTTCCTGTTGCCGAGACAAAGCAACAACTCAGATTTCACTTCCTGGGTGTCTGTTCATCAGCTTGCAGGGACGTTTTTGTGTCAAGTTTACAGTGTTTCAGTGTTAATGTATTATTACATAATAATGTTCAGAAGTGTGAATGTGTCATTATTTATGATGTCTCATCTTTAAAAAGCCTGCCAGGAAAATAAACATCTACATGTTGGTGTCACCAAGAGACTACAGGCAAGCAGTGTTCATCTTTCTGTGCAGCTGCGTCAAATGATTGCTTTTATTCATCTTTTGTTGCTTCATGAAGCCAACTCCCAAGCTGCTGGATTATACTAAAGTGTCAGTTCACCCATTTACTCACTTCACTCCTGCAGCTTTCAACGGTTTCACTCAGATTACTAAAGCAGTCTCAGTGAAAACTTGTGTTTTCTGTGGATTATGCAGCGTAAACCTTTGAGGGACGTTTTCAGTCTATGATTTTAATGTTATTAGAAGAATTTAAATAACTGCTGAAGAGGAAATCCTACTGGAATTATTTTCCAAATTATCTTTATTTAAAAGTATCAAACAAGACTAATACCGTGTCAGTAAGTTTTAAAAAATATCAATAATCCTTAAAAAACCTCCCATGCTTCTGAATTCATATTAAAAATAATAATGATTCGAACAGGATTACACGCACTGAGTAAAATGAGTTGGTTAATGAATAAAAAACATATATTTAATAAAAGTTATAGAGCAATACTGACACAAATAAAACAAAGTTATATCTCTTTACTACTGAATGTGACGTATTAACCAATTCTTCCCCTGATTGAATTGTAAAATTTGATGCCTTCATATTTACAGGTTTGAATGGAAAGAAAAAGAAGATTATAAATTATTTTCATTGTATTTCTGATGCATCACACTGAGAAATATAATGTTCATGGAATATTTTCTCTGTGTATCTGTTGGTTTAATTGTGTGATGCAACATTGTTTATTTTCAGTATATTGTCCATTATATTAACAGGTGAAAACACTCTAGCTTTTAATATTTACATACAGATGAAAACCCAGAGAGCTCGAAACCAGACAGCCAACTTTTAATACAGCTTCTGTCGTCACTCAGAAACCTCTTTGGTTTTAGTGTAAAAATCTCATAGAAATAGCACAATGTGTTTTGTAATTTGTGTGAACTTTTAAGATGATAAATTAATGTATTTGGTTTAGGTTCTGCAGGTTGTGTCTTCAGCTTTTAACAGACTTAATGAATCTTTTATCAATGATTGAGATGAATTAAGAGGCGACATTAAATCAGCCACCTAAAATAAAACTGATACGTGTCAAAGCAACAGAAGACACAAACACAATAAGACAATTAACACAACAGTACGATCCATGTTGCGGAACTTCAAGACAAAAAGGCGCCCACACTCAGAACAGCTGCTCCTGAAAAAGCTATTTATGAGATTCAATTACAACATTACGTCTTCATCAGCGGATGTGACGAAGAAGGTCCATGTAAAGACTTTCCCTGATTCAACACAGGTGTGAATCCCCAGTTAGAGCCCATCAGTATGTAACATCAAATCATTTACTATACTGTACTTGCAACACAGATCTCAGAGATACCACTTCTATGTCAATCATCGTCTTTTTTGGAAGCATCTTTTCAGTGTGTGGGCGCGTTTCTCCCTTGAGATTGCTCCTGATATCACGTTGAGATCTGCACACACGACCTTGAAACATCAAGTCATTTCTCAGAAAAATGAAAAATATGGTGATTGTAGGTTTCCAGCAAGGCATCAAATGCAGCCTGTTAGCATTTCTGGCTGTCTCGGGTGTTAAGTCAGGTGTAATCACTGGATCACGCAGGTAGATTTCAATGTGCTTGTGTTCATACCTGGTGTAAATGCCGTCCAGCACTCCCAGGCGGGCCTCAGAGGCCGGGACGTAGGAGCCCATCTGAGCCATGACACAGATAAGGGCCACCTGACGGATGTAGGAGCTCTTTCCCCCCATATTAGGACCAGTGATTATCATTGTTCTCCTGCCATCACCCTGAAGGAGGAGAGGAGAGGAGAGGAGAGGAGAGGAGAGGAGA
>CAFUXE010000024.1:416199-479946 GCA_903364295.1 Serranus cabrilla | reverse complement strand
TTCAGCTACTAAAATATTCCACACAAACAAACACATTAAGAAAATGCTTCTCTTAAAGGAATTGTTTTACATTTGGAGAAAAGCGCTTTCTGGTTGAGTTATATCAGAAGGCTGTCGAGTGGCGAGTATACTGCTGCCAGGCAACCAGCAGAGACTCCAGGAAGTTTCTGCTCCCGGCCAAGAAATAGTGCGGCACATACTGTAACCCCTCGTTACACTACAACATGTTGTTTTTACACTTCACAGCTTTGGACGGAGCCAGGCTAGCTGTTTCCCCCCGTGTCCACTGTTAATGCTAAGCTAACCGGCTGCTGGCTGGAGCTTCATATTCATCATACAGACATGAGTGGTATTAATATTCTCCTCCAAATCTATGCAAGTATTTCCCAAAATGTCAACCTTTAAAAAAATAACATATTTAGATGCAGGAATAAGGAAAAGTGAGTGACTTGAAGTGAGCAAAGGCAAAACAGAAGACGATGATTAACATGAAACAGCAGGTAGGATGAGTTAAATGTCCAAACACAGCAAAGAAGAGAGACTGCAGTACCAAGGCGTGGATGGATGTGAAGCTAAAACACTACAAGTGGTAGAAATGGACAATATAAAGGTGTGTTTGTGTGTGTATGTGTGTGTCTGTGAGAGTGAGTGGGAGAGATGTTGGCGTTTTGGCTGAGCATGCTGCTGAGCCCGGTGCACACTCCCACACACAGCCTGTCTGAGACTATAGGACACGACACAGGACACCCACACACACACAATATCCCACACACACACACACACACACACACACAGATGCACACACACAAACACAGAAACAGAGACACAAACTCTGACAAGCACACACTCACACACCAATATTTACAGTCATCATGAGGACATCACCTGCAATAGTCCCCTTGTTTAGCCACCTCAGCCAATGAAAAGAGACAGTCTGTGGTTGCTAGGTGACTAATAGCCCTTTTCATGGTGTGATAGTGCTCCCCAAACTGGCTGCAGAGAGAGAGAGAGAGCGAGAGAGACAGGAAAGAGATTTTCAAGTGTAAATTAAGGTAAGTGCATACTGTGTTCTCAACAGACGCTACTGACGCTGCTCTTGACCAAAACAGACTCATTCTTGCAGGCTGACAGCCGTGCACGCATCTCCCCGGAGCGGAGACTGACATGTTTTTAGCAGTTTATCACTCGATTGTGCGATCAGCTGTGTGTGTGCGTGTGTGTCTTACTCCAGGAAAGCGGTCCACTCCCTCTGGCAGTCTAGCAGCAGCTGCTCTCGGAGCTGCAGCAGCTTCTTGTAGCGCTTCACCAGGAAAGGAGAGTGATACCTGCTGACTGCCTTGGTGCTGCGGAGGAGCAGAGAGAGGAAAACGTTAGTGGAGAATAAAGTGTTTATACACGCAGCACGTGTAGCATGTCACACCAATCATTATTACGGAGATGAAACAGTATACTGAGATTCAACAGGTACTGGGAGTGCCTGAGACCAATTTGATTTGGTCCTGTTGCCTTAAAACAACTTGTTTCCCACAGTCATATGCATATATGTCCATATGTAATAACCATATCAGCAACAGAGGGAAGCAAAATTAACCTGTTAATCTGTTGTTTTTACAACCCTTGAGATGGTTTATTGTAATTGGATTGACGTTATTAAAAGTTTCATTTATTTACACTGACTGTCAATGTTTCTGCACTACCTGCCCATCTCTCTCTGCCGGGTTTCCCACTGTGGGCCTCTCGAGTGGCTCACAGCTTCTCATAGCTTCCACCCAGTTGTAACTTCATCTATTAGTAAACAGTTTCCTGTTTCCACATGCAGCTATACAACAAAATTGGGTATCTGGCCACATGACAAACGGAAGTCCAATATTCACTTTCCCTTTTAGCTCTGTGTTGCTCCCCGTCAACTCCTGAGGGAAATATCTGGCTCTTTAGCTGCTAATTGCTCCACTGTGTTAATCAGCTTGTCAGCCAGGAGCTTTGTCCAAAGCCTGTTTGTTGCTGTACAGGTAGTGTAATAAGGATGCCACGGTGAGGAAAATGTTCCTACCGGTAAATAAAGTCATAATAACACTGATAAGCATTTACACAGAACATTTTATAAGAACAGAGATTTGTCCATTGGGTTTAAATACTAATTATTGCCAGACATTTTCGCTTTGACACCGAATCCTTCGCCATCATTGTTAGTCAACTCTCTGTGTGAACCCAGCCTGTAATAAGGGAAATCTGACTACTGCTGTCTTAAAATAGAGGAGGGAGTCAGTGGAAAAGTGGAAAACTTAGTGACTTAGTAGTTTTCAGAAAAACTGAACCTGCAGTTTTGCAGTGGCATTTTATTTATGTGTTGTAACAGCATATTTAGATTGTTTAGCTCTTTTCAAAAAAAAGTTTTCATAGGTAAATAAAAGATAAAAGTGTTGGTGGTGTGTGTGCGTGTGCGTGTGTGTGTGTGTGTGTGTGGGCTCTGTGAGCTCACCTGCTGATTTTGATCCAGTCAGGTGGAATGGTGGACGACAGCGAGTTCTTCACCTCAATCAGAAACTGAGGGCAGAGGGGAAAGAGGAGGAAAACTTTGATAAATAAGACGGCAGCAGACGGACAAAACAATGTGTCATTCTTGATTAAAACTAACACACACACACAGACATCAGATCATCACTGTGACTCACTCTACCACCCAAATCAGGCCATCAATCTCCTCCCACCCGTCTTTCACTCTCAGCCTCACACACACACACACACACCGTCTGTACCTCCTGTCCAGAGACGGTGATGTAGTCCAATGCCGGGGCCTTCAGCGTCAGGCGGATTTCTTTGCGGTGGTCTTGAATCTCGTTAATGACAGTCTGGATCTGCTCCCTCCTTTCCCGCAACACAGGGAAGCCAGAAAGATCCGAGAACAGCTCTGTCTTATTTCCCGCCCTGCACAAACACAAAGAGGCCAAATGTGAGCTCCGTTCCTCCTCGTTCATCTCCAAATCCCTGTTCCTCATGCGGCTGGATACTCACTTTGCAGCCTTTTCATTGAGCACCTTGAGGTGGCTGTGGGCTGGAGCCAGCAGGTCAGGAGTGTCCAACAAGAGACCTCGGAGCAGCGCGGAGCTGATCTGGGACTGAATAGCCGGGAGCAAGGCCTGCAGTTCATTTCCCAGGCGAGACAGGCTGCTAGTGATGAGGTAAAACTCCTGCGTGGAGCACTGGAACACAAAGACATGCAGAATAATTGGTGAAGATAAATGGTTGAGCCATAGGTGGTAAGGCTATAATTTTTTTCTGCAATATATAATAATAGCCGACAGAAGTTTTTATCTCTAGAAGGGGTCCAGAGGTATACATGCTCCTGGATGAGTTTTAGACATTTTACAGTGAAATCAGAGAGCAAATCCTCCCACACCTGACCCGCCAAGCTAAATCCTCTGGGCAGACATCGCACACCCATGAAGGTAACAGGTAACACTGGCTTAGTCTTGGGAGATGTGTGCAAGTTTGTTTATTTATATCAAATAGCAAAAAAAAGTTGTAGCAGGACGTGTTTGAGGTAATTTGTCATGCACGTCCTGTGATCGATGCTGGAACAATATATTGTGCAGCCTTATCAGTGGCCAGGCAGGTAAGGGAGGCTGCAGTTAGTCAGAACTGTTTTTATTCTCTATCGTAATGCGAGCCATTTTTTCTGTGTTCATTAGTTTGTGTGTGTGTGTGTGTGTGTGTGTGTGTGTGTGTGTGTGTGTGTGTTGTATTGCTGAGGGATTCTGTAAACCAGCCAGATTAAATCACTAAATCTCATCAGCTGGGTCTGACAGCCTAGCAGCCATCTATCACGGCCAGCGCTCAGAGAGACACCACTCATTAGCAGCAGCACAGTCTGCGAGTCCACATCCCAAAAAATAAAACATCACAGCTGCTTCGCTGCTGCACGTGCGACAAAGTGCCATGGAAACGCAGATCAGATTTATTCACAACTTCTGTCATGACATCTTCCTTCAGTGGTGCCAAACACCGCCAACACAAATATATTTGCATTTATTATCACGTTTAAATGAGGTGACGAGCAGATGCTGCCATTAATCCAGTTTGTTTTGAGTATTTATGTTTTTTTCTGACAATCCACAGTACAGGGAGGGGCCATATGGTCTGAGGTTAAAATCTTGATTATTTGTTTTTACACCACACTCAAATAATACTTTTATGTTAAAAATAAAAACTTTAAACAAATGCAACGGAATTGGCCTAATAATCTTTCGGCTATATACAAAATCATACATGAGGTGCTTGTGATGTCTTTAAACTAAATTCAAAATCTATTTTTGTTTTTAAAGTGACACAATAAATGTAATGCCTGGCTCTAATATGAAACACACCTGTCGATAAAACATGGCAGCTTCTGTTCTATGTTTCTTCAACATCAATAGATCATTGAAGAGGAAATAAAGTTAATGATCAATCAATGCTGTGCATGGAAACACCTCAGAGGAAGGCCGATATCGTACGTTACATTGACTCCAAATAGCCATTGATGATGTCACAGCATATAGCAAGTAATGAACAGTTAATGAGAGTCACACTGACGATGCTTTATGGCATTAATCACATGCTGCAGTTTTAATGGTCCCCCATGTCAGCAGCCCCCATGATGCTCTTTTATGAACCCAAACAGACAGTGACTGGAGACCATAAGTGTGCCCTCCCTCTCATTATGTCAATGGAGCCATAGAGAAACAGGCCATTACACACAGGCACATTTATCTACAGACGGGCAGAATGAAAATTAAGGCCCCTGTGTGTGAGTGTGTCATGTGTGAGTGTGTCATGTGTATGTGCGTCTGTGTGTGCATGCTCAGTGACATTTGATTGTTCTTTTTAAAGAATATATGAAGGAGTCAGAAAGTTGAACATCAGACCAGAGTGCCTCTCATCTCTGTGTACACACACATACGCACACACACACAGGTGGGATGAAGCCTTCTGACATTTCAAAAATGGCTCCGATGGGAAATGAGATTGTGTAGGACAATCAGGTAAGTGCCACTGAGGCGACTGCTCCCTGTTGTTAATCAAGAAGGCCGCCATAAAAAAGACAGAGAGGCCGAGGGAGAGAAAGGGAAACACAGAGAAATCGTCTTGGTTCTCATTTTTATGCAAAACAGCAAGAAAAATTAGGTCTGCTTCTTTCTTTTTTTTTTTTGATGCCTACTGCAGATTTTTGTCCGTTTATTCAAGCCGTTTATAACTGTCACTACGCCCACAGATCGCAGCTTAAGATGGTGAGTGAAATGTTATCATAAGTGACAGGAATTATTACCAGTTCCACCTAAATAAAAACCAAGGTTGTGGGAAAGATATACATATTATCCTCGGGACAAGAGGTGTGCGTCTATTTTTATTGCTTTTTACCTTTTTGTGGTAGATGCTGCAGATGCCTCTCTCCAGGTCGGGCAAATGCGACAGCAGGGATTTGATGGAATTTAAAGTGAGTGAGTGCGACTCCAGGATCTCCTGCACAGCATCCTGCCTCTCTGAGACGGACCTGTGGGTGCGTGAAAGAAAAGGAAAGAAGGAAGGAAGAAAGGAAGGACATAAAAAAAGAAATCAGTCCCAGCCATCAGCAAAATACATGTTCCTTTTTGGAGAGCTGAATAGGATTGATTGAAAGGCACTGTACATTTTGAGCTTAGAGAAACCAAAAATTGAACCACTTTAAACCTGATTAGCTTCTTCATGAATTCTGTGTTGTGCTGTGATTTGCCAGCAGTCTGATTAACTGAATAACCCACGAGCCAGACTGTAACAGGCTCTGCATTTAGGTTACAGTGATGGTAATGTTAGGAAGAAGTCAAATAACGCTCCAGAGTTTTGGTGAGGGAAAACTGGCATTCCCATTGTCAAAGACTCCCTTGACCTCTGATCCTAACATATCTGAATTAAAATGGGTTTCTAAAAACAAACAGTTCTGGATTGCATACATTGGGTATCACTGGAAAGCTGAGACTCTTGATGAGTCAAATTTGATGAATGTGTCCCCATATTATAGCAGTAAGATCGTTTTTTTAGATCTTAATGTGTTGTGACCTCTCATAAATTCACACCATGCAATTGCTGATGGATGCAATTTTTACGAAAATCTCACAAATTGCTACAGAATTGTTGAAACCAAATAAGAGCATAGGTTTTTCTATGGTGTCTTAATATGATATTTTGGAGAGATTTGACCATTTTTTATCAATTCTCAAGCGGTAAAATTTAGCACCATAACTGAGCATAGAAATTACCTTCATATTCAATGTTTTGTCTTCATTTTATAACATTTTCTACAAAAAAATAGATGTAGATTAATATTTTTTAAAAATCTAAACTATGATGGATCACATATGGAATTATGTAGTAAACTAAAAATGTTACACAAACCAGAATGTTTTATATTTTAGATTCTTCACAGCAGCCATATTTTGCTTTGATGGTCTTAAACACATTAAAAAGACGTTTTGACAAGGAGTACTTAAAAACTGAACGCTGTTACCTGTGAGCAGCTCATGAATCTGACTGAGAGAATAACAGAAGCGTGCAAAGCTGCTATCAAAGCAAAAGGTGGACACTTCAAATTATCTAAAATATAAAACATATTCTGGGTGGTTTAACACATATTTCACTTCATAATTCAATGTGTTCTTTCATAGTTTTGATGTCTTCAGTATTAATCTACAATGTTGAAAATAATAAAATAAAGAAACACTTTTGACTGGCACTGTATATATGCTTTTGAAGTGTTTTAAGCTCTTTTAGCAGAAACGTGAAAGGTAATATAAGGTGTGAAAGACAATGTGTGTGTAAACAGCTGACTTAAAATACACATAAACTATGAAAGTACAATCTGTTTAGGAGACAAAGAGCACACATGTACTGTGTGACAGAAACATCTGGGAAGATGGGCTGAACAAAGCAGATAAAGTCGAGCTTAGTTATGTAATGAAATGGACATCAGAGTCACAATTATGAATGTATATTGTGTTGGTGCGTGTGTGTGTGTGTGCATGTGCATGGGTGTTTGTGTCATGTGCTGCTGCGCTGTGTGTCTTGGCATTAATGTGCCTGCATGTAATCTGGGTTTTATGGATGTTGAAATTCTGTAGAGGAGCTATCTGTATAATCTGAGAGCAGTGTCCAATCCACGGCTAGAATCCCTGCACTGTGGGAGGGAGAGGGCACACACACACACACACACACAGAAAATACTCACACAATCAATATATGGATAATAAAATTACACCGCAGAGAGAAGAACTGAATCAGTGCTGCAATAATATACTGAGAGGTTGTTTGTATCAGCAGTGCTGTGAGTCAGATTTGGAGTTTTATTTAAAGAGGTCGCCTGCAGAACATTTTTTATGCGCCTTTTCACCCTGCAGTGTTTCTAAAAGAGGACCAACTGCTCTGCTGGGTGAAACAATAAGGAAATGTTCATGTTATGGACGCTGCCTGACATTCAAATATGGAACAACGCTGACTTATTTATATCTGACACTGGCTACAGTCAGTCAAATTATTATATCAAACATGAGAAAAAAATCATACTTGTGTGTCTTTATCTTTTTTTTTTAATAACATATAACAACATTGAAGTCATTGTGCATGTCTGCTTTCTGTTTGCTGACACATTAAAGTGAATGCACCTCGGTACGGCCCTGTAAATGAAGATGTGGCCTATTTTGCCCGAATTTCAGTTCATTTCAGAGCTTTACTGTCCAAACTGAAGAAACTTTTTTTTGCAACAACAACAACTTTAGAAATAATAAAAACTCGAACTGAAATTTCTAAACTAAATCTTGAGAAAATCATGTAGCCTGTAAAGCTTTTTTGGAGGAACAGTACAGCCTTGGAATAATGTCACATTCATGGTAAATCAAAATGATCTTAATTTCCATAATAGTAATTTTGCTCAAAAAATCTTGTTGTTCCAGTGAATTCAACTCAAACTGAATGGATATAATGTGTGAATTTCCTCATAAACCAGTAGTGAAAATAAACAGGATATGTAGATAATAAAAAAAACATGTATCATGTTAATACTTCATATATGATAATCTAATGTTAACAACATAGCAACACTTAAATCATTCCCATTTCCTGCATTTGTCTCTCTGTTATGTAGTTATGACAGTCAAAGGTCAGAGGGCATCCTGTACTTACTGTAGGTGTGTGAGGGGCTGGCTCACCCACTTCCTCATCAGTCTCCTCCCAAACGGCGTGCGAGTGTGATCCAAAACCCACAGCAGACTGCCCTTCACACCGCCATCTGTCTGCCATCCAAAGAACACACACACATTTATAAAACACAGCTTACACGTGCAGTAAAATCATTAGAATTTGCCCATTTACAGAGAGAAAAAAATGATTATTATGATGTAATAACTATAAGAGGCGAGCAGGTGATGGATGGAAGACACAAGCAGTCAGGTGAGGAGGCCTGAACTGAGCTTGAACTCCTCGTGTCACACGGCGCTGCAGCCAAGTCGTGCTGAACTTTTGAGCCGTCTCCCACGCAAGCCTGACGAGTCACTGAACATTTACTTTTGATCGAAGAAATTGCAATTTAACCCGTTACATTTTTGCAGTCCGCTGTGGCACCGTGACTGCAGACGGATTCCTGCAGGTTGTACAGACACAATCTGGACAGTCCTGCCTTATAATGAAAATTATGTGAACTAGAAAGAGTCCATCTAAGTTTTGTGACATTTCTAAATGACTTTTTAAGTCTTTCTTTGCTGAGGTGAATGGAACAAACATCATGTTGGTCGAAAATATTGAAAATATTGGCCTATTAGTAAACATACAGAGAATTACATATTATAATAACATGTTGATGTTTAGCAGGTTTAATGTTTACAGTGTTCACCATGTTGGTTTAGTATGACAGCATGCTAACACAATATACAGCAGAGGGAAGGTCATTCATTTAGCTGATATCTGGGAACAAAGTATTGGGAAAAAAATGAAGAGCCAAGAGATTTCCGTCTAACAGTTGTTTAGATATTTCACTCAAAACCACAACTGCCATCCTTATGTTGGCTCAAGAGCAAAAGTCAATGTTTGGGAAAGATCAATGTGAAAACTTTGATGTGCTCTTGGCAATAAAGAAAAATGACCAGAGACAGCCTCCGCAGGCCGAGACTGTCTGTACAAGACTGTTATTGCAGCTCATCATATAGTTGTTCTTGTCCGCTGACCAGCAGCCCGACCCCTCGAGCCATGAGGTTAGCTAAAAATAAATGCAACAGCCTGCAGTCCCCACAGAAAGCCACACACAATGCAGATGCAATGATTTGGACTTTTTATAGGAAGACTTGGTCCTAGTTATGTTTTATGCATGGTTATGTAGAATAAATGTTGTAGAGTTAGGAGTAGAGTTGAACAAGAGTTGTAACTTTACTGGTCAGCATTGAGAGACCTGAAAGACCTGCAACATGATCTCCCTTCACACACTTTTACTTTTACTTCAGACAAATTAGTATTCCCTCAAGGTTACACAGCACCCTGCAGTGTTAACCATTTATAGCAAAGACTGACTCCACCCCTTCGTTATGCTTGACCAGTTGCCATGACTGCCAGCTGAGACGAGCTTTTACCTGATTGCTGAGGATCTCCAGGTTCCTGAGGGTGGAGGCGCTGAGGGTCATACCCTCCGACTCACAGGACAGACGGCGGAATGAGCTGCAGGGAACGCGAATCATATTAAAATACAGCTGAGCGATGAAATGATCAGTGCATCGATGAGGAAGAGGTGTAAAACTATGATGACTGGACTGATGAAAATGTCTTTCTACAAAGAATCTGTATCAGATTTCAATCATAAAAACTATTGTTGGATCTGTAAGGGGATAACTTAACCTGCTTCCTAAATAGCTTCCACTTCAGGTGAATTAATGCACAGCAGAACCTGACAGATAAATCAGTTTACAAAAAGAAGCCTTCTAGGTTCATTTGGTGAAAAATCAATGCACAATCCACATAAAAAGGTCTATTTCTATTCCAGCTCAAAAAAAATACCATATCAGTCACCATAAAGGTTATCAGTGAATTTTCCTTTTAAATTTGCATCAGCATCAGTCTCAAAAATCCCCAATCTGTCAGGTTCTACTACACAGGAGTGGAAATGTATGGAGATTTAAAAGAATTTGATAAAATCATAATAAAGTTAAAATATATTAAATTGGTTGTTAGTTCTAAAACACGTGACTCAAGGTTTTGTGCTTTTTTATATCCCCTGTAAATTATAACTCACATAATTAAAAAAGAGTGAACTGACTGAATGAGGAAAACTTAAGACATTTTGCTGAAATTGCACAAATTTTTCTTAAGTCATCTCAGGCTGTTCTGTTCATCTGTTCTGTACGTTGGTTGCTCATTAAATGTAAGTTTAAAGAACGTATTTCTTTCACTAAAAGAAAGGCAAACATTTTGAAGCATTGTTATACTAAATATGCATTGTTATACTAAATATGCAATGGATTTTACTAGTAAATATAATACACTTAATGTTTAAACTAATGATTTCAGGCCGAGCTCAGGCTCTCAGTGACACCGGATGGTGATGCTGGCAGCCTGTGTTGCTGTGTGTGTGTTTACCTTTCACTCCTGAGAACTCTCTCTAAGTTGAATTCTTGGAGGTACTGGATGAGCGGCCCCAGGCAGCAGATCACCGCGCTCTCTAAGGACGCTACACTCGACAGAGAGCTGCAGCCTGGAGGACACAGACACACAAACACAGATGAAACACAGGCATGAGTCGAGGCCCGCCCTTAGACACACGCAGTGTGTCTCAGTGACAGTATGCAGGTAATTATGGAGTAACAGACTGTCAAACACACCTTTGTTCTGGGTGTGGCAGTAGAACTCTGTGGCTGTGTTCATTGCAGAGGCGAACTCAAACTGAGCGCTGTCCCTCTTCTCGAGTCTCACTCGGTCGTCAGCCTGAGCACTGGAGGGCAACAACACGACAGCATGGATTCAAGAGGTCAGCGGTGCTTGTGACTGTATACGCACAGACGAATGAAAGAAACTCAGCATCCGATTTCTGATCGTTTTCCTGTCTGTGAGAAATTGAGACGCAACAGCACTGCGTGTTCCAGCCGTCGCTTTGTCCAACTACACACACACAAACACACACTTTCCCCGCATCTCCCCATTGCTCCATTCACTCGCTCGGCATTGCTGCTTTCAAGGACTCGGTTGCTTTGTCCGCTCTGTTGTTGCCATGGCAACCAAGACAAACACGTGGCTCTGGGCGCAGTGCTGGAGCATTTTCTTTCTTCCGTTTCCTAATGCTTACACACACACACACACACACACACACACACAGAGGAATCATCATCTCTCACTTCAGTCACTGGTCAGACTGGGAGCAAAGATTGTATAAAAGTGATCAATATTGTGCCCGAGGTGCAACTCTGACCATTAATCATTTAAGCAGTCAATTCAACCGTATTATGAGGTTTACAAGAACAGGGACAATTGCTGGTATTGATCCGGGGAGAGAGGAGTGCAGCGTAGCATTTCTGCAAAACCAGACCAGGACACAGCGCTGTGACCTGAGTTTAGGAAGTCTCAGTTCACAGCAAACAACAAAGCTGGATGCTGGTTCAGGTTCAAATAACGGTTCAGTTAGCCTTAATTATACAAAGACTCAGGTAACTAGTGTGCAAACAAGGTAAATGGATAACAGCCATGTTAGCAGCCCTGTGGGATTGTTATGTGTACAGTGTAGCGTTTGTTAATTACCACAGAACACAAAGTAGTCTGATGGGAATGTCAGTTAAATAAATATCTGGTCAGTTTCGTACAAAATATAGTTTTGACCCGATGATGATGCCAGATGAAAAGTGGGAAGATCACCAGTGTCTCTAGGATTAATCTTCTGGGACCATGATAATGTTGCAATGCAATGCACATGTTACCATAACATAGGATAGTAACCGATAGTAACCCACATAGAAGCCACACGTTTGTTCCTGTTGCTGTTTTCCAGCAGAACAGACACGTGTGTTTGAACTGTCAGGAAAACCATGCAGGCAAAGATAAAAGCTGCAGGATTCCGATGGATCGGACAATTTCTTGAGAACAGGTTTTCCATTCCCATTCCTATGAATGTCTGTAACAAAATGTCATTGCAGTCACTCTAACAGTTGTTGAGATATTTTAGTCTGGACCAAAATGGCGAATCAACTAACACTGCCATCCACAGCAGCCAATGAACGATGTTCATTGTATTGGTTATGATTTTTTTTTTCACATGCTCAGAGCATTTTAAAAGGTGATAATCAGTCAATATTACGGAGTGCTAAAGGTTAAGTCGGAAATGTTGCGACCCAGAGAGCGTAGAGGTTAATGTGCAAAACAGATTAAGGAACTTGATTATCAGTTGCTGTAGGGTGAAGACGAGGCTTTGAGCAGCCATTTACATCCACACGCACACACTCGTAAAATACACAGATTATGTCTTTTGGTGTGTGTGTGTGTGTGTGTGTGTGTGTCAGTGTATTTTGATTAGTGACTACTGTCTTAACATGTCCCCTGGATGTGATATTAACTTTTAAGAGTCAGCCATCGACTAAAAGCGAACATTTGTGTTGACAGCATCATCCAGTGAGCTTTTCAGTCGCTCTGATCCCCGTCACTGCTCTGATCCTGACTCATGACTCCAGGCTGGGGATGAGTAAAGCAACTAATACTGCACCTAGCTGCTACCAACCTCCCAGGGACTCATTACCTGCCGCTCCCTGGACACACACACACATGTCGTTGCCACGGGACCCATCTCATCAGCCCACCCCAGAGACACGGAGGCTGTCGCGCTGACGTCAGCGGCCACTAAAATCCTCTGATGTAAGTGTTCACCTGGGCGGCTCCTGCTTTAGTATTTTTGGGCTGGAGTGATGTCACTTTAATGTGTTGATATCCAAAAAAACATCTTTATCAGAACAATTAAAGCACTTTAAACGCCACTCCGACAAGAATATCTTTGGAGGTCACCAGTGGTACTGATCTGTAACCTGTGTGGATATAAATGTGATGAATTTTCTGAGCTGAACAGACAAAGCTCCTGGGTATTTTTGGATGACACAGGCTGCAAACCGAGCACAGTCCTGTCTCTGATGAGCTCAATGCTGGGGAGCTGTTCAAATACAATAATTGGACTGGCCTTTACAGGTCCATCTCCGGTCTAATCACCCAACACGGATGGCGGAAAAAATGATGAGGGTGAGAGAGAGAGAAAGAAAGAGAGAAAGAAAGAAAGAAAGAAAGAAAGAAAGAAAGAAAGAAAGAAAGAAAGAAAGAGAAGAAATAGAAGAAATACAATTGAATACAAATGAACCAATTTCTTTAGAATTCAATTGAAAGAGGGTAAAAAAAGGAATGACTGGAAAAAGAACTGTGGTGAGACAAAAAGGCGCAGAAAGTATGAGACACCCTTCCCATTTATCCACCATCCCTTTCTAATCTAATCCATTCCTCTCCCTCCCACTCCCTCGTTTCATTTTCAGAGCATAATGCAATCACAGGCAGCCTCCAGAGGAACCAGTCCCCACTGGTGTGAACATGCTGGGTGCAGACTGTCGGTGGAGATGAGCCGAATGGCGGCGCGATGGGAGGCAACAGGTTTCAGAAAGGCATTAGTTCAACAGTCACTGTCGCTGACCGTGTTAGTCAGCTAATGAACAAAGGACAAACTGTTTGGCTCTTTTTGATCTCGTGGCTCACACAGCAGCCTGTGGGCTTTAATTGGAAGTCTGTTTCTGCATCAGAGCCTCAGCTGAAGCCTGTTAGTGCGACACAAAAGCCGACGGCTGCCTGTTGCACTTCATGTGCGTATGCTGAGCTGATAACTGCGATGATTCAACTGCTGCCAAAAGTTTACAATCGTTTGAACTGGAAGTGTTTCATTGACTGCGGACACTCAGCTACGTGTTTTAGGGTTTATTAAGGATTTAGCGACATCTAGTGATGAGGTTACAGATCGCAACCAACTGAATATTCCTCTGCTCACTCCTCCCTTTCAAAGCATGTAGGAGAACCTACAGCAGACTTTAGGGAACATAAAACATTAAAGGCCTCTCTACAACATGTGTCCCATTCTGGGCTACTTCAGAAACATTATATGAAAGGAATGAAATGAAAACACAATAATTCTTAGTTTATGGTAATTACACATTAATGGAAACATAACGATAAATGTTATTCCCATTACTGCCAACAGATCACCTTAAATACTTCAGTCTGGTCCTTTAAATAATCAGTTCACAGTTTTTCAAGTCTGAATTAAAACCTATTTAAACATGAAAAGAGGTTTTGCTGGCTGTAGTAATTCTTCCTGTTCATACTGGATGTTAAAAGAGCGATCCCTCGTTCACTTTCAACATAAGTAAAGGGGGTCAAAATCAACAGCCCTAATATGTTAATATGATGCTTCAGTTGTCAGTGTTGTTTCTCAAGTTACAGTTTTCAGCATAAAAAGTGGTGTTTTCCTATTGACTTGCAGTAGCAACAAAACTACGCTGTTTATCTTCGTCATTGTATTAAAAGGCTGCAAAATATCGATTTATTTTGAGTTATTACAACTGCTGAGGCATCAGATGCATTCAAAATAAACACTGTCCCCCATCTCTTACATTGACAGCACAGTGAAAAAATATCTCTTAAAGCCTGAATGAACAAGAGGAATAACTGTGGAATAACCTGTTTTAGTGCTGAGAAGGGCACCTGACTGTTTTAAGACAGGCATGAAAAAATTGTGAACTTGTATAAAAAAAAATATTATTTTATTGTGTTCTGTGTGTTTTGCTTTGTTTGGCTTTTTCTCTTCTTCATGTTGCTTATGTGAAGCACTTTGGGCAACCCTGTTGCTTTAAAATGTGCTCTATACATAAAGTTGGATTGGATTGTAGAACTAGGCTGCATTTCTATACCCATGTATATCTAAAGTGTGCTGCATTGGACTTCCTGGCAGTTGCAGGTTTGAAAAATAGCAATGAACTTCATGTTTTTGGCCCCAAGTATAAAATCTGATACAAAGTTTTATGAACTTTAAGTTTGATTAATTTTAACTTTGTTTCCACATCTATAACTGCTATACAGTTTTGATCATTGAAAAAAAATGCTATATCTCTTTTAGAAATATCTTCCTTTGCAGAACAACTTGGTTGGACCTCGCTTAGCCCTCGGACAAAAGCAAGGTGCTTCAGGCCATTATTACATAACCTCTTAATGAGCCCACATTGATTTCCTCATCCAGACTAAACAACTGTCGACTCACTGGGGAAATGTAAACAAAATCCCTCACAATGAAGTAAATTAAACTAAACACACACGTTCAGTAAAAACACAGGAAGTGCAATATAACATGCTACATTAAATGTGTACAGACTGCCTCCTAGTGGCCTGACAGGAGATTACCTGGCGTTGGTGATGCTCTGCAGGAGCCTGTGGGTTTGTTCTGAGAGGTCAGAGGGCACCAGGATCTCCACAGGGTTGATCTTTAGGACACGAGCCTCCAGCTCAGAGCGAGACGGACCGTCAGGGAAGCAGTCCAACAACACGTCTCCTGTGCTCGGCTGCACTGCCTGGATACACAAATACACGTATAAAACACTCTTTGGTTGTTTTTCAATGATATGTTTCTATGAAAAATAAAGGCTAAAGATTAAAAGTGATGTTTTTTAACAGTTTAATATCACGTGGAGGCTTTTCTTTTAAATGAGGTGATGTCAGAGAATAACAGCTTGTGAGGAAGAAAAAAAAATTGCCCTGTTTTACTGAACATATGAAAAATAACTTGAATTTCTGAATATAATAATAATTATGTTTCAGAACAGTGAGGTTTTTACTAACAGGGATTATTTTTACACACATTAACAACATTATTTATGACAATATAGTAGCATAGAATACAAGGAAACACATAACCGGTTCCCTTTAATGTGTATTAGCAACAAGCAAAGAATGTCTTTCATTTTCAAAATGAACTATAAACATCAGTCAGTGTAAAATGAATGAGTACTCATGGACTCACCACCAGCCCCACAGTGAGTTGCTTCTTCAGCTTGTCCCAGTTCTCACTGATACACAGCAAGAAACTCTCCGGAGGGTCCAACACCACGTCCCCACAGCCCCCCTCCTCCCCGTCCCTCAGTCTGCAGACCGGGTTCACATCTCAGAAAAACTGTCAAGGACACCATTTCAGAGATAGAAAAGTGTGTATAAGGATGTGTGTACAGTGTATATAAGGATACCCTCTCCCACCAGAGTGGACTTGGTGTACAGAGCGCTCAGCTGACGAGCGAACAGAGCGTTCCTATTGGCGCCCGACGCCTTGATCGCAGACGTCTCCGTCTGCTTAACAACACCAACCTAGAAGTTAAAGACAATGATGTCGAAATAAGAAACACCCAGTCTCTCAACACCTTCATAACACAAACAATATGCAAGTTATATAAGATACCTTGTGTCCGTTGGACACCAAGCGCCGGACGTGAACAAACAAACGGTGCGTGGGAATGCTGCACGTCATGAAGTTATGATCCAGGTGACAGACGATATTCAGCTCCTTTGCAGCAATCTGTTCACACACACACACACATACACAAAGATGACATCTGTGACGCTGTAAATTGAAGGCAAGTTTATTGTTCTGGCATGCAAGTTTAATTTTTTTATCTTAGCATTCACAAATCAATAAATATCAGATAAAAATAAATGTATTGTCAACTATGACACAGATTTATAAATATATAAGTGGGAGATTCAGTGAAAGCCACAAGTAATAAGTTACTAAAAAAATATTATACAGAGGGAACAGACCTAAAAATGAGACTTTCAGCATGCTTCTCTTACCTCTGCATCCTCTCCAAAGAACCTGTACTTGTAACCACACTCCACCGCCAACAGTGCGTCCTTATGCTGCTGTTTCAGCTGGATGACCTGCTGTTCCAGGGGAGTGTAAGCGCTCTTTGAGCTCCTGGAGGGGGCGCTCGAGTCCGCTGGGGGATTCAGCTCTGCAGCCCTTCCTGCTTTTCCACCTCCTCTTCCTAACTTTGCAAACTGAGAAAAGCGGAACCCCTGCAACAGAAAAACAAAATGTAGAAAATCTTTGTTCCGTCCTAAGCAACAGTTCCTGTTCAGTCACTTCATCTTATCATATCAAGCATATCATTTGTATACAGGAACTTCTTGTTCATATCAGCCAATATATTGGCTTGGCTGCACGGTGGTGTAGCTCCCCCTCCTGCCCCCCACAACCCGAGTTCAGGGATAATGAATGAATGATTTTAATAATAATACTTAAAAATGCATTAAATTAAGAAACCATTTAAATTCCTCAATTCAGACTCTCAATATGGGACAAAGAGGTGAGAGTCAGCTCCTGTGGCGCTGCCTTGTTCATGGACTCACTTTAGCAGAAAACACACTCAGATGTCAACATTTATAAACTGGGTACCTGTTTTGTAGCAGCCAGTCCTGGACTCTCCTCCTCTTCATCCACCTTGTCCTCCTCTGTCTGTTCCACTGTGTTTTTATTGCTGTGTTGATCTGTAACACCACGAGAAGGCAAAGCGCTGCTTCCTCTGTCACAGACTTTACTGTTAGCACCGTCACTCGGCTGAGCTGAGCAGGTGAAGCCTTTCAGCTTAGCCAAGGTGGAGGAGCAGAGGCCGGCTGCCCCGCGGCTCGAAGTCTGCAGTGTCTCTGAAGAGAGGAAAATACAAATAAGCTTGATCATAAACAGTGCTGCACAATTAATATTTTATCATAATCGCAACATGGGCTAGTGCAGTATACAAATCGTAGAAGGTGCAATATAATGTACACATAATATAGGCAAATGGATGCCTACAAACCGTATTTTACAGATGAAAAACTACGTTTGGTAAAAATATATTTGGTGCAGATTCTCATAAAAGGAATCACTCCATGACCATTTTAATATATTTTTCAATAAAACATGACAATAATGATGCAAAAATGATAATTCCTTCCAAAATCATGAATCATATCGCAAACACCTTATCAGTCAAAATAATCACAATAGAGCCCTAATCATTATAAACCCATAGAAGAAATCCCATATGTAAATATAATAATTACTGTGTGGATGCATTCAGGAAGATGTGTTGCCCTTAATCAACAGCTTTTCGGACAAACTCAATGTCAAAACTACACTTTTTTTAAGTTTTAAGCAACCAAAATGGCAGTGAAAAGCTTAGCTTCAAAATCCTTGCATTAACAGGAGGATTTAACATGAACAACTGCACATGTTGGGAAGAAATTGATGGGTTTCCTGTTTCAGGTGAACAAACTCACCTTTAGTGCTCTGACAGGCTGCAGGCTCACAGTCCAAACCCTCCACCTGCTGGTCTTGGTCAGAAAGCTTGGCTCGTTTTGTTGGTAGTCCAACACCATCACAGGAAAGTTTCTTCTGTGGGAAAAATGCAGCTCAGGTTTAGTCCTTTAGTTCATCATATCTGATTTGAGTGTGTGTGTGTGTGGGTGTGTGTGTTTGTGTGTGGTGTGGTACTATTTAATGAAGCACTCCTCACCTTGCCTCTTGAAAGCTGGTGCTGAGCAGGATTTGGGTTAATCCCACTCTGAGTGTTGGAGGTGCTGCTGCTCAGTCCTCCGAAATACCTGCTGATGGAGGTCTGAGCGCTGCAGGACTTCTTCACAAACTTTGGCATGTTTTTATTAGCGCTTATATTAGATTAATCCTTTTAAAAATGTGTAGTAATCTGTACTAAAGAGTGCAGCCAGAGGCTGCCCGGCTTTCAAAACATAGCGGCGCATGTGCTGAGCTCACACTGGCGCGTAAATGACGTAGTTCGCGTCAAGCCAATTAGAGCGCGGAATGGTTTCCGGTAACATTTTCAAGATAAAACGATTTGATTTAGACAATGTGGTGAGAAAGTTATTGGTTACATCTGATATTCTGTTTGTTGACAACTATAATTTCTTAGATAGTAAATCTAGAAACAAAATATTGAGATTACAAATGAATGTTTTCCTCTTCCCATTTGAAGAAACGTTGTACTTCAAATATTTTAAATTAAGTGATTAAAGTTAGAAAACGATGTCACTTCCGTTGTTACCAAAATTTAAGGAAGTTCATTTAAAAACAATTAACGATATGCAGTAGTTTTTTAACAATGAGTTTTAATTTAGACAGTAGGCCTACTTAAATGTACATTTTATCATGCCGATATTGAATCTCAGGAACATCTTTTGAAATGACAAAATATGGTGTGTTTATGAAAAATAAAGTGGTTGATTTTTTGTGTATATTTTTATAATAGGTATTTCTTTTTTCAAAGTTGTTACAAACCTTGTGTCTTTAAAAAAAAAAGATCTATAGAAATCTATCTATCTATCTATCTATCTATCTATCTATCTATCTATCTATCTATCTATCTATCTATCTATCTATTTATCTATTTATTTATTTATTTATTTATTTATTTATTTATTTATTTATTTATTGTTACTATTATTATTATTATTAGTAGTAGTAGTAGTAGTATTTTTGTATTTACTTAATTTTAGGTTAGAATTTTATTACTGATTTGTGCTATTTGGGATGTTACTCTAGTTTTTGGATGTTACATGAAACAATCTATGTTATGTTCTTTGACAAACCCCGTTTTTTGTTTTTTGTTTTGTTTTGTTTTAAAGCTAAGGTAAAGGTAAAGGTAATGTAATTTGTTTAATAAACCAATCACAGTTGTCTGGGCTGGTTTTCTAGAAGGGGAAATCCATCGGATTTTTGGTTCTTGTCTGAGACGGTGTTCCACTTTGATCTAGTTATCTGCATAGTTGCTTTAAATCCTCTACTTCAGCACCAACCTAACGGCGCAGTTACACGGGTTGACTCCAGATAACAGCACTGACTTCTGGCTCAAATGGGACGCGAACATTTCATTCATGGATCAAACTCCAAGGTCTGTGTAATCCATCAACCTTTGCATAACGAGTACTTTTAATTCTGATACTTAAAGTCTATTTTAATGCTGATACTTTCGTACCTAAGTAAGTTTTGGAAGCAGGACTTGTACTTGTCGTGGAGTAATTCTGTGGTGAGGTGTTAGTAGCTTTACTTGAGTAAGGGATCTGAATAATTCTTCCAGGTGTCACATGCTGGGTGCCTTGACAAAACGTTGCTATGTGATGGTTTGGGATTGAAAGCACAAGCCAAGTACCAACTCCAATGTATTCAAGAAAAGACAGACATCTCTAAGGACAATGTCTCCAACACTCAGCAACTCACATTATGCGTGGTTTCACCTTTGCTCTCTAGACAAAACAAATAGACGAAAACGCGAATTACAATACTGTAAGAGTCCCTTGATAAATGTCTGCTATTATTGTTCCAAATCATCAAGAGATGATTGTGATATAATTTGGATTGAAAAAAATATATTCTAAATATTCTAGAAACTACAAGGAGTATGAGAGCCACATTTAGAAAAAAAAAATGTAATAACGAGATTAAAGTCGTAAATATTGAATGAATTACGAGAATAAAGTCGTACATAATTGGTAGGCTGTTCTGCCTAAAACGGAAGTAGGTCTAAATGAAACGACAAAATGCGAGAGTGCAACAGTTATACTTATGATAATGTGATGCTGATGTGCCAAAAGATTTAGTATCTCCTTGTTTGTGAATTCATCTTAAAGTGCATTTCAAGGGATCGTTGAATTTAAAAGCAGTAAGATTTCAGATGACTACTGTCTTGGCGAAAAAGCTGATATTCTTCTGAGTTGGACACAGAAGACATTGCGGGATGGTAAAAGCCCCTTTAATCCCTGTGCTAACCAGATTGTTTTGCTCCAGTGGTCAGCAGTTGAGCGATGGGTCAGCAGGAACGTCCACTTTCTGTCAAAGTTTTCCGTTTGTTGAACTTCTCTATTTAGGTATCACATGTCCACTCTTTTTCTGATTACCTTGTTTATTCAGAGCATTTGTTCAGCTGATGAAGGAGCATGAGGAAGTGTGTTTTTGCTGATTTTATACTTCTATGACAGATGGATATATTTTAAGATCCAAGAGAAGGAAGTGAAAGTGCTTCTCTGAACTCTCTAGACAGCTAAAAGTGAAAAAGTTTCTAATCAAAAGCTTTGGCACATGTGTACATTTATTTCCCTTTTCTGCGGCCAAAGACGATCTCATAGTTTATCCAACAGCAGTAAGTTTTTGTCTTCTTGTCCCAAAATGTCCATGGTTGTCGCCAGGATAATGAGGTCACTTTAGGGGTGACATTATTCAGGTCAGTTGGGAGGAGGCTTTGTGAGGAAATGCAAATGCCCAAGTTCTGAAAAAAGACTGAGAAAAAGTTGGTCTGAAAGAGGAAGGCTTCTCTCCAGTTCTGCTCTCACTTGGCTGGTAAACAATCTGCTTTTCTCTCTGTTCACGATGCAGCTTTATGGAGCTCTCATCCTGTTCATGACTCTGTCTGCAGGTAAGAACAGCTTTCCAGTTGG
Organism: Serranus cabrilla; assembly: GCA_903364295.1. Classification (NCBI taxonomy): domain Eukaryota; kingdom Metazoa; phylum Chordata; class Actinopteri; order Perciformes; family Serranidae; genus Serranus; species Serranus cabrilla. Next base: position 458,427 of record CAFUXE010000024.1, on the reverse strand, counting down.
GCCTTTGCACATTGACTGAACTTTGTGACCTAAAGAAAAAACATTTGTATACATTTTTATTGTAAAAGTTCAAAGGGAAGTGGTTTCAGAAATGTAAAGAAATAGTATGAAATGCTTATTTGTATTTGTATATGTATTTGTATGAAGTATGAAGCTGCCACCTGCAGCTGGTAAGAGAGCAGAAAACAAATTAACATATCATATGAAGTTTGTTTGGTGTTAACATTTGTGGTTTCATGGTGGTTATTTGTCAAACTGTTTCTTCTACCTGTATTATTTACTGGTTAACCTCAGGATATTGAAGAGATGCCAAGATAATATTACCTAATGCACGCACTTTGCAGTCAGTAGGTCACCAGGACGCGCTGCTACTGGCCTGAGCAGAATTCTTGTTAAGGGCCATTTCCTGTCTCCATCCCCTCATATTCTGTCCTGTCTACTTATGTAATGCAAACTGATGTGATCACTGTGTTCTTGTAAAATATAAATAAAAAGGAATGTGTGAAATGTGTGAAATGTCCTGACCTGTTGTGCTTGTATGTGTGTCTGTGCAGCATGTGGATTAAGATGCTACACATGCACGGCCGCAGACCCGAAACACTGCACAGACACCAAATCCTGTCCTGTCATCTTCAACCGTTGTTTCTCCCTCAGAGTAGAGGGTAAGTTCACCTTCACATCACGTTTCTGTAATCATTACGCACAGAAGTTGAGTGTTTTTCTCTGTTTTCTTCTGCAGGTTATAGCATGGTTACAAAGGGCTGCCAAACCAGCTTAGCATGTGTAGGTAGCATGGCTTGCTGTGAAGGGAATTTATGTAACAGTGCCATACCAACTGGTCCCAGTGTCGTTCTCCTGCTGGTATCCTCAGCCGTCATCACACTCTTCCTCTAAAGCTCTGGATTTTTATTCATTTTATGCTGCAGTTTTTTTCTGACTTAATTTGTACAACTGAAGACGAATAAACAACTCCAATATGACACTGCATTACAAAAACTCTTCTTCTTTTAGTGATATGATCTCACATTTACAAAAGAGAAAAGCCAGGGGTCAATCGGAGACACCATCAGGGGAACATGACACCCTGACCTCTCCAGCACTCACTGGATAACATCATTTATAAGTAAATGACATTATTAAGCACACATCTTTCATAAAACACCAAACATATACTGCATGTAGACAGACTGACTGATTTAAAGGCACAAGAAATGCACTGCTAATGAAAATATGTCCAGAAAACACAGAGTTTGCCCAATTTAATGTGACTTCTGGTGTCCATCCAAATATTTTGATACATGGACGGATAATTTTGTTGGTTAATCAAATAAAAAACAGACACAGACATGATGTCTACCTTCTGCTGCTGACCATAGCTGACCTCTGTTTCCTACACAGTTACCTGTATGAGATGATCCATACAGACTCTTACATGGTTCATTTTCAGGACAATGTGTATTGTGGTCGACTTTTTTACTTTCAGAAAATCTCCAACCTCCAAAAACAGTTTCAGCAGGATTATGACAGAGTTCTGTCCATTTATGTGAAAGGACAGAGTGCCTTAATTGCAGTAGTTGGTGGCATTGTAGTCAATTAGGTCCAGGTCACAATTTTCATTTTATTGGAGGTGTTAAAAGTTCCATTTCTTCTGAGCACCTTTAAGACTTTTGGATTTTTTTATTCTGTAAAACAGGACATATGGCTGACTGAGAATAAAGTGACATTTATGTCATTATTATCATATTTTTAGTTTGCAGACCTGAGGCGAAGACATGCTCAGGTGAAATGCAGCCTATACTTTTATTTGAAACCTTTATATATTCCAGTTTTCAGTGATGCTCATATTTTTAACCAATTTCAGGGATGTCTCAGTCAAATGTACAACCACATTGATCATTAATCACTTTAACACTTTCACTTTCACACCACTACCACCAAATCCTCACAAGATGGAGCCAAAGTAAGAATCAGGAAAAGAATCATCTTAACTGGCCAGGTTATGTGTTCACATACTAGGAATTTGGCTCTGGTTTGTCTCTCCCTTTCATATGAAGATACAGATATATAAAATTCACATAGACAATATTAATTGCTTATGGGTGCAATGGTAGAAATTAATAGTTATGAAAATGCCCTTTTACAGGCACAGTGGTGCTGGTGCTGAGGGTTAGGGTCTGTTAGGGTTAAGGACACACACACACACACACACACACAGTGCAACGTTGAACATTAGCCCGTAATTTGATATGTAGACTTTGTGAAGCCCAGTGAACAACAGTTTAAAAGTATCTTCACTTATGTTTTATAAGTTGTGCTTGGATTGTAAAATAGCTGGAATGTCAGATGTTGCTGTGTAAGTCAGTGGAATACTGCAGCTTGATTTGTATCGTTCAAAAGAGATGGATCCGCTTTCTATATCTTATTTTAGTTTGATTCATGACTCAAATCTACACGGTGTCTCTCTAGGATAATGTTTGGATTTGACTGAGGTATAAAAGGAAAGAATGATACTTCAAAGAGTTTACATCCCTCTAATTCTCCTCTAACGGGTGATTTGAAGTCTGCTTGACTTTCCGTTCTCTGTGCAGTTTTGTGGCGCTCTGGTCTGCTTATGACTCATTCTGAAGGAAAAAAAAAAACTTGTGATTCAAGTGCTTTGGCTACACATTGTTGTACAAAGAAATGAAAGTTATGGATGTGTAGAAGTTACTGTTAAACCTGAAAAGGGTAGAGCCATCTGAGAGTACACAAGGATGAAAATATATTCAAATGTAAATTGTGAAAATGGGTCTAACTTTTCCAATCTTGAGCTCTGTCTTTCGGCTGTTGGTTGTTTAAGAAGTTTTTGTCCCTTAACTCTGCAAATACTGATTTCGAAGTTGATTTAAAGTGATTTTACAAACTTTTTAAATTGTAAACAGACTTGCACCTTCAAATGTAAAAGATCTCATCACCACTTATACACCTTCCCGTAACCTTCGTTCTCAGGGAACTGACCTTTGGGTGTTCCGAAAGGTCATGAAAAAGACTGTTGGTGAGAGAGCTTTTTCTCTCGGGCACCAAAGCTGTGGAACGATCTTCCTGTGACCATTAGACTGGCAAGCTCTGAGGATGTTTTTAAAGCAAAGCTTAAGACCCACTTGTTTAATCTTTATTATTTGTCTTGAGTTATTTTGATTTATTTCAAGTATTTTTTGGCTTGTATTTTACAGCACTTTGACTGAAAGCGCTTTATAAATAAAATGTATTATTATTATAATTAAACCAAGGTCAGATATAAAAAGTAACACTTGCAATCCTTCCACACTAGTGCAATAAGTAAGTAAGTAAGTAAGTGGTCTTAGGATTCAAAAGTGACAGTTCTTTTGTCTCACTTTCATTTGTGTAAACAGGAAACATCTCTGTGTGTGTGTGGTTAGTTGGTCGGTGGATCAGTTCTTGTGATCGTCCACCACTGTTTCTTTCTCCTTCCTCATCATTTGCAGGTTATAAAATGAATACAGAGGGCTGCCATATGAGCTTTGCATGTGCAGGGAACTCATGTTACACAGCCACACTAACTGGTCCCAGTAACATCCTCCAGCATTTGTAACAGTTAAAAAGATAAAAGATCATTTACTTGAACAGAAAAACAGACAAAAGCGCATAGTCCGAAAAAGGCAAACTTATCCAAAAGACAGCAGGCGGAGGATCACCAAGCCGGGGAGAAACCAAGACTGGGAAACTAGAGCGGATACAAACAAGACTATCTGCCAAGTGTGGGTGGAAAAAGGGCTGGTATAAGTACTGCAGGCTCCAGAAGCAAATGGGGATCAGATGGGCGGTGAAGGACTGGTGATGGGAATAGCTGGAATGGGGTTACTGCAGGGCAGGAGGGTGTGGCTGGATATGGAAGTCACGTGACTTGAACAGATGAAAAAGCAGATTTGCCTGAAAGAAACTTTCTGTTCAACTATTCACAGTACAATAGTATCCAGTATGCCAGAAAAAGATTAAATATTTCCCAATACATGGTCTGTAAAATACAGTCAAAAATACGAGGATGTCGAAATGCATCTGGTCACAGGATGAAATTTCTTCTAGATGTTGTGACCCACAGCCTCTGCGCAGCATGTATGTGAGTGACTGTGTTATGATAGAGCAGTATGTCTCAGTATGCATACTGCATACGCCAGAACTTAGTGAGGGCAGCTGCAGTATGTACTAAAAGTAAAAAGAAAGATATGCAATTTGAAACAACACTAATGGACACAAGGCAGAGTGTGCATGAAAAAAATACACAAGACAGAAATTGTGACAGTTTTTTTTCCCTTTTCCCACAAGTTCCTTTTAAAAAAAAAAGACTGGTTAACATGGTTAGAACCATAGAACCAACCATAGAACCAACTGTATGTATAAGTCTATGGTGAGAACTGCAGCGACGATGGCTCAATGCTTCGCCCACAAGGATGGAGAAGTAGAATTTGCCCACTAGATAATGTTCTCATAAACGTACACCACTGTGAAATGTTTTAGGCATGTGTGAAAAAATGCTGCTAAAATAAGAATACCATAAAAAATATAAATGTTAATAGTTTATTTTTTATCAATTGTCTTTATTTCTCTGTCTTTTACATGTTTGTCTGTCTGGTGCCTGTTATTTATTGTCAGAATGTGCATGCTTTGCTTTTAGCACAAGGTTTGTTATCTAGGAACAAGAACAGCACTCATTTTAATTTGGTATTCAGAGGATGCAAGACTGATATCTTTTCTTTACTTGATAGACCTTTTTCACATCTGACATTTTGACTTTTCATGGTAGGAAAAGCACTGGCCTGTTTAATAACATTCATGGTTGCTGCATTCCATTTAGGGGAGGTCCTCGTATTGTGCTTGCTGCCTTTCCAGACACTAAATGCAACTGTGCCGTCATTAATGGTATCAATTTCACTTGTGCTTTTCTAACTATGATATGTCAAAATGTCAGCTGTGAAAAAGATAATTTGAGTCGTCGCTGACACAGTTCTGCATCGCTGACATGCCATTGAGGAGGTCATTGTGGGACCATTCAGTTCAGTTTATGGAAACAAGTAGCTCCTTCAACTGCTTCACGAAAAAAATATCACACTGACATTAAAAAGAATTGAGCAGCTGACCCACTTCCAGTAAACATCAGCAAGATGACAAAGAGATTCACGACACAGGCCTGCTGGAATTAATAGGCCCAAACAGACACAAGGCAACAAGCCAAAGGGTAACAATCTAAACCTGGCAGAGAAGAAAATGACAACAGTGTTGTTTTGTTTAGCACTCAGTTGTAGTGAAAGGAACTAAAAGCTGTTCAGTAATGGATGCCTCTTGCTAACCATGCTAGCTAGAGTTAGCTATCTAGCCAGGCTAGCTGAACCAAGCTAGCTAGCTGGGGTAAGCTAATAACACGGCATCCTCCCAGGTGCCATGTCCGTTCTGCACATGCACTGTTCCCAGAAAGCCAAGTTGGCGACGGCTTGATGTTTTTCAAAACCATCGTCAAGGCAACTGGGGATGTCCTGGTGGCTATGTCCACTTCTTTTATCTGATCAGCATGAGGCATCCGGATACCTGAATATGAACACATTTTTTGGGGGGGAAGCACAAATATTAAATGGAAACAGTTGGGGGGTTTTTTTAAACCAAAAATGTTTTTTAAAATGCCAGTTTACCATAAATAACCATGATATTGAATGCAGCTGAGTTATATTTACCTTGGTATAACCATAACAGCATCAGGGAGTTCGGACACGGCAGCGACTACGCTAAAAGAAAAAGCTTGAAGAGTTCTACGTGCAATTAAGAGGAGATGTTTGATAGTGTCATCATGCCCATTTCAGTCATCATAGCTTTTCCTGTCGAGAAAACCAGAATATTTACACAGAAAAACCCCAACACATGCATGAGAGCAGAGATAATAGGTAGATTAGGCAGATAACCATTGATAATTACCATCTAAAGAGAGTTTTTGGATCACCCCAAATCCTGTCCCTGTTGCACCCTTCGTCCTCTGGTACCGAGGATAAACTGCCCTCTGTCAGACACACTCTGACCAGCCTCTTCTCCAAACATCAGTCAGAGTAAACCAGATTATAACGTAAAGAAACCCCATTGGAACACTGGAGAGAAGAAGCTAAAAGCCAAAGTAGATTAGAGTGTTATCTGGCCCTGAAATTAAATTATGAAATGGCAGTATATCTTTCTACTGTCAGAGAGAGGAGGCAGAGACCAAGCCTAACAGAGTACAGGCTTAGTTACTACAACTACACCAAAGAGGAAGATACAAAGAAATCATGGCAGTTATTACAACCACACGAAAGAGGAAGATACAAAGAAATCATGGCATCTGAAAGAAAATATGCTGCGATTTTTATTAGCACAGAAATATTGATGTTGATGTCTGGCAATTCAAGACAGAGGAGTCAAACATTAGAAAAGTGTTTGTGTACAAATTATAAGTATTATGAGTCACCAGCAAACAGCATTTTCTGACATCATCGGATTTATAAAATCAAACAATCATCTTTTACAGTACGGCAAACCCTAAGATGACCCAGTTTCAACCTCAGACATATACTGGCTCTTATCATTGCTGAAAGTCATGTGAGACAAGATGCAGATTCACATTAAGTTTTTGAAATATTTAATAGTTGCATTTATTATATATTTATCATAGTCTTCTCATATGTAAGTTATGTTTTATAGTTGCCTTCACCGGTAATATTATATAATCACAATTTAATCATCAACTGTTTGTTATTTCAGTTTCACAAAATATGATCTTTTTACAGCCTTACACTCAGCTTCAACCCTGACTATATAAGGCCGTTTTCCTCATCTTTTTTCAAACATGTTACATAACTGTAACCTCTGTCCTGGATTGAACCTCATAATCACATCATAAGTACCATGTGCAAGCTGAAGGAGACAAATAAAAGACAATAACATGGAACCAAAACAAGTGTTTGGTTGCACAATGTTGAAGTAGTTGTGTGGAGACACACCTTTTTCTGTTCTGTGTTGCTTTTGCAGAATCAAACAATTGATCAGTCTCTGCACAGACAGATGCATCCTGAACTTGTACATGTAGGTGTGTATTCTGTATATGCCTTCAAAGCCATCTGAAAGTCATTAAAACAGAAAACCTTGACCCATGACCTTTTCAGTTTTCCTGGATTTGTGCAGACTCATGATGGGACATCACTGTTGTTGTAAATTCTTTATGATCTGCATAGTACATCAAAAACTTAAATGGGCTGTACACAACAATGGGAACAATTATTATAGCAGTTAACAAGTATTTCCTTGTGAATATTTAGTGGAGTAATAACGTCCGGTCCTGAGTAGGGAATGAAGCCTCACTTCCTCTATGCATGTTGTAATTCGAGCCTCTCTGTTCTTCGCTGAGGAAGCCAGTCCAGCCGTGCATGCATGTAAGTGAATACCCAGTGCACTTAAAAGCACTTCAATGTAACTGACTAATTGGGAATGAGTATAAAGCAATGTGGAATGTCAATCATTATGTTTTTATTGAGCCATGTAACTGTAAGTCTGCACCTTGTCTGCAGCATTAATCGCCCAGAGCAACATTTAGCTTGAGAGTTCCTCTTGCGCTGGCTAAAATTTTTTCCCCTGTTAATCCAGGCATGTGTGACCTGTAATGTGTTGCTGAATGCCAACCGTGTGTAAAACTGGATTTATTCTATCAATCAAAACAATCGGTCCAGTAATGTGTCACATTAAATTAGGAAAGCGCCCTGAAGGTAGAAGCTCTTCCTGAGCCTCTCTGTGCCAGCTTGGTGTATCAGGTACCTTCTTCCCGACCTCATCAGTGAGAAAAGATTCAGGTGGTTGGGACCCTTGAGGATTTCCCAAGCCTTTATTCTAGGTACAGAGGGTGTAAATATCCCTAACCCAGGGAAAACAATGCCTATTTTTTGTTCAGCCGAACAATCACACTTGCAGGGCCTGGTTTTCGTTTCATACCAAAAAAACAGGAAACAAAAGTTATTTAGAGGTAGAAATTCCTCTGCTTTGCTTTTATCGCCACTCGGTCAGTGCGCAGTATCCCTCTGTGATTGAAACACTCACTCTATCAACGACTTGTTTTGTCTTGTTTGTCTTTGTCTTGCTGAGATCCAGGAGGAGGTTGTTATTCCGACACCAGCGTGCCAAGTCCTCTATTCCTTTCAGGTAAGTAAGGAAATAATATTTTTGCAGCCAACCATTTAAGATTTATATTTTATGGCTACACTGATTTGTTTCAGACCTGTTGTCTGTGGTTGGGTGCCACATTATCTTGACATTAAAACTATTAGCTGCTCTTTTCATACCGTAGGCCAGTGTTTACCAACCTTTTCTCTCGCTGTCTACGTTCACACAATCCCAGTTAAGGCTCCCCAACCCCTCATCTCTGACTCTTTTGTGTTTTGGTTTTGTCTGTCTGTTTGCTCATTCCTCGTCTCCATCTTGCCCTCTTTCCATCACTCTTCCTACCTCATGCTGTGCACCTGGCCATCATGTGCAATCAACACAACTGGCAACAAGCCAGTCCTACAGCCAGTCCTAACCTGATGGTCGCAGCAGACTCCCAGCGCCTTTGGCAGTTTAGCTTGCCAGTACTTGTGTATGACACTAAAAGGGATTTTTGTATAGCAGGAGGATTAAGGTGCTACACATGTACAGACACTGACCCTTACTCCTGCAAAGAACATCTTATCATTTCTCTCTCTGTTTTTCTTTTACATCAGTAACGTAAAGTAAGTTTCTATAGTGTCAAGACTTGCAAGCAAAGACAAAAATCAATCATTAAGTTAACATCCTAATACAATATGTTGCTGATGGGTTATACATGTTTTGATGGGGAATTTTCCCAACAATTTTTGCAGGTTATAACACAGTTACCAAGGGCGGCCAAACCAGCTTAGCATGTGTACGTGCTATGGCTTGCTGTGAAGAGAACTCACAAATACCAGCTGGTCCCAGTGCCACCCTCCAGGATTTGTAACAGCTAAACAGAAAAACCAGAACAGGCAAACTTATCCAATAAAAGGCAGGCAGAGCATCGTTATTCCGTGCATCAGGCATGTGAAACTATCTGCCAAGTGTGGGTGGGAATGTGCAGTCTAATGAAGAAATGGGGAGCAGATGGTTTGGAAAAGCTGATGCTGATGGGAATAGTGGGAAAGGGGTTTGAACACAGCAACATGGAGTAGCTTGATAAAACAAATAACCCTGATTTGTCATCTGGGGACTTTCAATATCTGAAAGAAAAACATCATGGCAATCCATGGCAAAACTTTTCACTCCAATCAAAAAGGTTAACCTCAGCATGGCCCCCGAAGAAACATAAATGTCTGTACGAAATGTCATGATAAGCCGATAGTTGGTTGACCGACAGATCCACATTACCATGGTTACAGCCACATAATGTCTATAAACAGATTCTGCAAATGAGAGCGGATGGAGAGCGTTCTGGTTTTTATTTGAAGTGCGAGTAGTATTGAACATTCATGTTTGAGCTGGATTTGGTTGACTTCAGGTCAACAGTCTGTGTGGAGGGTAACTGAGGCAGAAATACCCATCAGCTTTCATCTGACGACAGTTTAGCTTTAAATAAGCTTAGCCAACTTCGCAAAACTGGCAAAAATGTATGTTATCTATATATCCAATGGCTACACTGGAATCCTACACTTGACACCTTTTCCCCCAAAATCATCATCAGACTGACTGCAGATGAGTTCTGAGTTTGGAGCTACGTGCAGTTTTCAGGCAGCAGGGTGATTCAATGGTAATTACACACATGTCCCCGAATATGCAACACATTCTCATCCCAACTTGTCAGATACCACGAACACAGAACCTCTTTGCTTAAATTTCGGAGGTATTAGAAACTTCGTGTCACTTTCCAATAGCTACTTGCATATCAGCATTCCAAAATAAACTCCAAGGGAAATTGTCAAGTTTAGGCAATAAAACTACTTGACTAAGGCTGGGGAAAAGAATAGGTCTCCTGTGTCTAAGTCCAAATCATTCCCAATACCATTCACCCTGAAAAAGTCCTTGGAACCTGTTGTATTACATCCATGAAGTCTAAGATTGCCACAGATGGGTTTATATTAAATTCAAGGGAAAGCTCAGTGCATCTCATACACTCGCTGCCTTGTGCATCCACATCACATGCAGAGGGACATGACAATGTGCAGGTATCTGACCAGTTTGGAGTGAGACCTGGAATATGAAGACTGCTGGTTTAGGACTGGGTTGAGTGCTACTCTATACGGGTGTTCCCTGCGTACATTTTCTTTTAGGAATGACTGGAGGAACAACAGGCAGGAGAGAATAAGAAACGTTCAGGCTGAGAGAAAAGGGAACACACAGACTAAATACACTTGGGAACAGTGGTGTGCACAGGGGGACATAAGAGGACAGGAAGTGATGTAATCTGAAACTATAGGAGAGGTGAGTATATCAAGATAAAACAGAAAATAATAATTCAATTCATTGATAAAAAACAAAGTAAACATATCCTATACAGCAGTATAGGATCCTGGTAGCTGGATTACTTTTTGGTTTGTAACAGTAATATGCTCGGACCTGTTAGCCTCTGAAACCAAGCCAATATTCACTGACAACATCATTCTGCATTATTTTTAGCTGTATAGGTATGCTTGTATGCATTTTAGAAAACACCAAACATGTATTGTGTGGAGATAGAAAATTCAACAACCATGTCAGTCAAAATTCACTACAACCCTTCCCCTTAACATTTCACAGTTACAGGATGTTCACACGTTCACCCCAAGGTGAGAAATTGTTCATCCTGTTGAAGACATGTTTAACCTATAGCTCAGACAACATTTCTAAAAAAAGAAAAAAACAATAAAACTAATTTCTGTATAATTTACAAAACAAATATGAAAGTCAAACACTGCTGCAGCGATTAATACCTTTAAAGCGAGCTTCTGCAACATTTACACCCTGATTTGTATCAAGCAAAAGACATTTTATCTGCTACTAAAGATGTTTTGCATATCACTTTTAGAGCTTGTATTTTTTTTACCCAGCTGTACAGCCTACACGGCTACATTTCCGCCCTTTGTGACTGAAATGCAGCTACGAGCTTTTCATAAAAAGAAGGAGGGGTTAGACTATAAAAGGAAAATCATGAGAAGAGGTGACATGTTGTTTCCAGCTCTCCTCAAGCAAAGTTGAATCAGATTTTCTTCTCCGTTCACAATGCAGTTTTATGGAGCTCTGGTCCTGCTTATAACTGTGTCTGCAGGTAAGAGCAGCTGATGATTCATGTACTTTGATATTGTTATTCAAAGAAATGAAGGTTAATAATGTTTAGATATAACTGTAGTAGTGAGATCTGGAAGTTGGAGTAACATGATATGGCTCATTTTTGTTGCTATTAAATTCACAAATTAATTTAAAGATATTTTTGAACAATATTGTTTATTGACTGAAAGGATTACTAAAGAACAATTTGCAAAGGTACCACACTTGTTGTTGTTTGTTGTTTTTGAAGAATTCCTGTTGTAGTTTTTCTTCACATTCTCTTACTGGAAAATGTTTTTTTTGTCTTCTTGCAATATAAAAAACCCACTTTTAGATCTGTAAAAATGTGTCAACAATGCTCATTAAATATGGCGTATCTTAAACCTTGTGTGACAGTATTCTCTATTTCTCTGCAGCATGTGCTCTGAAGTGTTACTCATGTGTAGGAAAAGGCTGCACAGACACTATGACTTGTCCTCCTCTCACTGACCGTTGTTCCTCCGTTGAATTGAATGGTGAGTTGTTCTGCAATTAAGCATTTCAAGTGCATCATGTCTCTGTCTGGGCTGGTATGTTGCACCAGTAAATAACTGGTGGCTCGTATAGTTGTTGAAACTGAGTTTTTTTCTTCCTATCATGTCTTACAGGTGTGATCACCAAGAGCTGCATGAGCAGTGCTTTATGTGGTGATACCACCATAAATTGCTGTACAACAGATTTGTGTAACAGTGCCGTGTCCACTGGTTCCAGTGTCCTCCTCATGCTGGTGTCTTCAGCCCTCATCACACTCTTTCTCTGAGCTCCTAAAGCAGTGTCTCAGAATAATCTGCTTTCTTCATCAATTTGTACGACTCACGAAGAATGAACACAAATTTAAAATGTAAAAGCAGTGAATGACTGCAGATGGATGTTTCCTCAATAAAAAGACATATGATTGACCATTAAAGTCTTTGAATTCTTTTAAGTTAAGAGTACGTCTGACACCACTGGAATAAATGGAGAGGGATCGATGAAGAGAGTAACTGCATGAAGACAGTCTGTGTGATTAAAGAGTCTGTTTGTCCAAGTCAAATAAGTACAGAAGGATATAATAAACCAAATTCTTGCCTCGACTTTCTGTATTGTAATGGACCTTATCTGATAAAAGTACATTTGTTATTCAAGCTATGAAGAAATTAGTACATTTGATTCCTTGCAAATTCTGCCATGCTAATAGTATAATACTTCTCTATCTAATGTATAGATATTTGTAAAAATCGAATATTAGACACATGAAAGTCCAGTATTAATCAAGTTTTAGATCACTATTCACTGATTTCTCTTAGAACCGTCCTTTAACTTAATGCAATCTTAACACATGTTCATTATTGCAAAGTAGTTTCTCAGGTTATCACCACGACAGGGTGTGAACCAGCCCCACAGCTGCAGACTAACCCCCTCACATGCTTTTGCCTAACAACAAAGACCCACTTTTTAAAAAATAAATAAATAAAAAGTTTTCCAAAAACAAACCTCATGAACACAGAGATGAGTCAGTGGGAGTGCCACTCGTTTTAAGGCAAGAGAGTGCACTCTATGTACACTGATCACTTGTGGTCTGTGATTGTTCTACAGTCAAACCATAAAAAGTGTTGTTGTGTAAAGGCTAGAGGAATATTAATTTACTTCTAATTGGACATTAATGCGCCAGATTTCTCCACCACTAAAAGCTTGGAGCACGGGAGAGTCAGTAATGGATCTTGTCTCTTTCTCTTCAGTTTACTGTCATAATACAGGAAGGATTTATTCACTGCAATACAGACATCATTAAAATTGGTAGTTAGCATTTATAAATCTGTCGTGTCACAGTGGAAATACCCAGACGAGTTTCATCAGAAATCTCCTCCAGTAAAAAACACCTGTATATGTATATGACACTTTTTACTTAATCTAATTTCTCTACATGTTTGCCACAAAAAAACAACTGAGTTATATCATAATGCATTTATTTAACTAGAAATGTTGCCGTCTAATTCACCAGTCTAAGCTACTGTGTGTAACATTTCAACTTTATGATGTTGGCACCACCTGGTGGAGGTTTCAAGAATGCAAGAAAGCAACACAGACTTAAAATTTCCAGCAATTGTTTCATTTTTCAACAAACAAAAACTATCCGAATAATTTGAAAGACACTCTAATCTCAACAATTGTATGTATAGTGACATTTTAAAAACAACTCTAGCTTATACAGAATAATTATTTTCAAGCCAGGCATTTAAATGTGAAAGAGCAGACTAACATATATTCAGACAGCAGAACCTTGCGTACTTTGTAATGTCAGTGTTTACAAATGTAAAGGTGCAAAGCATCAAGCAAACATCACCATCTTAATTTATATTGTTTTTTAAAAAGTGGTTATCCTACCTTCCCAAAGAAGAGGTAAAGAAGAGGCTTAACATTGTACCTGTATAATATTTGGACTTAACAACTGGACAAAGTAGATGTGCCTGTGTCTTAACACTGATTACAAAAAAATGCAAGCATGACACTGAATTCTACTTTAAGTGGATTTTAATTGCATCCCTTAAAATGTCCTTTATTGTGAAAAGTGAGAAATCCATGTCATTTTTGTTATTATAAAGCAGGTGCAAACAGCCTCTATTCAGAAACTGTGCCTGTAAATAAGCCGTCCATAAGGTTGTGATGTAATAACTATAGTATATGTACATATCAATGTTGTGCAAGTTCAGGCATGAAAGCAGACAGCTCCAACCATCGGATGTACAGCTCTGTCCGGCAGAACATTTTTATCATCCAAACTACCTGAATCACAACACGGATGTCAGATTCAAAGCATATCAAAGTCTTTATACCAATTAAAAATGCATAATGAGTGAGAGCCAAGACAGCAACTTGGCTCTGGTATTTCCTGTCATCTTCAATTCTATTCTAAGTTAAATTTGCTATCAACATTATAGTTTCCTTTGGTCTCCCCCTTTAAGTGCACCACAATCTGCCTGGAAAAGAACCAACACGTGCATTTTCAGGAAACTATTTGGTGCATTTCCAAGAGTGAACCATTACCACCTGTCCCAAAACATGTCAATAATTACTCCAGACTTTAAATCTACGACTTAAACATAATTAGATTTAACATGTAATTTAAAGAAACTATGCTTCATTTCACTTATATCGATAATAAAGTTATATAGGTAATAAGATGTGTCTATACTCACCATGTATTTGTGAGGACTAAGTACACTTGGGAAGGAAGGATAACAAAGCACAAGTGAAGCTTATCTGAGCGGGGCAGGGACATAAAAGGACAGGAATTGATGTAATCTGAAACATAGGAGAGGTGAGTACATCAAAATAAAATAGAAACAAATAAATCAATTCATTGATCAAAGGAAGTAAACATATCCTATACAGCAGAATATGATAGTTATCTAAAGAGTTTATTTATTCTTATTTTTATTTGCTATTGTTTTAAGGCATTTGGTAGCTGGATTACATTTTGGTTTGTAACAGTAATATGCTCGGACCTGTTAGCCTCTGAAATCAAGCCAATATTCACTGACAACATCATTCTGCATTATTTTTATCTGTAAAGGTATGCTTGTCTCCTCCTTGAACCGGCACCTTATCGTGGTGGAGGGGTTTGAGCATCCGAATGATCCTAAAAGCTATGTTGTCGGGGGCTTAATGCTCCTGATAGGGTCTCCCAAGACAAACATTTCCCAGGTGACGGATAAGACTAAGAGCGGTTCAAAGACCCCTTATGAGGAAGACAACAGCAAAGACGAGTACGTCGCCCGGATTGGCGTCACCGGGGCCCCAGGTTGGGGCCGGGCTCAGCCCAAATGAGCGACGTGGGCGCCCTTTCAAGTGGACCCACCATCGTAAGGGGTCAGTGCATTGTGTTTTGGGTGGCAGTCGTGGGCGGGGACCCCGACGACCCAATCCCGTACAACAACTCTGGCTATGGGACATGGAATGTCACCTCGCTGGGAGGGAAGGAGCCCGAGCTTATGCAGGAGGTGGAGCGCTACCGACTAGAGATAGTCGGGCTCGCCTCCATGCACAGTCTGGGCTCTGGAACTCAACTCCTTGAGAGAGGCTGGACTCTCTACTGCTCTGGAGTTGCCCATGGTGAGAGGCGGCGAGCTGGTGTGGGCTTACTTAGCAGCCGCCATGTGTTGGAGTTCTCCCCACAGAACGAGAGGGTCGTTTCCCTCCGCCTTCAGGTGGGGGGTAGGTCTCTGACTGTTGTCTCGGCCTATGGGCCGAACAGCGGTGCGGAGTACCCGGCCTTCTCGGAGTCACTAGGAGGAGTACAGGAAGGTGCTCCAACCGGGGACTCCATTGTTCTGTTGGGGGACTTCAACGCCCACGTGGGAAATGACAGTGCTACCTGGAGGGGCGTGATCGGGAGACACGGTCTTCCCGATCTGAACCCGAGTGGTGCTTTGTTACTGGACTTCTGTGCTAGTCACAGCTTGTCCATAACGAACACCATGTTCAAGCATAAGGGTGTCCATCAGTGCACGTGGCACCAGGACACCCTAGGCCGGTGGTCAATGATCGACTTTGTAGTCGTGTCATCTGACCTTCGGCTGTATGTCTTGGACACTCGGGTGAAGAGAGGGGCTGAGCTGTCAACCGATCACCACCTGGTGGTGAGTTGGATCCGCTTGCAGGGGAGGAAGCTGGACAGACTTGGCAGGCCCAAACAAATTGTGAGGGTCTGCTGGGAACGCCTGGCGGAATCCCCTGTCAGGAGGGTTTTCAACTCCCACCTCCAGGAGAGCTTTGACGAGATCCCGAGTGAGACTGGAGACATGGAGTCCGAGTGGAGACTTCAATTGTGGACGCGACTGTTCGAAGCTGCGGCCTCAAGGTCTCCCGTGCCTGTCGTGGCGCCAATCCCCTAACCCGGTGGTGGACACCGGAAGTAAGGGATGCCGTCAAGCTGAAGAAGGAGTCCTACCGAGCCTGGTTGGTTCGGGGGAATCCTGAGGCAGCTGACAGGTACCGGCAGACCAATGGACGGCGGCTCGGGCAGTCGCGGAAGCAAAAACTCGGTTATGGGAAAAGTTCGGGGAGGCCATGGAAGAGGACTACCGGTCGGCCTCGAAGAAATTCTGGCAAACCGTCCGGCGCCTCAGGAGGGGGAAGCAGTGCTCCACCAACACTGTTTACAGTCGAGGTGGGGAGCTGTTGACCTCAACTGGGGACATTGTCGGGCGGTGGAAGGAATACTTTGAGGATCTCCTCAATCCCACTGAAATAGAATTTTAAATAAAATTTAAAAATGTAAAAAAAACAAAGCCTAATTTGAGAGTTTGACACTTTTCAGATTTAGTAAACTACAGTGAGAAAACAAAAAATATCTAAAATTTCTGTATAATTTACAAAACAAATATGAAATGACAAACACTGCTGCAGCGATTAATACCTTTAAAGCGAGCTTCTGCAACATTTTCACCCTGATTTGTATCAAGCAAAAGACATTATTTCTGCTACTAAAGATGTTTTGCATATCACTTTTAGACTTTGTATTTTTTTACCCAGCTGTACAGCCTACACGGCTGCCTCTCCGCCCTTTGTGATTGAAATGCAGCTACGAGCTTTTCATAAAAAGAAGGAGGGGTTAGACTATAAAAGGAAAATCTTGAGAAGAGGTGACATGTTGTTTCCAGCTCTCCTCAAGCAAAGTTGAATCAGATTTTCTTCTCCGTTCACAATGCAGTTTTATGGAGCTCTGGTCCTGCTTATAACTGTGTCTGCAGGTAAGAGCAGCTGATGATTCATGTACTTTGATATTGTTATTCAAAGAAATTAAGGTTAATAATGTTTAGATATAATTGTAGTCGTGAGATCTGAAAGATGGAGTTACGTGATATGGATCATTTTTGTTGCTATTAACTTCACAAATTAATTTAAAGATATTTTTGAACAATATTGTTTATTGACTGGAAGGATTACTAAAGAACAATTTGCAAAGGTACCACACTTTTGTTGTTGTTGTTGTTGTTTTCTGTTTTAGAAGAATAGTTTTTCTCCACATTCTCTTCCTGGAAAATAGTTTGTTTTTTTTTGTCTTCTTGCAATATAAAAAAAAAACACTTTTAAATCTGTAAAAATGTGTCAACAATGCCCATTAAATATGGAGTATCTTAAACCTTGTGTGACAGTATTCTCTATTTCTCTACAGCATGTGCTCTGAAGTGTTACTCGTGTATAGGAAAAGGCTGCACAGACACTATAACTTGCATTCCTCCCCTTGACCGTTGTTACTCCCTTAAAGGGAATGGTGAGTTGTTCTGTCATTAAGCATTTCAAGTGCATAATTTCTCTGTCTGGGCTGGTATGTTGCACCAGTAGACTATAAAAGCACTCGGAGATGGCAGACCTCCGCTCCCCCTCGGCAATCTCCATGGGTGCTCCGACCCCGAAACACCCACGGAATTGGCGCCTATGGTTGTAACCAGTGATTACGTCTATGGATCACCCCCAAAATTTATGGTATCATTGCAGACATTTCCTGAAAATTGCATCCAAATCCGTCTATAGATTCTCGAGTTATGTTGCTAACTAACAGACAGACAGACAAACAAACTCCGGGGAAAACATAACCTCCTTGGCGGAGGTGGCTTGTATAGTTGTTGAAACTGAGTTTTTTTCTTCCTATCATGTCTTACAGGTGTGGTCACCAAGAGCTGCATGACCAGTGCTGCATGTGGTAAAGGCCTCCTAGATTGCTGTACAACAGATTTGTGTAACAGTGCCGTATCCACTGGTTCCAGTGTCCTCCTCATGCTGGTGTCTTCAGCCCTCATCACACTCTTCCTCTGAGCTCCTAAAGCAGACACAGTCTCAGAATAATCTGCTTTCTTCATCAATTTGTATGACTCACGAAGAATGAACACAAATTTAAAATGTAAAAGCAGTGAATGACTGCAGATGGATGTTTCCTCAATAAAAAGATATATGATTGACCATTCAAGTCTTTGAATTCTTTAAGTTAAGAGTACGTCTGACACCACTGGAATAAATGGAGAGGGGTCGATGAAGAGAGTAACTGCATGCAGACAGTCTGTGTGATTAAAGAGTCTGTTTGTCCAAGTCAAATAAGTACAGAAGGATATAATAAACCAACTTCTTGCCTCGACTTTCTGTATTTTAATGGACCTTATCTGATAAAAAATACATTTGTTATTCAAGCTATGAAGAAATGAGTACATTGATTCCTAGCAAATAGGCTTATAGTATAATACTTCTCTATCTAATGCATAGATATTTGTAAAAATCGAACACAGAGATGAGTCAGTGGGAGTGCCACTCGTTTTATGGCTAGAGAGTGCACACTTTGTGCACTGATCACTTGTGGTCTGTGATTGTTCTACAGTCAAACCATAAAAAGTGTTGTTGTGTAAAGGCTAGAGGAATATTCATTTACTTCTAATTGGACATTAATGCGCCAGATTTCTCCACCACTAAAAGCTTGGAGCACGGGAGAGTCAGTAATGGATCCTGTCTCTTTCTCTTCAGTTTACTGTCATAATACAGGAAGGATTTATTCACTGCAATACAGACATCATTAAAATTGGTAGTTAGCATTTATAAATCTGTCGTGTCACAGTGGAAATACCCAGACATGTTTCATCAGAAATCTCCCCCAGTAAAAAACACCTGTATATGTATATGACACTTTTTACTTAATCTAATTTCTCTACATGTTTAATGTCTAATTCACCAGTCTAAGCTACTGTGTGTAACATTTCAACTTTATGATGTTGGCACCACCTGGTGGAGGGTTCAAGAATGCAAGAAAGCAACACAGACTTAAAATTTCCAGCAATTGTTTCATTTTTCAACAAACAAAAACTATCGAATAATTTGAAAGACACTCTAATCT
Organism: Serranus cabrilla; assembly: GCA_903364295.1. Classification (NCBI taxonomy): domain Eukaryota; kingdom Metazoa; phylum Chordata; class Actinopteri; order Perciformes; family Serranidae; genus Serranus; species Serranus cabrilla. The sequence goes on along the minus strand of CAFUXE010000024.1, from coordinate 439,235 downwards.
CAACAATTGTATGTATAGTGACATTTTAAAAACAACTCTAGCTTATACAGAATAATTATTTTCAAGCCAGGCATTTAAATGACTGAACCAGTGGTGTGCTTTACTTTCATGCCGGATATCACTGTGAAAGAGCAGACTAACATATATTCAGACAGCAGAACCTTGCGTACTTTGTAATGTCAGTGTTTACAAATGTAAAGGTGCGAAGCATCAAGCATACATCACCATGTGCACAGGGGAGGGTTTCGTCGCTCGACTGGTTCTCTGTGCGAAGGATAGCATAGCTTAGTTCAGCTGATAAGGCAAATAAAGTCACAAGGCAGACATGGACGGCACGTCAGAATATGGCATCTTTGAGAACAATACCTGTTTTAAAAGGCAAACCAGTAGCATTGGTGTCAAAAATCTATTTCTTGCTGTGGATCAACAAAAGTTATTCTAACGTAGCAAATGTTATTCCTTTAAATCTACCCTGAGCTGTGAATTTAACGTGTACATGTGTACAAAAAAGCATAAAGCAGTAGATTTTGGCACTGAAATTACACAATGGCACAACAGTATGAAGGTCAAGAAGTGTTGACGTAAAAATATTTGCAGTTTGTTTGATCATGACAGGTATCCCAAATTTACTGTGTATATTCACTCGAAAAAAAAAAGAAAAAAGTTAATGAATATAAAGTCAGTCCAGTGCTAATTAATGCATGTTAGCCTAAATGTAGGTAGTTGAGAACATTTTCCACAATACAGCAGTTGCCATAAGGTGACATAAGGTTAGGTGTGCCCTCTGAGTAGGAGTGCATCTTTATTGCCGGTTCAGTGTCCAACCTGGTCAATTACGACAAATATTATTCCATCTACCCTTCATCGCCCTTGAACCAAAACCGCTCCCACTGTTGGCTTTGAAGAAAATTTGTGATCTAGATGTCCATTAGGTGGAAGACTGTGGTGACGATACAATCTGAAATCGGCTTTACTATTGGCTGTGGAAGGCACATGAGGATGAGGATCAGCTTCAGGATGGAGCAAGAGAATCAGACAGGAACAGAGGTTTCTATCTAATTCTTTGGGTGGACGGTTATAATCTGCAGGCAGAAGTCCAAAGAAAGAGCAGGTCAGAGGAGACATGAGGTTCATCTTTTTCATAAATCACTTTCTGCTGTGGCAGCAGATCCCTTAGTGGTCATTTCCCTTTGGAAAGCAAACGTCACCTGCTAATTATTGGCATGTGTGCTCACAAGAATGTACATGTGCATACAGTGTGTGTGTGAGTTAATGTGTCTTCAGTGGACCCATGTAAAGAAAGCGATCTCATCCAGGTCTACAGGATAGTCGGTGAGGTGCATGGGGCCTTTATCAAAATGTTCCCCCTTGTAGCTCCTCCATCTCCCTGCAGGCAGGTAGATGTCCCTCTCCTGCTTTCCTGGCTCCAACACCGGCGCCACCATCAGGTCGTCCCCGATCAGGAACTGGGAGTCGATCTTGTAGGCTGCCTCGTCGTCGTTGGCGATCCACCAGAGGGGCCTAATGATTGGGTCTCCTGTATCAAGAACCTCGCCTGCCAGTTCGAGAACTCTTGGGGCCACCAGAGTCTCATGGAGCTCTGTGAACTTCTGAGCGATCTGCACCACCTGCACAGAGCGCACAAAGATACAGTGTTAGCATCACAGTGGAGCATTACTGCCGGCTAATCAAGAAACTGAGAGTTTCGATTTGATTTCTGGCATCAAAACACAGGGATGGATGTCTTAATTTATATTGTTTTGTAAAAAGTGGTTATCCTACTTTCCCAAAGAAGAGGCAAAGAAGAGGCTTAAAATGTCCTTTATTGTGAAAAGTGAGAAATCCATGTCATTTTTTTTTGTTATTATAAAGCAGGTGCAAACAGCCTCTATTCTGAAACTGTGCCTGTAAATAAGCCGTCCATAAGGCTGTGATGTAATAACTATACTATATGTACATATCAATGTTAATTTAGAAATTAGTTCACATTAATTTCTTCTATTTTTAAAAATGCCTCAGAAAATTTGTTGACCATTTAGAATAGTCTGGGAATTTTCAAGAGGCGGGCTTTAAGAGAGGTTGTTTACAGGTGTCTTTAGGCAGAAAGTATGAGAAATAATATGTCGTTTTTGAACATTTAAGTGTGTTAAAATGTTCCCATAGAAACCTGACATACAAGTATGAACTTAAAAATGAGCATATGTCCACTGTAAATTAAGGAAAAAGGAAGTACCAGAACAGGGTACAAAAATGTGTTTCCTTCCACCAGTAGCACATACCCGCTGCATGCTCACTTTGCTCACCTCATCGTCATAGGCCCACGGAGGTATAGAGAACTGCATAGCAGGCATGAAAGCAGACAGCTCCAACCATCGGATGTACAGCTCTCTGTCCGGCAGAACATTTTTATCATCCAAACTACCTGAAATACAACACGGATGTCAGACTGTGGACTCAAAGCATATCAAAGATCAATGTGTGTCTTCAAGAGAGCCAACTTTGAGCTCTCTGTAGCCACATGTCATGGAGTGTGATACCTGTGGTGCGGTTGGGGTATGCATTCCCTCCTATCATATCGGGTAGGACAAACTGGTAGCCCAGAATGCTAATAGTCAGAACAGTCGGGATGATGGACTTGAGGCCGAGCTCATAACCCCACACAGAGTCTCTGTCAATGATCCTGAAGAAGCAGGAGATGTCCTGACTTTGGTAACCCACCCTCAGCTCTGCACGCTCACTGAACGGGATGGCCATCTCTGTGTAGCGGCGGGTGAAGGTGGAGGGGTCAGACAGTGGGACCAAGGTGCTAAACTGCCGAGGAAGGTAGCTTGTCTCTCCTGCGTCAAACTTGAAGGATGTCACGTCATAGCGGGTTTTGATAATACGCAGATGTGAGGAATACCACTCACGGGCTTCCGGGTTGGTAAAGTCCAAGATTCCTCCGATGCCGTTCCACCAGCGAACCAGAGCGGGCAGCTCCCCGCTCGGCTCCCGCACAAACAGCCCCTTCTCCACAGCAACGCCAAAATTAATGGAGTCGTAGTTGATGAAAGGATGAGTCCAGAGGGACACCTGAAACCCGTCCTCTCTGAGTTTGTCAAACATACCGCTCGCATTGGGGAACTTCTGCGGGTCAAAGTCAAACTCCCCGTAGTCGGCAGTGTATCGGTCGTCCAGCTCCAGATGGGAGCAGGTGAAGCCATGCGCAGTGATGTCAGAAGCGTAGCGCAGCAGCTTCTCCTGAGTTACGGCCGTCTTGTGGAGAGCCCACGTGGACCACAACGGCTGTTTGAACACTTCAGGAGACGGGACCTTGATAGGCTTCGGGAAATACCGACGCACCTGAGATCAACACATGTATACAGAGCAGAGACTTACTACAGCGGTATGCAACATCGACATCAACAAATATGATTATAATCTTTGTTACTTTAGTTACTAGACTTTTTTTTCTCTTTTATGGTTAATCTGTTGTTAATGTTTTTCTTTAAAAATCACAATAAAAAACATATTCACAATAATAGTGATATAAACCAGAAAAGCACATCAACTAGGACCAGAGATGGTTTTATATTTTGGCAGAGACGTAAACAATTGTCGGAATTGTTAATGATTGACCAGAGCCAAGACAGCAACTTGGCTCTGGTATTTCCTGTCATCTTCAGTTCTATTCTTAGTTAAATTTGCTATCAATTACAGTTTCTTTCTAAAGTTTTTTGTCATATCAGAGAGGAAACCATTACCACCTGTCCCAAAACATGTCAACAATTGCTCTAGACTTAAAACAAAATTAGATTTAACATGTAATTTAAAGAAACTATGCTTCATTTCACTTATATAGGTATTAAGATGTGTCTATACTCACCATGTATTTGTGAATCGAGGTAACATCCGACCCCACACACACTCTGTAGCTGAGTTCAGGAAAGGCCTGCTGACCCTCTGGTGGTCTGAAGGGAGAGTCCTGGTATCGGGCCTGGAACCTGAGTGTCCTATCCTTCTCTGACCAGCCCAAATGAAACGGTACAGAGTCATTGATCTTGATGGCGGTCGCGTTTGACGACAGCCAGTAGCGTTCTAAGATTCCTCCAAAGGCGTTCCGATTGGAGTAGATGTCACTGGTGATAAAAGGCTGCGGCTGCTCCTCGCCCTGCATCCTGATAGGCCAGTACTGTGTTGCCGTCTCCGCCCCTCCATACCAATGGGAGTCATTATAGGCCATGGCGTGCTCCACCGAGTTCTTATTTTGCAGCTCCTCCCAGCGAACGCGGTAACACATCACCGTGTCTTTTGGTCGAACCGTTTGGATAAAGAAGTTGAGCTTTCCAGAATCTGACCGAGTGCAGGTCAGAATATTTCCCTCCTTTGAGCAGGAGTCCAGATCCAAAGTGCCAGACCTGAGACCATCGTCAACAGAGGGGCAGAACATATAAACAAACTTGTTAAGCACAGTCCTAACCAAGAATTATTAGCCTATAATAATAGGGTAAGTAAAGGGTTCATTGGCAAAAACATATATCTGTTATATTCAGTTTTCTAAATCATTCTCTTGTGCATTTGTTGGACTGGATGTTTTAATAAGATATTTTTCTTTCTCTCCTTTTTAAATTTTCACAAATCATTTTTTTACTCTGCACTCAAGGAAATATGAATTCCTTTAATGAAGTGTTGGTTTATTCATTTATATAAATGGCTTTTATCTGTTATTGCAAATGAACTTTTCAAGTGAAATCATAATTCAGAAAGACATTGAATGCTTCATTCTATAACTCTATTTCTCTACAAGTGCAGGGATTGTGCTATGGCTATTTCTGTCGATAAGAGCTCTGCTGATAAAGGACATGACTAAATCAGGCTTCCCTCAGGGTATAATCATGTGTCTGTCTTGTGTGGCTCTCCATTATGCATCCACACATTTGCAGAGAGGGAGCTTTTAGTACGGCTCAGCACACAAAGAGGAACAACTGTGCAGAGGCCAAAAAAGTGATGTATGTTACAAGGTTCATTGTTGGCAAAGATGGCTGGCTGGTAGTTTCACGACAAATTGTGTTTATTACAAGAGTGCACTGGATGGCATTACAGCGTACAAAGGTTTCCATTGTGATTGCTCTAAAATGGCAATTACAAGATAATCCTTAGGACATACATATAACATCTCCCTTACTTAATAATTCTGAAATGTTTTTTTCACTGACAGAAAAGTATTGTGCATCTAAGTGATTGATAAGTGGTGAATTATTTTAATCACTTTCCAAGCAGAAAATGCCAAAATTCTCTAGTACCAGCTTCTTCAATCTAAATATGTTATGCTTCTATCTTTTTTCTTTCATTGTGAACTGAAAACCTTTTGGTTTGGGGGTGTTGGTCAGACAAACCACCTTGGTCTCTAAAAAATTGTGATGCATCTATTTCATCCTTTTTCTTTGACATTTTATATACAAAAAGATGAATAAAGGCAATACAAAGAAGATTAATCAATGGAAACAATCCCCACAGTGAACTCACCTGAAGCTCATACTGAAGATAACAGCCCCCGCCTGGTTACTGATGATAAAACCGTCCTTGTTGAGGTCCAGCAGCTCAGCCTTCAGCAGCTGGGCTTTACGGAGGGACGCTGAGTAGTAGCACCAGGCAACCACAGCAGCTAGCACCAACACACAGCCCAACATGCCTGCCATCACCAGGGGGCGGCCTTCATGAGCCAGTTTCTTCTTCAGGGGAGAACCACCAGGTCCCCCGGGAGTCTGCTGCTCCCCAGGACCCACCGGGACAATCTGATACATACTGAAGACTTAAGGCAGTGAGGTGTGCAGGAAGCAGGTTTGGAGTGGCACAAGCCGACAGATGTAGTTATCTTGTTGTTTGGTGGAAGCTGTCTTCTTCACGCTGGGAGAGTGGAGGTGAAGGAAAGTCTGATGTCTACCTGCCGATCTTTACCGAAGTCTCCATTTCTGATTTGTCCAAAACTGAAAGAAAAACAGATATACAAATATAAAATGAAATATAATGTTTAAATGAAAGGAAATTCGTTACAACATTCTTTCACTGAACAAATTGAACTTCAAATTTCGGCAGAACAAGAAAGGCACCAATTACAATATTAAAGTATTCTGTTGACTCTCTTTAAACTAACAAAAAAATCCCTGAGTAAACTATTGCAGTTTATTGTGCAAAATTAATAACGCGACTGCCATAGCAAGACAAATCAAGGCAAGTCATTATATAGGTTATACATTTTTACTTTAACTGTTTAAAAGTATAAGATGTCATGTAGGGATGCACAATAAGACAACAACAACAAAAAACAGGATGATAAATTATTGGCTGATAATATGAAGCAAAATTGCTTTCATTCACTTATCATAGCCCTTCCCTTCTTTATGAAGCATACCAGTCTATTACATGCTTTTTTATCATTGTGTTTTATCTGCAGAAAAGGCAGCCATAGGTTGCTTTTTGGTTGACATGTCTGATTTGACAAATTCTGTCAGAGTAATTAATATGAATCATTTGACAAAATGTTCTACAAAAGCCGAAGCATGTTTGTGAAGTTTTATTGATGTACTTCACCAGAAAAAATATATGATAATTTTGAAGAGTCGGGACAGTTCTTTTTTCTGACAGTTGTGATGTCAGTTAGATGTGGTCAGCTCAGAGCTGTGGAATATGAAATCATCCATCTTTGCTCACAATATTTAAGCCTTTCCTACCCTCAGGTGTGAATAAACTTCAGCTTATGAACTTCCTTTTGAAATACAAAAATGTGTAAATATTGGTAATCTTATCAATAGCAGCCATGGGAAGCACGTAAGTGTCAATATTTGCTGAAAATGTATATTGTGCTTCCATAGAGGACACGCTGTGTGGCCCAATGTGTAAAATGGGTCAAAAAAAAAAAAAACACTGATCAAAACACTTATCAATCTAAATGTCAGGGAGGATGGACAAGAGTATAAACTGAGAATATACAAAGCATCACAGCTTTACTGTATGCTGACAAAGTAACTAGTTAAATCCAAAGAATCAGGATGGGACATACAAGTCCAGTGTTGGTGTCTTGTAACCTCCTTCCCACAGGGTGTTCACTTGAAAATCCAGTTCTAATTATTACCACTGACAGTCTCCAGGAGCTATAGTTATAAATAGCTTTGGAGCTCTCAACACTGCATGCTCTCTGTTCCCTGCTATTCTCTAAAAACAATGTACTGGTCAGAGTCCAAACAAACATGCCTAATTAAATGTCCCTATACTGCAGTGCTTCTATGTGTTAGTCTCTCTAACAAAGCTACTGCTTAAATTACTGTACTGTGTGTATTTGCTGTGAGGTGTCTCCTGCAGCATGGTTCAGCAGCAGTGTCCAGCAGAGAGAGAAAGAGAGCACAGAAGCTTTAATCTGGTAAATGGCAGGTAGATAGGCTCTGTAGCCACATAGGCACTGATGGTAACAGAACCAATGACACCATAAAAACAGGCTATGATCAGAGAAAGTACAGACACCATGTCAGCACGGTTCAATTACATTTCTCTCTCAGGTAAGAGCACCTTGGATGTGAGTAAATAATATTTAGGACTAGAAGCCCTCATATAATGGCACTGCAGCAAGCTTACAGTTTCACCTAGAGTGCAGGCCAGTCATCCACAACAGAACCATATTTAACCTGCCGACAGGTATCATTATGCTCCAGCTCAACATACTTATATTATTCTGATGAAGTGTGGCAATGCAGCAGGGAGGAAAGGAAACTTTGCAATTGCATACACTGCAAAAACTGTGTTCCTGTGCCTAAAGCAGGCCCCATAGCGTGACTTGTCTTCCTCTTTAAGACAGTTCACACAAGAATAAGATCCTTTACCACCTCCGTCTTTACAGTCACAGACAAAACTGCAACATCTTGTAAATTTGATCAATGTATTTCAAACCAAATGCTTAACTTCTAGCTTCCCTGTTCCCATCCTGCTTGATGTGAGCACAGGACAGGAATGGTTTTTGGTGCAGACGTCCCTCTTTCAATGCTCGGTAATTGGATCAATTCTAACTTGGTTTATTGTGTTAAAAGATCAATTGCCTTGATGGCCCAAGGAATTCCACGAGACACTGTGTTGTGAGAGCCTGTAATTTTCAAGTCCCATTAATTAGCACGTATTGCTTTTTAACAAGTGCCATAATTATCACAATATTGTGTTATGCATTAACTAAAACTATTCAAAATCTATGCACGTGTTTACTGTTTTTATATACAGCAATAAATAACCAATTTGCTCAGTACACTACAGTAAGCTGTACTCTGTACTGGGTTGTACCCGTTTGTTATAGAGCAGTGAGCTCATAAACACAGTCAATCGTTTCTTCCATAGTGACTGCTAAATTGTTTTGTGTTCACATAGTTGAAGCTAAATACCTAAAATATTACACTGAAGACACTGTCGTCTGACTTTGCTGAAATGACGGTTACACACAGTTCCTCCGTATACTTATTTTTATGTAATGCTTAAGGTCTCAAGGTGACATTTAACTAACTGACCCAACATTTCCGATGTGCCAGTGCCTGATCGATAACCCACAAGCACTCGTCGACATGACTATTGGCGCTGCATCGGGACAATACAGTGACACTGTAACCGGTTGTACCAGTTGTCACGAAACGGGTTTGAAAACGGACATGTAGGCAGTGAGACCTACTTTGGCTACACCAATAGTACAAGAATAAGTACATTAAGACTATTGTTTATGGCGTTGTAATCATGAAAACAGAGTTATCTTACCTTCGCACCTGACTCTCGGGGGTCAGTGTGTACAGCTGTGAGCGCAGTAGCTCGCTTGCGCAGCTGCAGAGCGGTTTGAAGTTTTATGGTCCCGCCCAACAACGAACAATTCGCCAGTTTATCTGTCACTCATCTAAAGGACTTCTGGGAAATGTAGTGCGAGTGTTTGCATTCAGATTTCTTCCAGGTTTAAACCGTGTCAGGGTTCAAGTTTCAGCTATTTAAATAGGCATACCCAGAGGACAGAGATACTATATATGAAGTAATGTCAACTATTATGAGCATTATTGAAAAAAATATCGTCTGTGTTTTTTTTTTTATCTTGTGTACTAACGTTTCCAATGGAAACCGTTCAAATGTCAAATGCAATTAATGGTGCAGAGTATACACAGAAGCAAGACTGCACAACTTTCCTGAACAAACTACATGGGTGAGGTCATGCCGAGTAAATAATAATTTTGTTGTAACTGTGACTTGACTTACTTTCTACCACTGGGTGACAGCAGTTAGCTATAAACAGAATACCACAATGAAAGAGTATGGTTAAAGCAACGGTTACTAGCTGTCTTTATCTTCTTGGGCCATACAGATATTCTTGTTGCTGTTTTTAAATTTAATATCAGCTAGCTTGCAGTGCCAACTGTGTTAGAAAGAGTAGAAAAGGTCGAGTCATTTAACTAATAATTAGCTTTTATAAATAGTTTTAAATCAGCAACAACGGTGGCAACGACGGCTGAATTAGGCAAAGACACTGGATAGCTTCTATCTACATCGTCTCCGATTAAGCTAAGGTTAGCTAACTATAACTGCTACCATGAGTAGCAGCAGGCTAATGTTAGCTACAACAACTAGTGACAGTATGCTAGCAGCATGAGCAGAAGCAGCAGGGAAGTTAAAAACAGTTAACCGGAGTACTGCAAACAAAAGTATCATATGTTATACCAGCAGCAGAAGTTGGAGAGGCAGCCAAAGCTGGGTTTCCCACGGGGCAAAGTCCAACACAAAGCAAATGTACGGTTCCAGACCACTGAGTGTCTGAGTTGGTTTTGGTAATGAAATGAGTGTAATGTTGTGGGGGTTTTGCAGCTCAACAGTGCAATATAATGATCTAATCTTTGTCCTTTTAGAGTTTCCATGTGTCAAAATGTATTTTAAAGTGCATAATTATTCTTACCAAAGCCAAATGTATCAACAACCAGTATTTGGAAGTTCATTTACATTTGGCTTTGGTAAATTGTGATAAGAATTTGTCAGTATTCAGAAACCAGTTAATTGCCAGGTAGGTCTGCACATACATTACATTTTCCTGCAAAGGTCAAGAAGCAACAACAGAAAAATTATAATACAAATATGAGGAAAATATGTTTTTTAAAAAGTATGTACAATATAAAACAGTGCTCACCATCACATCAAGTACAGTGTGTTCATCGGCAGACCATGGGCCCACTCTTGTTATTACAGTATTGTTTGGGTGTCGGTGTCTGTCTGTCTGTCTGTGTGTCTGCTGCATGTACATCCTCTGGCCAACAGAGGGCACTGTGGGGTGAAGTCTGCCATCTCTGATTGCCTTGTTTGTTATTATGCAGTGGAAATCATGGCCTGATTGTAAAAGTAGAAACAAGTAATGGGTGTAAAACTGGTATTTGTAAGACTGTAGCAGTAGTAACAATCAAACAACCAGTTGAGGTAAAAGCAGCTAAATGAGTGGTGATAAGGGTTGCTGTAACAGTAACAGCAATGTTTGTAGCAGCAATAATATTTGGTGAATTTGTTTCAGAGCTGACACTGAATGAAAAATCACAGGAGCCAAAGTGACTCATCCTGTTGTGCTGGAAGCTCGGGGTGCAGAGGGCAGATGCTGCTGATGCTGGTGTCCCTGCTCTGCTGTGTCCCTGCAGCCAACACCTGTCTGCAGTGCGACCGCAGGATCAGACTGCTACATGAAGACTTTGCCCTGTCTGCTCCCACTGTGCATGACCAGATTGAAATGAAAAAAATTTATGACTATGCCTATGTGACTTACAGAGAGACAAGCCAGGAGCGAAAGGGAGTCATTGGTAAGATCAAGACCTGGTGAAACACAAAAAATAAATAGCTTGAGTGTGAAGTATGTTCATAATTCTTCTCTGCCATTGTCTTGTGGCTGGTGCACTTCAAGGGCACAAATTGTTGTACTTATGTTATTGGAAATGCATGCCTCATGAATTTAAGAGCACATGAAAATACAACTTGTATAGTGCAGATCTCTGGCAAGACCATACCCTGTCTTGCAATGTTAACGAAAATAATTTTGTGTATCTGCCCCTGTGATTTGGGTTTGCTCCAAAAACGTAGTACTGTCTTTTTACCATTGCTCAGATCCGACCAGCCTGTACAGAGTCAGAACTGAGTACCAGAGTGAATTTGATCGCTTCTTGAAAACCCAGCACACTGGTGAGAAACAGTGTTTGTTTCCTTGTATGATCACTGGATATATTCATGAGAGCCAGACCAATCAATAACTTTGGCCAATATTAGGAATAATATTGGGTAATCTGATTTGTCTGGCAGAGACTCTCTACAATGTCAATCCTACAGGGTTATTCTTCACATTTGGAACATCCATCCCACTAATAGTTAAAACTATAAACAGCACAAAATTGACAATTAACAATCTCCAAACAGACGTTATTAAAAGTAATATTTGCATTTCGGAACATAAAACATCAAATCTGTATCATTCAAGCTTTTCCATTTAAATATGACGCTATGATGCAAATATATAACCTCAATGTCCACCAGATTTTAAGACAAATTCTGCTCTTTTTTTAAAGGATCTGTAACATTTGAAGCCATTCAGATCCTGGAGAAGGGCAGAAAGATCTTAGAAAAGCACTTGGACACATTCATCCGTGATGGTAATTGGCATGAATAACAGTGCGGGTTCTGCACAGTATGAGGCAGGGCACTTTGTGTAAGTCATTGTCCTGTATGAGATGCATTAGTTACAGATCAGTGTTTGTCTCTCCCTCAGGATTGTGCCCCAACAAGTGCGGTTAGTTTGTTCTGCCCTATCCTTCCCTCTCCATCTGTGTAAATCCATGTAGAGTCTCAGCGTGTGTACGTACTATATTTTCAGTCCATGTTTACAGAACACGTGTATGTGTGTGTGGTATGGTTTTCAGGGCTTTTGAAACGAAGGGTAATGGATTGCTCCTCTTGCCGCTACAAGATATACATCTGTCCCTCTCCCTCTGGACAGCAAAACTGTGGCGGTATATTTATTTATTTTTTGTGAATATGTATGTGCATGTTGTTGGTGAGTGTACTGGGAGTGTACCATTCCTCAGAGTACATTGGACACATGCTGTCACGAGTGTGTAAATGTGTCCCTATGTGAGGCTCGGCTGCTGCATGTCCATGTGCACGGCTAATGAAAAAGATTATTCAAGTAATCCCGATGCAAATGAATGAAGCATCTCTCTTTTTTTATCCTCTCACCCTTCCTCCAGAGTACCCAGTGCACGCTCAGGAGGGAGACCAGGCAGTGTTGAACTGTTTCCTTCCATGGCATCATGTTCTGTTGGGAAGACCAGAATACCACTACTCCTGGGCCCCCGGTGTGCCAGGAACTAAAAAGGTCTCATTGCCATCAATATAAACAAAGCATAAGATGAACTTTAAACCCACCTTTCATACTTCCTGATTTCCATGTATTACATCCTGTTCCTTTTTTAACTGCACATTATCATTGTGAATGTGCACATGTATGTCTTGCACCAAACCAACTTACAAGTCCCACTTCCTAATTTGTGCATGCAGCTGAAAGAGAGTGACTTCAAAGCCTTGGTAGTGACAGACGACTCATCTGTGGTTTTAAATCAGCTGAATGTGAATGAACAAGGAACATATCGCTGCTCTCTGCAGGGTGGAAATGGAACCGTCTTCTACAGCGTCACTTTCCTACTCACTGGTACAGTGCAGCTCTTAAACATGACATCACAGAAAAATTGTACAATGATTCAACACTGAAATAACAAAAGGCGACATGGCATCCAGGATAATTTAGCCCTTTTTAAGAGTTCCCACAAGAGAACAAACACTACAATAAACATTTTTCATCTCTAAATAATTAGCAGTAAATGAAACACTTCGAGATCTGTGAAACTGTCGGCAGCTGTTAAAATGTAATTAAGGTCTTCAGGCCCATGGCACACTAACTCTGGGAGCTCAACATACAGCAAATTGAGAAAACACATGGAAACAGACAAATCTCAAGCAAAGAAGAAGGAATCTTCACCAACCTGACAACACAGGAACATGTCAATTTAATGACACATGCATAGCATTAAGAAAAAGGGCTACAAGAAGCTCTCAACACAACAAAATTGTTTTCAAAGGACACTTAAAAGAGTCTGCTTTCCATAGATGGTGTTAAGAAATTATGTTAATTTTATTAATATATTGATTTATTTGGCTTCTTTTGACAAAATGAGCTGAAATGAATTCTCTATATGTTCAAAAGGTAAACTGAAGACTTATAATTAGATCCTGCATATGTGTGTGTGTTTGTGGTGTGTGTCTGTGGGGTGGATACTGGGTGTGTCCATTTCTTTAAGTGGGTTGGTGGTTTTTTCTCTTTTTTTTGTCTCTGTGTGGGCTTTGTTATACATTATTTAGTGTATTCTTCCATATCAACTTATTGCTGTATGGATTTTAATAAAAGGCTTATCAGGTATTTAATTGTGCTGTATACTGTAAATAGAATTGCATAAATTCACTTCTAAAAAGTGCCTTTTATCTACATTTCCAAAAGTAGCCGGTTAAATTAAGAAAATAAATCTTATGAGAGGAATCCTTTTGTAAAGCGAGTCCATGCCCTGCTGTGTGTTTGTTTGAAGGGTGGTGACGATCATGTCAAAGCCCCTCTTCGTAGTTTTGCCTCTTGTTCTACAAATCTTATTAATGTCTCTCTATTTCCTCACAGTTGATTCTTTGCCTGAACAAACTCTCCGACCCGTCATCACTCTGCCCTACCTGCCTCACGGAGACAACCACTCAATTTTTCAACCTACTGCGGGCCTGCTGGTGCCAGTCATCGCCATGGTTACTGCTCTGAGCCTGGCAGCGAGCGTAGGCCTCACAGTTGTCCTGGGGTGAGAGACACTAAGTGGGTGGAGGGGAGAAAAGAAGGCCTGGAGGTTAGCAGGAAGGGGTGGATGTGAAAGAGGTGACGGGGGACAGTCAGAGCATGACAGACTAAATGATGCAAGGTGAAGGAAGTGGTCATGTAGTCACATGGTTTGAGAAATGACTCATGACATATGAGCGTTAAGTGTGTGTCATATAAAGCTGCAATAGATTTATAAATAGGTTTGCTGTTTACAATTTAACCCATTATGTAATTAGGCTTTATCGCAACTTTTTCCAGGAAGTGACATCAGTTATTTGAGTACAAATGCAACAGGTGCTAGTTTAGATTTTAACACAAATATGGGCAGGTTTTCTGTTGTTATTTTAATGTTTTGTGTGTGGTTAGTTGGACATAAAATTGTGTTTGTAATATTTGTAGAATGATGATGAGTCGGAGGATAGCCGCAGAGGAGCCGAGGGGAAGGAGGAAGAAAGAAATGAACACACAGAACACGGTGTGATGAAGATGATGTATGTATGTAAATACACACTTTGATGACAGCAAGGTTTTACTCACTTCTGGTAGGACATTTTCATTTCAACTTTCCCAGGGCAAAGTGCCAAGTGATGTCTGACAATTATATGGAAGTGAGAAAACACGAGCTACATGCAAATGAGGCCACATGAACCATAATGGGTGTCTGGGTGTTTTTGATTGCTTCATTGTTTATCTAAAACAAAGGAAGAAAAACCCTCAAGGATTGTTATTATGAGTCATAGTGATCAAACACTGAGATCTCACTCATAAAACCAAAAGTTTGTGGTGAAGTAAAATCAGAGTGCAACACGCACACCCACATAAAAATCCCCCAGAAGCCACTCAACTTTCCGTAACATTGAGCACCAGAACACATCAATGATCTGACTCCAGCAGGGTCACGTTCCTCCTGAATGAAGTGATGCCGTTGTCACGTGGGCGTTTATGAGAGGAGTCGGGATGAGGTAAATCTCTTGGATTACAGTTTTTTTTTCTCAGGGATTAATAGTCCCAGCCATCCAATTAATCCCGGATAATCCCCCTGTGGGAAGAGGGGGAGACATGGATGGGTAAAAGCTAGCAGCAGATGTTTTCATCAGGGTTTCTTTTCATGTTTATTTACCCACAAATTCATTCAGATAGAGAGACGGAGTAAGGGAAACTTTTCACATTGGCAATCATTTTCTCATCATTCTAAAGTCACCATCGCCAGACTTTTAATTCTCTGTTTCCGTCTGCCTACAGTTTGCTCTCTGTACATTTTCAGGACACAAGCTGATGCGAAAAAAAGTCACCTTTGTTCACACAAGTTCTGTCATGATCTCCACCGCCTCCTCGTCATCCACTCAACACGTCTGTCACATGCCGTATTTCCACTCACTGTTTTTTGCCTTATGCTACTGTCAGACACTGTCAGCATCTCGCTCGCTGTCAAAGTATAAGTCAAACTTCCTGTAATAGGACAGTAAAAAGTAATCGTCATCATCAACTAATACACACCCATCTCTCAGGAATGTATCAGTCCAGATGTATTCCTGGTGGATTCTTTGCCAACCATGACGCTCTGATGTGCTAATACAGGAAAGATAATGAAACATCCGTAGTAAATGAAAATGAAAGCGAGTGATTGATTGATGTATGAGTCAGAGCAGCTAGGAATGAAGTAACCTCTGTCATTAATCATTGCTCAGGTTTTTCAGGGTAATTCTGACAAACATTTTGAATCAGAGGGAAGAGCTGTGATGAGTGCAGCAGTGTGATGATACAGTTTGAGGGCGTGTGTGTGACTCGAGGCCTGCATGGATGGTGACAGGATGTATGTGCGGTGCTGCTTCCTGTCGGGCTGCTGAGATGGGGGCGAATGTTGAAAAAATAAACCATTCTTTAAGACTCCCTCACACAGAGACGCTCACGTCACAATCCTCCAACTCAGTAGACCTCATCGTTTCACTGTGGGTTTATATATATATGTGTGTGTGTGTGTGTGTTCAAGCCTAAAGTGCGGGGTTGAGGCTACAGTAAATGCATGCTCAGCGGCTCAGCTGACAGCCATGATGAACTGTGTAGCAAAGTGTAAGTGTGTGTGTGCGTGTGTGTGTGTGGATTGAAATTGCAGCCTCAGCAGGGGGAGAGCATGACAGAGTGGGAGTACCGCTGAGGGGCCAGCAGGCAGCGGTGAGGGAGGGAAAGAAGGGAAGTGGGAACATGAAGAAGAAAGTGGAGTCAGAGGTTTGAGTGGGAGACGTATGTGGGAAGGCAGAGTAATTTCAACGTGGGTTATGAGGAAATGAAGACAAAGAAGTCAGATTGCACTTTGATATAGACTAACCCACACTGCACATGAAGTATGTTTTTCTGTGGGTTACATCAAGACAATGATTGTCCTGCATCCAGGGGTGGAAGGACGTCTAGACTATCTTACTCAGTTAGAATGACCGAACTTCATATTATTCATGTAGAATTTACGCAACTTGTACAGAAAACTACTCAAGTGAAATCGCAAAAAATAACACTCTAAAGCCCTTAACACGTCACATCTACTGTATTTCTCTATAATTAAAAATCAACTAAATAAACAACAATAACATTTTAAAAACATTTTTAGGTTAACTTTAACACTCAAATGAACCGGTTTCTTTGGGGAAATGTGATTTGATTACATTTGATTAACAAAGTCAACCAGTGAGAATGTAAAATAACTTTAACAGAAACTAGAGGAAATTAGAGGATCGTTTAGAGCCCTGACACTGACAGAAAGAAACTGAGAAAATGAGTAAATAACCACTTCAACATCAAAACATCCGACCAACCCATCTGATTCTTTATTATCTTACAGAGAATTTTGGAACTTGTAATCTTAGATAATAGAATAATCTCATTTATTATAAGATAAGTATAATACATAAGATTACTATTTAACACAATTAATGGAAAAATGAACAGTCTTTTAGTTTTATGTAAGTGATGGCCATCTTTCCCTTGTTAGACAGCTTCCTCCTAAATTGCATTAGGAGAAAAGAGGATCACGGCAAACTTCAAAAGAATATAATATCCTGTTTGCTGAACTGAGGGCTTTCATCTCATTCCCAGATTTTCTTGTTCAGCTCAGTACTTTATTAGTTATCTGCTTAAAGGATAATGTTAGTCAGATAATAATCTTTATTTTTCTTATGGTCAGTAATCCCTTTTCATGGGATTTGTTGATAATAAAAATATAAAATATCCACAGCTTTCTTTGAGGGAAAGTAAAATGTACTCAAAGTGAAATTTTGAGAAAAGTGTTATTTATTTACATATATTGGACTATCTATTAAGAGTGACACTCCACATCATCCATGTGCTAAATGAAATCTCTGTGTGTGTGATAAAAAGGTGTTATCCATAGCTGGAACAAATGGACGGAAACAATAGCTGTATCTGAGCATTTGTCTTTGCAACTATTTTCATTGAGACACAAATGTGTTTTTTTGTGCAATATAAAAGGCGATAATGCCATGGAGAAGAAAGATACACATGCGCTACAATTCCCAGCAGAGCAGTAACAAAGCAATCCCGTCCTGTTCTGGTATTTCATCAGTGCATCATTTTACTTTCCCCAGAGGAAAAGGCAACAAACAAACGGAAAGCAGTGAGGGAGAGTGTGTGATCTGCATGAGGCATGAACACAGAGGCAGTACAGCTCCTGTTGGCCTAGAGAGGCTCAGGTTTAATCTAACCCAAATAACCAAACTCTGAAGGCTGCTGTTTGAGGCCAGGGTAGTGAGGGCTGGGTTTTAACTCTCAGCATAACGTCATTCAACACAAAAACACGGGATAACCCCAAACGACCATGTGCGCGGTAGGAAAAAAAGGCTTGACGTCAGTTTCCATATGAGGAGTGACGGTCTGGCCATATATGGTCGTTCCGCTTGTGACGTTGTTCGTTCAGTGGAATAACAAGGCGTGGCTGCGGTGACCCCGCCCCTCTCACAGCTGTTATCAATGAACAAGTGAAACTCTTCAATCTAAAGCTGATTTTAACAGACCTGAGGAACAATTCAACAAGTACTCTGAGGATACATTTAAACTAGGCTTTAAAGTAATTTCCAAAATATCAACCGCTTACAATTCTCACAGAAAAAAACACCAAACCCGGATTTATTTTTGTACTCTTTGATATTTTTAGCCGCTAAGAGCAAATAGTTTATTTTTTATTCTTTTTAAAATTATTTTAGTACTTGTTTCCATTTCCCAGCCATGTCTTCAAGCAGCGAGCCTTTGGAAATCACTGGCAATGAGCTGGTCCACATCCTCAGGACCCCCCGGGACCAGTACACCTCTGCTGGGTGTGTGGTACTTGACTGCAGACCTTTCCTCGATTTTTCTTTTGCGCACATATGTGAGTCCCGGAACGTGAACTGGAATTCAATGCTGCGTCGCAGATCCAAGAGCTCGGTGGTGGCTCTGGAGTGGCTCATCCCGGACAAGACGCTCCTGGGCCGGCTGCGGCGCGGGGAGTTCTCCGCGGTGGTGGTGGTGGACGAGAGCAGCCTCTCCGTGGCCGGGCTGAAGGCAGAGAGTGTGGCCCAAATGCTGCTCACCGCCCTGCAGAACGAAGTCCAGACCCAGATCTGCTTCCTACAAGGTAATGAGACTTTAAAAACAATGTTTATGCACCTAAATACCATTTAAGGCTACTTTTAAGTTTGTGAGTTTGCAAGAAAGAATTTATTTATACATATTTTTTATTAGAACCTATACAGTGAGCATACAAATATTTTTATGTGTAAGAAAGGAGATGAAAAATTAAAAGGATAAACAAATGATTGGAATTATAATTTATATAAAATGTGTGTACAGGTTTTAATTTTTCATATTTACCATGTCATTAGTATTGCTTCATACAGAACAATTTTTAAGGAGGACTTTGGTGAAAGCTTGGGGCTTAGTTAATACTCTGTGACCTCCATTTAGGTGGATTTGAGGGATTTTCAGAGGCCTATCCAGAGCTTTGTTCCAGCTCAGCCAGCAATCACCTCCCTGTAGTGGAACCAGAGCCAGCAGTGACAGGTCGGAGAACACCAGCATATGATCAGGTAAGATCAAATACACATTTTAAGAGCTAAAAAACAATACATACAGTAAAAGAAACGAAAAAAAGTTTGTTATGTAGTGGGAAATATATAGGCCAAACTGCTTTTGTGATTATCCTTGATGTTAAACATGGACTCTCTTCATTTTTTTTATGAATATCAGGATGGTCCAGTGGAGCTGCTGCCCTTCCTGTTTTTGGGCAGTGCCATCCACTCCTCCCGCAGAGAGACCCTCGCAGCAGCGGGCATCACAGCTGTGCTCAATGTTTCCTCCACATGCCCTAACTTCTACGAGGGGGAGTTTCAGTACCTGCGCCTCACTGTGGAGGACAGTCTCGCTGCTGACATCAGAGCCTGCTTCTCCACAGCCATCGCCTTCATCGGTGAGTTTCTCAACCTGAATACATGGTAACGTCAAAGTTAGTCGACCCACCAAACACACAGTGAAGTAGCCTCGTCTTAGTTAAGTGAGTCACATTTTTTCACTCTTAATGAAACATAAAAAATCCCAAACATTTCTCTAAGCAGCTTGGACACTATAATCCACTCTGTAGATTTATGGGCCAACAGTGTAATTGTCCGATTACAAAACAAGTGGATTATGCTGCACTAAATGCAGAAAAGAAGTTTAACATTTACATTTTTCTTTTGCTTGATTTGACCCCTTCACCCGGCAAAGTTTATCTTAGGAGAAGAGAGAGTTATGTTATTTAATTATATCCAGACAGAATGTTCATTCAGTCTTTAAGTTTAAGGCTTTTTACATATTTCTGCTTGTCAAACATTCTCAATGATGTCAGAGATGTGAAATGGAGCGCAATATGCTGATCTCTCTTCCTCTTTCCATTTCGTCTCTTTCCGCTCTCCGCCTACAGACTCAGTGAAGCAGAGTGGTGGTCGGGTGCTGGTGCATTGCCAGGCAGGTATCTCCCGCTCCGCCACCATCTGTCTGGCCTACCTCATGCACACGCAGCGCGTCAGGCTGGATGAGGCCTTTGACTTTGTGAAGCAGCGGCGTCACGTCATCTCCCCCAACCTGGCCTTCATGGGACAGCTGCTGCAGTTTGAGACAGACGTGCTCTGCCAGGGGTGAAGACGCAGCAAGAGACAGAACATTTACGTGACTGTAATTCTCCTGCCTCTTGTAGGCGCTGACTGAAAGCATTATCAGGACACCTATGCATAAATGTACCATTTGTGCTCTTGACACTAGCACATTTCATGTGAATACTTTGTACATTCAGAGAAAAGCTACTGGTGCTGCTGGCATCACATGGCTGGTGGATCTGGTCTCATACTCTCAGGAGAAACTCACAAACCGCAATTGGCAATATAAACTTGTAATGAACAATTATGATCCTGAGCCAACAAGTTGGAGCAGCTATGAGGTAATTTCCCTGACATTTTATACTCCAGGGAAGGGTGCCTGCTTGTCTGGTTGTGTGCAAGTTTGTGTTTGACTTATGTGCCTGATCTTTTGCAAGGGCTGTCTAATTTTCATACTGGAAGTGAATCCTTCACATTTACGACCACTGTGACATGACATGTCTTTATGAGACAACACTGTGTTAACTACTTAAGGCAATACTGGATGAATCAAGTTTTATCATCTAATTTATAAAAATGCACCAGCTGCTGATGGTGTTTTAACTTTCTGTATCCTGAGATAGATTATATTTGGTACACTCAAGCTGGAATAAGTTTTTATTGTGTATATATAATTTTTTATTTTTATTTATTGGAACGTTTGTTAGGACAGTGTTAGTGTTATTACTGTCTGTTTCTGCACTTTAAAGTTTAACTGATTCCTGCTGTTTTTTTTTTTTCCACTAAAATGAAAACATGCTGGAAAACACACCGAGTCTGTTTATGTGCTTATTTCATGCATGCTGTGACACACATTTCACCTCCTATACTCTGAGAGATGTAGGCAATATATAGTCCACATTACAAATGCATAAGACCTGTCTGCACTCTTGCTAAACCAAAGTCTTAAAACTGCATTGCTAAGTGTTCCGGAGGATTATCCACAGAGAATGGGTTTTACAGTCTGAAGTCTTTTTTGACCTCAACAACCGCTGACATCAATTTCACATCCACTTAGTCATGTCGCGAGAACAACTTTGGACATTGTTGCGTACACTTGCAGGAGAGCAGAAAACCATAAAGGACGTGTGTAATCAGGAAGTTTGGAAAGTCAACTAAGAACTACTCAGACTTTTGACCCCATAAGCAAACCAACAATACACAGTTGTTAAATATTGCATGTGGCTTTAGTTCCTAATTTCGCAAGATTCCAGCTTAACTATTATAACATCGAGGCTGATCTCTCATATGTCGACAGATGAAGTTTAAGTACATGTCACAAGAATATATGAGACATAGTTCATGTATTTTTTTTATCATGGGTAAAGGTCTTTTTAATGAATTTCCACTCAAACCACATTAACTCATCCTAGTTTGAACACCGAATTGTTATAAATAACATCTTGTCTAATGAACATTATAAACAATGCAGTGAACTCTAAACTTAGACCAAATAGGCAGATAGGATGACCACTAATGCTGCATTAAAGACCAGCTGCCACCACTGCCTCCCTCTCTGATGCTAATTAAGCCACCCACACTCTTGTCATAGTCATAGCTAAACAAAAATAATCCACTTCCTCTCATTTGCAAGTATCCTTTGTCCAAAATCTACACAAGCGTAACTGCTGCATTTGACTTCTTTCTTCCATTAGCGACAGTTTTCCACACACGGGGCAGAGAAATAAGCTTGGAGTTTCCACTAAGAAGTAACCTCAGTTGAAAGATTTAGAAAATGAATCTTTGTGACTTTACAGTGACGTTCAGTTTACATTATTTAAATCTTTAAAAAATGTATGGATATTTCCATCAAACATATCCTTGATTTGCAGGTTGTTGCCCTTGTTTTTTAGGTGAAACTGTGCTTTACCCTTTATGTTAGTTTATTCTATTGTACTTTTTACTCCTCTATACTAATGTGACAGATTTAAAAGGAAGTTGATTGTATTTATATTGTGCTTTCCTAGTTTCTAGTCTTAGCACTTTACAATGCAAGCTGGTAGCATACATACACTGGTAGCAGAGCTAACCTATGAACATTCACACACACTCATACACACATACACACACCATTGGGGCTCAGTATTTTGCCCAGTATTTTGCCCAAGGACACTTACAGTGCACATAGACTGTAGGGACCAGAGATCGAACCACCGACCTTCCAGCAAGTAGATAAATGTTGCAGAGAAACAGGTTGGTGTCTTCTTTAACAGATCAAGATTTTCCAAAAAATGTATTACTTTGACTACTTTTCATGTAAAAAAAAACAAAACAAAACAATTCTATAATTTTGAATTACAGTCCTATACAAAATTGCTTTAAAAGCTCAACAAGGGCCTTTTCCCACCACTGAGTTTATTACTTTAAGTACATTTTCCTGATTTTCCTGACTTACATAATTCAGGAATTTTGCTTGTACTTTCACTTAAGTGAAGGATCTGAATTCTTCCTTCACCACAGCTGTATTATCGCCTTAACATCTTGATCATGCACAGGATATTAGTTTGCTGTGAGACAGCTCTCTCTGGTGGCAACTTATAGAATTACC
Organism: Serranus cabrilla; assembly: GCA_903364295.1. Lineage (NCBI taxonomy): Eukaryota > Metazoa > Chordata > Actinopteri > Perciformes > Serranidae > Serranus > Serranus cabrilla. The sequence goes on along the minus strand of CAFUXE010000024.1, from coordinate 416,617 downwards.
AGAACTCAAGATGATTTGCAGTATCCAGCAGGTGACGCCAGCAGACTGTTTATTAACTTTAAAAGGCCTTTTTATGACCGCAGATAACACAAAAAAATCCACATGCACACATCTCACACTCACACTTCCTATCTGTGCTGCTTCCTAAAACTAGTTGTCCATTAACCCGTTTAAATGGCTTTTTGGTGTCGTCTCACTTGGTCATTTATTTATCACTGGAAGCAGACTGCTCCACCTCTTTTCATTTCAACGTCTCTCTCATCTCGTTTGTTTTATTCAGTTCCTTCTAAGTCAGTCGGCTTCCTAATGAAAACAGACTCAGACTGTAACTCATCTTCCGCGACCACATTAAACTAGTGCCAGGATAAATCATATTACATTAGGCTGTGACAGTACCTCCAAAGGGTGTGTGTGTGTG
>CAFUXE010000024.1:396141-411875 GCA_903364295.1 Serranus cabrilla | reverse complement strand
GGTTAACTTTCGACTGGAAACGCTGCCATCAGTCAGGCTATCCTTCCCAGGGAAAAATTCGTTTTTTAAATTAGTAAATCACTGTAAATATTCCATTGAGACTTAATTTCACTTGATCTGAACCATTCTGTGTGCGCTGTTTAGATGAGACGTCAGTTATCCGCGCGTCTCCAAACGAGGACGCACGGAGATCGCACTGGGGTCGAGATTATTTACTCTCATACGATCTTTTATACTCACTTCGCTGTAAATGACCCTAAATTGCATCGTTATAAAATTAAATCCTATCGTATTATAGACAGTAATTAATCGGCTAAGGGAGAGAAAATGGTTAAACTTCGTGCGCAAAAGAAGTTTTAGTTTTTCAAGCTTTATCGTAACTCTGCAAAGGTTGGTGAAAAGCAGCCAGCGTCACAAAAAATAACTTCTGATTTATGGGAGGACAAAAAAAATCATTTCTACTAAGTGGCAAATCCTTTTAATTGAAAAGCAGTGATCCGTGTCTTGACGCATTGCCCAGGACTGTTTTGTATGCTTAAAATGGACTTGGTGGAGCTGCCGTGGAGGATACAAGGGAGCTACCGTTTGGAAACAACACAGGGACAAAAGGAGAGCAACTGAGGTAAATATTATACAAATTATAATGTATTCATTTTTTTAATTATAAATGTAAACACAGTATCTTATTATGCACAAGCAATGTATGATAATCGTCTGACACATTAAATCCCTTAACAGTTTTAGAAACACATTGTATTCAGTGACCAAACCTATTTTTTGTCCATAAAGACTCGTGGACAGCTAATCCCAGCATGGCCTCCGTTCTGGAGAACGGCTGCTCCATGGAGCTGAGCGGCTGGAACAGCAGTGTGAGCAGCGCCGGAGCCTCCGTGCCCTGCAACCAGAGCATCCTGAAGCTCGCCCCTTACTCCCCTGAAGCCACGGCGGCCTTCGCCACCGCCATAACCCTGATGGTCCTCTTCACCATCGTGGGGAACATCATGGTGATCATCGCCGTCCTGACCAGCCGGTCCCTCCGAGGACCGCAGAATCTGTTCTTAGTGTCCCTGGCTGCTGCAGACATTTTAGTGGCCACACTCATCATTCCCTTTTCTCTGGCCAATGAACTGCTTGGCTACTGGTACTTCAAATCCCTGTGGTGTGAGATCTACTTGGCGCTGGATGTGCTCTTCTGCACCTCCTCCATTGTGCACCTGTGCGCCATCTCACTGGACCGCTACCTGTCCATTTCCAGGGTGACTTACGGCCGACAGCGGACTCCCAAACGCATCAAAGCCGCTATTGTGGTGGTGTGGCTCATCTCTGCCATCATCTCCTTCCCTCCCCTGCTCTCACTGAACAAAAGCGAGGGAGGGGAAGATGGGGCTGACAGAGGACCCCAGTGCCAGCTGAATGATGAGCGCTGGTACATCCTTTACTCCACCATCGGCTCCTTCTTTGCTCCATGCCTCATTATGATCCTGGTCTATGTCAGAATCTACCAAATTGCCAAACAGAGAACACGTTGCCCACCAGGAGAGCCCAGGAAGGATGGGGTCGGCTCTGCTACACCAGTACAGCCCCCAAGACATGTACAAGCTAATGGAAAGGATGATGATGATGAAGAAAGCTCGCCCCCTTCATCGAACAAAACCTCCAATTCCAGACCCCCCACCCTTGCCATCACCCCTTCTCCCTCCCCAGGAGATACTGAATCCTCCCAGAATCCCACCTCCAATAATCTCCTGCAGCCTCCATCCCCTTCACTAGCCATGACCCCTGTTACAACCTCCCTTGATACCTCTCCTCATGGCCCCTCAGCTCCCCCCTCTGTGCCTCAGCCTGCCCCTGCCAAGACTAAAGAGAAGGGGAAGAAGGGCAAGCGGCAGGGAGGAAAAAAGGCTGACAATAACAACGGCGACAGCTCAAGCACAGAGAGCGATATGGAGCACAGCCACGGAGGAGGCCGAGGCAGCACCAGCATGCCAGGGTCACCTGGAGGAGGAGGGGTCCACTCCCCGGCCTCAGTCAAGCGCTACAGGGATATGATCGCCACTTCAAAGGGGTCTCGGCTGGTGCCAGGGAGGAAGTCAAAAACAGACAACAACCCTGGAGCAGCGAGGCGTAAAGCCATGGTCAACAGAGAGAAGCGTTTCACATTTGTCCTGGCGGTGGTCATCGGTGTCTTCGTGGTGTGCTGGTTCCCATTCTTCTTCTCCTACTCTCTGCAGGCAGTGTGCCCAGACACCTGCTCCATCCCCGATCCACTCTTTAAGTTTTTCTTCTGGATCGGTTACTGCAACTCCTCCCTCAACCCAGTCATATACACCATCTTCAACAAAGACTTCAGAAAGGCCTTTAAAAAGATATTGTGCAGAAGCACCAAGGGTACTTTCTTCTAGCATATACAAAGCTGCTGTATAGGACACGGACTCACAATGAAATGCCATTTCTGAGGCATATAAAAAAAACAACTATTTCCATTTTTCAGAACACTCAAAGGGCTGTTTTAAAAAACATGTTGAACTGTGGAAATTCCAGCATAAAATTTAGAACTGAGAGCCACTCTTTTACAGCCGCAGTGTGTGTAAACAGGCGACTTGGACTGTGAAATCCCATCTTGCAGCAGATACATTTTTACAGGGTGTGGGGTGAAAACAGGACATTTAATGAAGGCAGCACTAGACACTTAACAATTTAGCACTTCAATATTGCTGATAAGATTTTGATTGCAAAGTTTTATCTCCAGATCCAATTGAATAGTGGATAATGCTGAGACACAGGGTGGTGCTGAATCATAGGCGAAATGTACACACACACTCTACAAAACTGACTGAGGGAAGCAGGGAAACAGCTGAGAATGAACTCCTGATTAGTAATACAGATAATTTATTGTACAAAATGTAAGGTTTTTGTAGTTATTAAATATTCCAGGGGAATGGGGGAAAGAAAGCAAGTAAAAATAAGGAAAAGTGACCTTAGATTTCTGTGAGCCTAGGGCCATTTATTTATCAATACAGAGCACAAGGAGCACACAAGGTTAGTGGTGATTTCTTACGTCTGCAGTCTTAATTTGCCCAGCTGGGGGGCAAACATGTGCTCCTCGATTTTTATCTTAAAGCGCAACAACAAGAGAAGGTTTCTGATGATTCCAAATGCCACAGCAGAGACAAGGGCACCCATTCAAACTGAACTTGTGGGCTTTTATGAGGACTGCCTGCATGTCAGGCACCTTGCTCTCGGCCTGGTGTGGGTCATAATGGACACTCAGGTTGTTTGTAATGACACTCTTGGCTCTCACTTTATACAGAATGAGCTGAAGTGTGGGGGGATTTTGGACTTGAGGAGAACCGCATGTATGTTAATTATTGAGGTGTAAAGCAGTGAGACCCTCTTGGTCCTCTTAGCTTATTGTTTCCTGCTTTTTAATTGAACCTTGGATTATCAAAACCAATGGACTGGACTTAGCGATCCCTCTTATGAACTCAGTATTCGGACATTTATGAAACAATCAAAACTGTTTTAGCCTCAGAGGTTATTCACAGGATCTAACGGGAGGGGCATCTGCTGAAGACTGAAAAAAAATGCTATTATACCACATTATTATCAGGAACCTGATTTAGCAGGTAGACATTTACATTGACTGTAAAGGACAGATGAACAATGCAATTATGGATGTGTAATGTTGCCCCTAATTACGCCTACATGGGTTATTCTGAGAGCCATTTGGCTGAGTCACTCTTCTCTATCAACGCCTCTGGCACATCATCGCCTGCAATGGACCTCTACATGGCACATTTGGTTTATAGCTGAGAGGCGAGAGGATGAATGGTACATTTATTTTTCTCACCATGAGACTGAGGCTCTGTCAGCTTCCTCGACTTATAAAAAAAAATGTGTCTGTAACTGTGAACAGCACACAGGCTTATTGACTCAATGGGACAAGGGCTGTCAGCAGCAACACTTCAATTTACTAATTGTCTTATACTGCTGACCTGTGTGAGTGTGTGTGCGCGTGTGTGTGTGTGTGTGCGTGTTTAATGTTTTTCTGTAGAGTGTCAGTGCCTCCTCTGGCTGCTATGTACTACAGATCTACTGTAATATTGATAAGAATAGAGACCAGACTTTCTGGTGCAGGCATCACTCTGTGAATATTTCTTCTTGATGGACGGATCAGTGGTATATCGCTACATTGACGGAGTCTTATTGAACTGAAAGTCAGTGTTTATCAGTGATGTTGAGTACATGGCTTTTTAGTGATCACCCTCAAGGGACCAAAGAGCCTCATAGGACACCAGCCTGACTCAGTGCTATCGGGCTCTGTGTTGCTTTAAGGAAGTATTACTTTGTATTTGGTGTATGTGACGGGAGGCAAAGATTGAAAATACTGTATTATTTATTTCAAACTATTTTGTGTTTTCTGTCTGTTACCTATTTATTGTTCAGTTACTGTGCTTTTATTCTGAAAGTCAAGCAAAGTGGAACTGGTATCAAAGAGCGAGAACACTGTACAGATTTTTAATATCTCGGATAAGAGCAAAATTGATTTACGCCATCGAGCTCTCGCTTAGTGGAGTTTGAGCTGTATTTGAGCTTGGGGGCGAGGTTTTTATGTTGAACTGAAGGAACACTGAGTGAACTTTGAGTTATGTGCATAATGCATAATCTGCAATGCAACATTTGTCATTGTTATGTCATCTAGTTATAGTATGGTAAAATGTTCAATCTGAGATACAAGCACATTCATGGATGTACAATTTATCAGCGTGATACAGCAGGAAAATCTCTCTTCAGCGATGTTGTCAAACTTTTTCTGAGAAACTAATCGAACATGAAAATGTCAATAGCACCCGTAGCCAGTTGCAGTTGGATGATTTGCAGGCTTTGTGCAGGACATTAAGGCTACAATCCATACCACACAGAGCTGCTTGGAGATTCAGATAAGTGATAAAACAAAATGGCTGAGAGTAAGAGCTCCGTGCACTCATGCAACTGTTCCCTGCCCTCATGTGAAATTGTTATTTTCTCTTCAGAAACAAAGAGCTATAGCAACGCAATTATAACAAAAATAGCCACAGAGGCCATCATTTCATGGCTGTTTCCAATAAAGATGAGTTGCTGCTGTTCAAACTCCCCAACCATGGCTTAATGTGGTAAGACTGCTGCTTTGTTTATTTTTAAAAGTATGAATTATGGCTTAAAGGTGACAGATGCAGTAATCTGCCTCATGATCACCATCCTCTCCCCTGAAACCGCCTCTATTGTCTCTTCTACTATGTTTGGACCAATCTGCGTGGTCTGAGCTTTACAATCTTCTATCCTCCCATCTGTCATCATCCCTCTCCAGTTTGGAAATAAAGCTACTTGAAAAAGGCATGAGTCATTCCCCGCTTTGTTTATTTCATATATTTTCACATGATACAACATCTTCGATGAGGGAAATAAAATAAAAGGTCATTTCCCGGATGAAAATGACCAATAAGTTGTTTTGCAAATATGAGTGTTTTTACAGAGGGATGTTTTTCCTTGCATACATGTTGAACCAAATGGCAATCCAAAGCAATTTCTAACCATTATAAAACAGCCATGAATGGCAACATAACTTCAGGAAATAGTCCATAACAGTGTGGGCTGATGGCGGTTCAAGATGTCATTGGAAAATCTCTGATCACAGTGGGACATGAGAAGTAGGCCGCAGCAGTGATGTCGCCTGCTGCCAACAAACACAGAGGAAGTCTATAAGGAATTGGAGCCTGTTGCCAAATATCACATATGCACACACACACACATTCATACTCAATGTGTCATTCTGCACCAAGTGTCACATACTGTATTCAAGTCATGCAATAGGCTCAACCCACACAGATGCACACACACACACACACACACACTCTTGTAGTGACAGCTTGTTATATTTGAGGTCAGCAGGCCTACCGTGAATTGTAATTGATTTATGCTGATGCGCAGTTTGGGGATTTCTCAGCACTGAATCAAGCCTCTCTGTCCTGCTTTTCATTCATACACACACACACACACACATCTCCACTCAAAGAACACAAACAACCAAAGGATGCCACACCTTTTTTCATATTCATGGCCGTGCTGTGGTTTGAGGTGCAGAAGGAGGTGAACAGATAACTTATCATAGCCAAGCGTAGGAAACCGTGAGGTGTATGTTTACGGTGTTGTATATTCAAACAGACACAGGGTCCCTAAGCTGCTTATTCTCCAGCCTCAGCTGGAATATAAAGCAGGCCTGATTGGTGGCAGGCTGCGGACCCTCAGGAGAGCGGATGGAGAGAGTCCGACTAACATGAAACATAACCTACTCATTAGCTTTTTATTCACACAGCGTAAAGCCTTGAAAAGAAGAAAAAAGGACACACAAGCTCCTATACAAGGAGAGTTAAACACATACACACAAATGTAGAAACACAGACACCCATTAGCTCTCATTTTCAAATTTGTGATGGATGTATCATTTCATGGTATGAATATGTATGTGTTTGGAGGGCGTTCCAGCGCAGAGCATTTTCAATTTCCAATCTCCTGCACGTTATAACGCCAGATAGATTTCTTCACTCTGTAATTTGGCTGTTGAAAACACCCAAGAGGCAGGATGAAAAATGAGAGACAGAACACACTCAGGCTCTCTCACTATTGAAGGTGGAGGCATTAAAATGCACTTTCGCTTTGTGAGATCTGTGATAAAAACATCATTTTTAGGGGGCACAGGCAATTATGATTAGAATCGCTTTAGGACTCTTTGGCTGCTTAACGGAGTGGTACTCAATGGTCGATAGTGTGTGTGTGTGTGTGTGTGTGTGTGTCTGCTCCCATAGTTCTATCTTTGGGAGGACCAAATTGAGCTTGGAACACTGACAGTGAGAAAATTAGGACATCTTCTTCAAAGACTTAAATAGTTCTGGTTTAGGCATGTTGTTGTTCATTGTTTAGCTAGTTTAACTTGTCTCTCTGTTAGCTGTTACCTTGGCAACAACCGCCTTCACTGGGGTCAGAAAAATACCCAATTAACACATGTTTACACATACACTACACACAGTAAATAATACATGTTTAACCTTGCTGACCACAGTTTAGCAAGCTAATTCTCACTGCTGCTCAATCTGCCTGTGCCCGGATGTTTTGGGATATTTATGTTATCAGAGTGCAATTTTATATAACATATGCATTTATAGCGCTTGATTGTTTTACTCTTGTGATTGACAGTGTTTTTTTATTCCATGTGGGCGATTTGAATATTTTTTCCTCCTATATCTGATAATACCAATGATGTTAAAGAAGTTGTCAGCTGACCTCATCATCAATTTAATTGAACTAAATTGAGTTACTGTGTAACCATTGCCCCCAACACAGTGACTTTACATCAAATCAAATACAATATATAAACAAACACAACACTTAACGCATTAATTTAAACACCCAGCTTCTGAGTTGTGGAGTATGGGAGACCATTCCAGTGAGATATGGCTCCAAATGGTGCTATTTTTAGTGCACTGGTGTTGGTTGAGCTAATTTAATGTGTAAGGTTTCCATGGCTCAGCCCTCCAAACAGCATTAGCTTATACCTGTGGTCCCCCTGTGGACCGACTGTAAACCCAGGACAGACCAGGTCAACATATGACCAATAATGTTTTAAATGGCAGGCAGAGATGGACATGTTATCATTATTGTTGTTGTTGTTGTTGTTGTTGTTGTTCATTTTGTTTCATAAAACACATCTAATTGGTTTTGTAAAAACAATGATATAATTATTATGTATTTCATTTTTTTCCTCATCTACCCTCCTGGTGGCCCCCTATTTAAAAATCAATGGGATCCACAAAGCATTACCTCCATGACGGTCCTCACAAGTACAGAAGTACAGACATATATGTGGTTGTGTGAGTGTGTGAGTTTGAATAAACCACAAAATAAAAGTTCACTAATTGACACACAATAGCTGTGTCAAAATAAAAGCCATGCAGTTCTCCAGCTGGAAGTGTGATGATTTCTAGAAAAATAATATTGTATGGTCTTACCATTGAATTAGAAATGAGCCTCATTTCTGCTGTCCCTGTGGACACAATTACTTTTATGTTTTTCATGGGTATAAACGCTGATGCAGTATTGTGCCTCCTGGTGTTGGTAAAGAAAGGAATCGAGAGGCCAAATTGTCACATTATTATCATGGGCGGCATCAGGCTCTGCTGTAATAACTCTATTAGTGCTATGTTTCTTAGTCGAAGCCGAGCCAGTACTCTGATGGGAATCCAAATCAGAACTGAATCATCTGATTGAAAATGGCGCTCGCAGGCTGTGAAACGGCCATCAAATCTGAAGCTGATGTGATGGCGGATCAACACACAATAAAAGAGATTACTTGTGCAGTTGTGTTAAACTTCTTAGAAAAGTTGCCCAATATGAAGAGGGGAGGAAGACGGCTGTGGTTTTATTTAGCCTGGCCGTCACGGAGAGGTCAAAGAAGTTCAATTTGACACGGAGACACGCACGCACATACCGTCACACATGCGCACACACGCTGAGGCAAACACAAACAAACACAAAGTCAGAGTACACACACACACACACACCAAAGCGAAGCACACACAAAAAGAAACAAACTCAAGCCTAAAATAGAGAAACAGATGACTAACACTCAACTGCACAAACAGATATGCACTTATGAATGTCAGCACACACACACAAACTGTATGTGGCCACACAAGCTGTCACATGGGTACACACACACACACACACACACACACACAGCCTCACAGACAGCAAAAAATGCAAGAATCAGATTAAAGATTATTTTCCTGATCCTGTCTCGATTTTCTGACATTCTGTCATTTTTAGCTCAAGTTTTAGTATCGCTGCACTGTATAATTCATTTATTGAGCCACAGTAATCAGTGCAACATCAATCTTGTCTCAAACTTTTTCGAAATAAATCTTTTTGGGGTGGAGGAGTGAGGATGCAATAGGAAGGGTGTTTATTGACATAGGCTGCAGTATAAGTTTCAGTGCATGAAAGTACGTGTGTGTGTGGGTGTGAGTGTGGTTGTACGTGTGTGTGTGTGTCACTTTTGGCACAGGAATGAGAACAGGATGTTGCTCGGTGGATATGAAAGTGTCTTGTAGTGTACTACAGTAGGCCAAATGATGGTCATAACACTTTTCGAACAGTTTGTTACAAATAATAATGAGACAAATTCCATTCAATACGGTGGTGCTATTTGGGGCTCCCGCATCTTTGACCTACGGTTCCATCAATTTCTGTTGAATTTTTTGCTGATGTCTGCAGTCTGGGACTCCTTCCAGGTGCGTGATGTAGCATTTTGGTTCAATGAGATGCTGAAAGTCTGCTTCGATTTACACTGAAATGTAGTTTTAAAGCCACTTTGCCTATGCCTGTGCTTTATTTACAAAAAGCACTTAGAACAATATGCTGTGTCAGCATTTTTCATAAAGTACACAGGTATGAACTTTGTCCAACAAAGTTTGCAAATGCAGAATGGAGATTACTCTGACAGACAGAGGTCAGACGTGGCTCCCCTGTTTGTAAAATAATAAAAATTAAATGGCTTTGTTTGGCCGTGAGTTGCCTGGACCCTGGAGTTTTAAAAGGGCGATTCTTTCTCTGCTTTCTGCTTTATGATGAGTGATGCAGTAAAGTTCAAGGAGCTGATGGGATTGCTTATATGTGCATGTATGATTTCATGTGACATATAAAAAATAACATTGATTGATTGATATTATTTGAAAGACTCTTCATTATCATGAGCAAAAACAATAACAGCAAAACAAATCATTGTTCGTGCCATCCTGTTTCTCCAAACATTTTTGGAAACCTTGCCAAGATTTATAAGAGAAGAGTGATACTTTTGTAGTGAACTGGTACCAATCTCCTCTTCTTACTGTCAGTTAAAAGAGCATGAGAGACTTGATGCAGTCTAAGGCTGCAGTAAAGACTGGGTTGGACAGGAGCTGGGTGGATGGGTCCAACATATGGCGAAACTTTGTCCCAAAAAGCCGTTGTGACCTATTTGATTGTAAAATTAAAGGTTGTATCTTATGTTAATGTATATAAAAAAAAGACTGGCCTCCCCTAAAAAACAACCCCAGGTGTCATTTGTACAGCAGCTTATTACGACCCATATTTACGTGTTCTTCTGGACATACCTTCTGGTGTCCATAGGAATTCTGATGGACACCGAGGCGGAAGTGATGTTACGGATTGTAAAAAGAAAGACAGAAGTGAAGATATGCAGATGAAGAACAAAGTTAACATTCTTATTTAGTAACATGACTTAACCTTCTGTGCGTCATTCTTTGCATCACCTACCTTATTTCCAGTAGTCAGGTCCATTTATTTCACTTTTAGAACCACTTTTGTAATGTCTAACCATATATTTCCCTCCTAAAATAGTTTTGTTGCCTTGGGGCTGATTGCGACTGTTTAAGGTATATTTACAGCAGAGACCGTTATGTTTAGGAATGATTAACAGCAGGGGCAATACTTTAAGAAATGCTCTCGTGGGTTGTATTTGAGGGTAGGAATGACCTACATGTGGTGTTTTAGTTTGGAGGACTTGTTTGTAAATAAACTTCTGTACGTGGATACGGCATCTTTTTTTCCTAACCTTAGCCATCTTGTTTCATTGCCTAAATCTAACCAAGTATTTTTGGTTCCCATTGTTAACGATGTGTCCAAAACAGCATCTGTCACATGGATAAGAGTGTGTATGACTGTGAGACTGTTACATTTCCATGTTTCGTATTTCCGTTCTTGAGGAAATGTCGAACAGATAATGTATGCCAGTAACTATGGCATGAGTGATTTGCCCTTTCCCAGTGTAACAAGAAGAGGAAGAAAAATCAGTCAAGCTTAGTTTTTCTTGGAATATCTTGAACTAACAAGTTGTTCTTTATCAGTCTATGTAATACAGTTACTGCTGATGGCGGGTTTCTGCTCATTTCCCTACACACAAAAAATAAAAAATTAAACCATAGCACCATTTTATAAATGAGGCAGCTGACCTTAGTTTCCTGGCATCATCCCACAGTTTCTCCCCTCTGCTTTGAAGCCCGAACAGTGACTGATTTCAGTGGTTGGCCTCTCTATCATCAGTGCAGATGAAGGGCCCCATGTGACTAACAGGAGGCGAGCATCAAGCATAGCGAAGAGAAAGGGGCATTTATTTCTTATCACAGTCTTAACATTCAATCCTTGTTTAGGTTTTTGAATCATGAATCTCTCTGGGTTTCAAAGCTTTTCACTGTAGTTTTTAAAAGAATATATAATATGTTTTAGTTCACTTTGAAAGCCAAGAATGAGGCCAGCAGACAAAACACTCTGGACACAACACAGAATATGTTTTTTTACCTCTTTTATGAGATTCAGAGATCTCCAGTGTTGTCTTCTCCACTCAACCGGCACATATATTGGTATATTTCTATGTGGGTACCTTTGTGCAGACTGCATTGAATAATATATTATTACATTTTCAGTAATTCTACATGGCCTGGAAAGGTCATGGTATGTAGAGAAGATGAGGTAGCTTAATCCTGCAGCATTTTGTGTTAATGCTTAAATATTTCTGATATCTATCACTCCCCAGCACTGAGCTAGAAATGTGTGAATCCGACTGCAAAGAAAGGACACCCTTTTGTGCTATCTATCATATGCTGGCAGACTCCTGAGACAAGTCATCTGAGATGTTTATGATAAATATGTCTTGTAAGCCTCCCTGTGCCAAGTAGATAATACTCTGCAAACCATATTCCAGAAAAGGGTACTACTAATTCCAGGATGTTGAAGTGCACATACAGTGTTCCCATGCCAGTCATTTTGGTAATGTTGAATGTCAAATGTCAAAGCCATTTAGCAAGATGTTGATGAGATTTTCCCCGGAACACGCTGCAGAGCAGAGACATAAAACCCCCACTGACTTTCAGTGTAAAGACCAAATTTATGTGGTTTCGAGTGGATTTTGCTGCCAGAAATAAATATTTTTAAGCATTGTAAAAACATGAAACAAGTACCCCTCAGTGTAATGTCACACAAGAGGAAATTATTGATATTCAGTATCTAATTTTCCCCTTCAGGGTCAACATGACATTTCTAAACAACCAGACACAGTCTTGCTTCTAAATAGGGTTTGTCTTTTATGGGAGAGGGGGCAAGGCTGCTGACATCACCAGCCATTCATACCCCTATAATGTCTCAATTTACTCACATTGTGTTTGTTTCAGGTCACTTCACGTCCTGCCCTCATGTTCTTTCCCTCCTGTGTGATTACCCTCCCTGTCCCTGATTGTTTTAAACTCTTCTCAATGACACTGAATTCCGAGTGTATCATTTTTGTACCTCCTCCTGCTTTACCTCGCCTGCTCCTGTGTGGGAGAAGGGTCTATTTCAATGCTCTACCAGTCTGTGCGACAAGTTCAATTATTAATTATGCTATAGAGTGAAGCAGGAATGAGTCCTAAAACCCAGAAATGACTTAACATTTCTGCACTTCCAGTTCCATCTTTTCAAAATCAGTGGGGATTTTGACTGAGTTATTCCTTGGATGCTTGAAATAAAGTCTGTGGTTACCAGAAGTTGAACACATTTTTATGTTCTCTTCTATGAAATAAAATACATCAGTAAATGCCGCACTTGTGAATTTTGAAGCTTTTACATTTCCCAAAAAAGGCACTTAACAACAAGTGGCTAAATGAGACTACAGAGGTTTTCAGGGACATTAGATGTCTTAGTGAGTTGAGTGGCGGTGATGTTAAAGTCATACAACAGCAGTGCAGTTTGTGAATAGTGTAAAATTAGCTTTTTACTTCGGGCAAATGCATTTACACTTAAATTAAAATAGTGTTAATTTCCAAAGATGATCTTGCTGGAAAAAAGCAAGTATCATAAACTTCTGTTTGCCACTGAGCATATTTTTGCAATAACCCCAAATGCTTTGACTTTTTGTAGAAGATATGAGTGTAATGCTAACTTCCAAGTTGGCATAAAAAGTCAGTCCTATTTAGTTTTCTATTTACCAATTACATGTCCCCTCTTTTTTCTGTCCATGCAATTACAAATACATTTAAAGCTATACTAAAAACATTATACTATGCACTTGGGTGAAATAAAATATTTTTTAAGGAACAAACTTTTTCTTTTTTTTTACAAACTCTGCCACCTGAGGGCACAAACGCCAGACTGCAGAGCAGAAGAACAACAGCTAAAAACACAGCTTGGCACTTACATCCTCCTGTCTCTGACACACAAACATGCTTGTGTGCATGTGTGTGTGTGCTCATGTTTTTTATGTATGATCGTCTCGAAGAAATTTCACACTCTCATTCCGGTACAACACATGACAAGTGGTGGTGGTGGGGGGTTCAGTCCATGACTGTTGAAGGCAGATCTCCTGTGGATGCCATTGTGTGTCAGATGACAAAGCGGCTAACTGCGTGATCAGAGACGAGGCAGGCGCCAGGAGAGCAGAGGGTAATTTGATAGGGACGGGTGTTCCTGATTGACAGCTGAGGAATTCTCTAGATTGCTTATCAAGCGTTGTGGCTACTGAGTACTGATCGAATGAACAATAATGAAACATGACACAGGGCTAGCACGAACGGGCATCTGGTGGTTCTTATGGTGAAAATGGAAATTTCTCACACTCATGCATGAACGCACACAGTCACATTAAGAAGGTACATTTTTAGCTGCTGAAGAAACTGAAAGCTCTCATACAGCAGCACAAAATCAGCTGAGTCTTGGTAAATACAAATCGTGCAACTGAAGAGTCATCCTCCGCTGCCTGACATACACCGTAATGGCATTACCGGATATAATCACCCTGTTGCATTGTGGGAATGAACTCCTGAGTCTGGCAATTAGCTATCAAGGTAATTTTGTGCACGTGTGAGTCCTGTAATGATGACTGTGGCATGTTTGTGCCAAAGCATATTTCATCTGAGGCAATTATCCTGATATATCCTGATACGTCTTCGAAAGGCTCATCATGCACCAGTCTGGCTTTAGTGAGTGTACGCATGTGTGCCCTCTGTTCGATTTATATGTGGGTGGATGCCTAATTATCTCAATATTCTGCCTTGCTGAAAGTACACTAAATACTTTATTGACATCATGCATAGCGTGCAGATGAACACCCCCATGCAATGGATACCAATTAAAGATATTCAAAGCATATATGGTGAGTCAGAGTCAGCCGGTGATGCGTCTGCAATACAGAGATGGTTGAGAGACACAACACTTGGCTTAAAAAACGTGTGAAATTTCCACACCTTCAATAAATATGTTAACAAATACATCATCGCCCAAATTTCTGTGGTAGATGTTGTTGTATAAATCATCAGCTACGATAGTATTGGTCAGTCATGTGCGATGAGGAGCAGACACTGCTGGCTTTTCACCACATTTCTCCAAGACAAGACTTGTACAATGAAACAACAAGAAAGGAGAAGGAGGAGAGCTAAAGAGGAGACCATGTGGATATGTATGATTGCAACCACAATCAAAAGAATAATTTTGCAGGTGATTGAGTGTACCTGTCATAAATAATGTAACCAAAGCTTAAATTACACCTTGTAGCCAATTAAACCTGTAGGCGTGCCCACTCGGTACGTAGCATGAATGTCATGTTCATAATTCATCCAAAATGCCAACCATGCTATATTTACTTGTTGATTAACATGGGATAGTCAGTAGGGATATATACTCACACCCCTTTTTCCCTTGACCTTCATAATGAATAACTTAAAACAGCTACGGGGAGTTAGTAACTGATCATGAAAAAAGTCTCAGTTAAATCCTGATGCCTCTATAGCAGCTACACAAGCAAAAATTACCATCAGGGAAAATACTGCCCATTTGTTATTGGTCTGGATTTAACGATTTATGGCATTCTGACCAGTAGAGTCGATGTTTACATTTTCACAGGCAAGGTTTGACAGTGAGTAGGACATTAGCCAGTTATTTATCTTACACAACCACAAATAGATACATTACCTCATCACTATGTATCTGTCAAACAGCTGTGTTTAAAAAATGTTCATTCAAAATGTTCAAAATGCATGTGTTTGCATCTGTTTTTGACCACACAGACCTCCAAAACCAACATATAATTAATGTTTCTTGTTGTTTCTTTAAAGCTACACTAATTAATATATCTATATTAACAATATATTAATTTGTTATGTGCATGTGAAAGTGGTCCCTGATTAAAACAGCAGTTTAACTCAGCTCTATAAAGCTTTTTGCTTCATTTAGCTCATTGTTTTGGTTAACTTTGTTTTCAGTTGCAAGAAGCAGTGAAAACCGACCCAGTGTACACAACTTGCCCAGCACCAATTAGCAGGCAGTCAGAGCTAACGACTAGCTGAGGGGCCAGAGATATTCCTTAGGACTTGGCAGGGAGCAAAACATAGCTGAAAGGAGGGTGAATATTGGACTTAGATTCACCAAGTGGGCAGATATGTGACTCCAAATGAATGTTAACGATTGCATTCCACATCATCATCATTTTTTTCATCTTTTCCCACAAAGACACAGCTCTCCAACAACAAACTTTAAACAGAAGTTAAAGGAAACCTATAAACATATCATGATTTAACATGCCCTGACACTCAAATTATGTTTTGTTTATGCTATAGTATATGTTGTGTGGTCCCTGTGAGGCCCCTTGCTTTGAAACTGAAAAGCTCCCGAGGGGGGGG
>CAFUXE010000024.1:384719-396135 GCA_903364295.1 Serranus cabrilla | reverse complement strand
TGTTCAGCAGCTTCTCCTCTTCTTGCTGAGCCATAAAGTGACGCCAGCATCAGTTTTCATGTCACAGAGGAAAAGATGAATAATTTGGGGATCTTTTGGGCTCACCCCAGGTGATTTTACTGATTAACATACCTTCACCCGAGGAGGGCAAACCAATCAGTCAAATTACCTTGGATGAATATCAAATCCCTCAAGGCCTGGTCAATACTTCAATACACTTACATTGGAGAAATCCTTCCACTGGTGTCTTGGAAACAAGTAACTTATGATTAAAAGAGGGCAAAGAGAGATCTGAAATGCACCGAATGCTTAATGTTGTTTGCACATCTCCCCATCTGTTTAAACTGACTCAGTAATAAACTAAAGCACTACAGACATGATGCACCCTCACAGGGAATTTTGAGGCTTACCATTCAGTCAAGTTACAATCCATATATTTCACTGGCAGCTAAACTACAAGTTCTTTGGTTTTGTATTATCTTGGCTGCAGCTTCTATACTGGGATGAGTCAACAGTCTTTGAGTCTCTTATCTGTCTGGCTTTATTCTCTTTTTAGCCTCTTCTTCAGACAAGCTACAGTTTATCTGCCGTTCCCAATGACCTGCCCTGTTTGAAGCAGTCAGGTCACATAGAAGGGGTTACTGGCCTAACTCCATGACAGGCTCAAACACAAGATCCTGACATCTTGATCCAGTCGAATAAACACCTGGGTCCTTATGACTTTAAAGTCAAGGTGGGTGTGAGAAGACTACACTGATAAGATAAGCAGTTGTTGGCATACCATTGCAAATGACAAGGAAACATAATCATAACAAAATGCATTGATGGTCATAATAAAACTGTATTATGACTTTACACACGTTATATGCCAAAAGCTAATTCCCTTTCCACTGTCAATGAATAATACATGCACATAAAATGAGGTTGTGTCCCAATTACTTTATAGTATATTCATATTATAAATTTATTTAACTTGCACATCTTTCTAAATGACTGTTTTGGCAGTTGTATACAACTACCTCTGGCATGTTACCATTTTTTCATGTTACTATTTTATAGTGACCCATACCAAAGCATGTTAAACACTCTTGAGGGTGGGTGGGGATAAAATATTTTACGTAAAATATTTATAATTTTGCATGTTTTAGGGCCTGCATGTATTTACATGACCTTTTAGCTTGGATCGTTTTTTCTTTTTTTTCTTTTTGCAGTGTAATGAACAACTTAAAAAAAGAAAAATAGGCCATTGAAAGTATTATAAAAGTATTTTCCTCTTTTAATAACATTGTCATTGTCTACAAATTACATATAACATAACATATATACAGTATGCATATGGAAGAAAAAAAGCCACAGTAATTTGAACTGGCATCCATATTTGATCATTTAATTACGTTTAATATGATATGTAATTTCCGGTATCCATCTTTGTTTTGATTAGGAGACTACCTCTAGGGTAGCGTCTCCTGTGCAGCGGTACGAATATTTTATTTGAAGGATTTTGGAAACACTTTCACTACACTTGCGGTAAGTGTTGTTAACGAACTTTTTGGAAGTTTGCCAAAGAGTCAGAAAGACGATGCTGTAGCGTTGTTGTGTGAGGGGCAAAGTAACGTTAGCTCAGGGGTGACTCACCATAGCACCACAGGGGCCATGGAGGCTGACAGCGAGAGCGCACCATGTTTAACATTGAGTTAATTTATTAGTAAACTTGTCTTTGTTCTGTAGCTTTAAGGGTAAAATGCTCCAGGGGCTTTTGTATTTGTCTTGAATGGTAAGGCTAACGTTTAATAGCTAACGTTAATTAGCATGCTAAAGCTTCACCTAACATAGCTAACAGTCATACAGCCAAACTTGCTGTCACCGCAGACTCTGAAGCTCTTTGACTTTTTGAGGAGGTTAACTACACCACATGGCTTGAGTGTCTTAAAAATATATCCCTTAGCACGTCCAGCTGTTAGCGCTGTTCCTCTGCAGACCTAGGTTATTTTACAGTTAATGTCTTTATCTTTTGTAAACAGCGGGCCGGTGTCTGGCCCTGCAAATACAGGTCAGCTTGGTGGGCATAAACACCAGAACAACAGTCCTTTTTGGAAGATGTATTCACTGCTTTATACTTGATTACGTAGGGGAACTGACCATGCACACCTCTGTGCTTGTTGCTGACATTTTTGGCTGATGTTTGAACTATAATTCTTTGTTTCTCTCCCTCCAGTAATCCCATAGGTCCATTTCTATGTAGGTAACAATTTAGTGTGCTGTTTGAGATTACAGCACGCTGTAAATCTACTTTGTTTTTTAGCAAGATTAACAGAAAAACTAAAAATATAGCAAAAGACAATAAAGCGCAAAATTTAATACTGTCAGGAGTGTTTCCCTGCCTTTTGATCCTTCTGCGCCATTTAATGACAATATTGCATCTAATATTACTGCATGCATCAAGTTAGTTGGCAGGTAGCTTTGATTTACAACTAAATGCACTGTTCTAAAACACAATATACATTAATTGTTCTTAGAGTAGAGTTTTCTCATGTTAGTTTCCTGTGGTGGAGATCATATTTTTTTCACCTGTTGGTATGCAGGAAAAACTTTCACCATTGCACATCTTTGTGCTGACAGAGACATTGCTGGACATTTCATTGATGTTTAAATAGGATAACTTGTGAGAATTCCCCCTGGTACTTTTACAACCCATTTGCTATATCTCACTGCCTGGGGTGCTTTTGCAGATTCAAGATGTTTGCCTTCACACGTTCAGATGTTTGCTCTTATGTTTCTGACAGGTAGCTGTGACTCATCAGGTGGAGTGGGTTGTTCAGTAATTGGTCCAGGTTGGCAGTTGAATCTGGCTCCTTCTGTCCACATCAGAGCCACTGAGCAAGATATTGAAATCCAGGTTCTCCCTGTGGTAAGTATGGTTCATCATAGCTTGTCGCCAGTGGTGGTAGAGTGAATGTGGAGAATATATTATTGTAGTCAATATAACCTTTGCAGAAAAAATGTAATTATTACCAAGGAGCTGCTATCATACTGTGATTACAACAGTGTGTGGGAATAACACATTTTAATGAATTATTAAACAATGTTTTTAATATTAATAAGAAATGACTGGGAGAGACAGACCCTAATGTGGATTAATTGTGGTAAAGGACAGTTTTGGACAGTGAACAGTGCAGGCTGATTTAATCATTGACTGGAGGAGGAGGAGGAGGAGGGTGTACTGTAGTTATTGTAGTCCATTGGAGAGATCTTGCAATTCAGAGCCTCCAAAGGTGTCTGCTTTGCTGTCCCACGACCCAATTTTGACCGATGTGTTTTTGTCTTTTTCTTGTCGCTCTGTTTGTCTTTGAATTCCCCCTCAGCCTGACATCTCCCCACTCCATGTTTGTACCGTTGATGTGGAATAACTATGCACACATTCCTGCCAAACAGAAAGGGGCTTTTGAAACTCTTTTCTTTTGCTGTGTAACATGAGCTTCACTAAACAAAGTGGGCTTAAAGGGTAACTACACCCTTAAATTCTGCTAGGACCCTTTCTCCCAGCAAATTTCATACAATTATTTTTATTAAAGGGAGTCAGGGGGCAGTTGCTTTCTTGCAAGGTTGACTTCCTTTTGCGACGCTTTTAAAGAAGGCATATAGCGACAAATCTAGGCTAACCTCTTGGACGGACCTTAACTTCTCTCCTTTCTCCATTTTTCAGTGAATGTGCTCTTATGTGGCTGTCTGTCTCTGGACTGACTCTGTTTAGTGAGTGTGGGAGAGAAGCAGCATGTTCAGTTGATCATTTAGCAGCCAGACAGAAGTGTGAATGAGCCGTGAATGTGCATACTTAACAATTTAGCACTAATCCCCATTGTTTTGTCCCAAAAAATCTTGCTAATTTGTTTTTATTCTTAATTGTTTTACTTGACAAAGTTCAGATTTTTTTTCTCAAAATACACAGCTTACAAGAGTAAATGTATTCTTGACACTTCAGTATGACAGACGCTGTAAAAAACTTGTGAAATTAAAAGTTGATTTCGATGCAAAGTGATGAGATGACAGCTGTAATGATAAGTAATAGCTAATGATGAAGGTTGTCAGGGTCAGTTTAGTTTGACATTTTCTAAAATAAGTTAAGTAAAGTTTAAAAATCTTTAGAAAAACACTGTATCCATAAGCTAAGTGTCCTCTATTTCTTTAGTGATAAAAGGTGTGCAAAGAAGTGATGACATTGAACTCGTAGAAAAATCCTTTTGTTAAAATGAACATGAGGGGCAAATGTGATTGGAGGGATTTAATAATGTAGTGTGTGGAAGAACTGATGGGGAAATTAAAAACTAAAAAGTCACATTTGGTAAAAGTTACTGAAGTGATTCAAGAATCAACACTGACATCAGTGTTTCCCCCACATGGACCATCTGTGTCACTTTTATTGCTGGTGCCACATTTATTTTTATAAATAATGAAAATGTCATTATGAAACCTTAAAGCTGCTCCAAATGGCACATGATTGGAGAAAAACCACTGCTGTCAGGGATCTTGTGAAGATAAGGAAAAGTAGATCTTCAGAAGTGCTTATAATGGTCACTGTCAGCTCAGTTCAGACAGAATTATTTAATCACGAGAAATGTAGTTAAAAATCATAGTCCTTGTAAACTACACTCGTGGTGGTTCTAGGCTGCATATTAGCCAGTGTCAAATCACAGTGGGTGGCTTATAATAGACGGCACATTCTCCAGCTTAAACCACATAGATATAGCCTGGATAGAAAGCTCACTGCTAGCTGAAATTACAACTGCTGCTATTACACTCCAACAAAGTCAAATTGCATACAGAGCTGATGAAATGGAATAACAAGAATGCACAAGTACTCAGAGGCCAAGCTTGAAGCGTATAGTGTCTCTTTGGCCATGGCCTTAATTATCAGAGCACCAAAAAGCTGATCAATGGCAAACATCTAATGGCTTTAATTATGTTTGGATGGGGAAAGAAAACACAAGTGTGCTCTCAATGGATTGCATTAAATATGAATTTATGCACAACATAGATGACAGCAAGCACTATAGAAAAATAGATTTATATTAGGATTAATTGAATGCCACATTCAACCCTGCACTGAGTTCAAGTGCACTCACATGATGCCTCTGATGTCCACAGTTAAATAAATCATCATGCCTAGGAAGTGTCAGAAAAAAAAGCTCGTACTTTACTTGCACCTGGGACCAAACTCATAACAAAATAACTTAAGGGTTATTACAGAGTAACATGATGATTATGATAATTACCATTGTTATTATTATGCATATACTTTCTTCAGGGCAGAGAAATGATCTAATTCTTGCGTGGATTCAGTGAATTAGATTAATGGAACAGGTAAAAGGATGTTTTAATGAATTCCTGTCTTACCGGGCTGTCGAACTGTCGTGTGTATGGGCTGTAATGCAGTGCTACTATATATTATATTTGCCTCCTGTAACCATAAATCTGTAAATATACATTTATTTTCTGGTGTTGAATTGCTGGGAGTATAAATCTTGAGATTGGCTGTGCTGCTGCTTTAAGGAGATTATATTTCAAAAATATTGACATATGACAGCACCCAGTGTATACTGAACAAACATTCTGGATCTGACCAGACCAGACAAATTATTAGTTCCTCCAGAAGCAAACGGGAAGGATCTGTACAACATCTGTCTCCTATATCTATACAGTTTTAAATAGGCTTGTGTGGTATATGGACTTGAAGTTGGACTCTGTAGTCTTCAAGAACATTTATTCGCTTGTCAAAGCAATTGACTCATCAGGAGTTCCGGCTGAACTAAGTTCATGCTACTACAAACATCTTATTGACAACATAAAATCCCTTTAGCAACCCATCAGTGTAAAACTGATAGTTGCAAGGACAAACTGATACAGACACAAATTCAATAAACAAAGCAGCAGTTTTTTAACTGTGAGAAACTCCTGACAGTCTCGGGGATGTTCTTGATTCCAGGCTGGTTTGAATCGATTATCTGTCCTGATGATCCTATAGGGGGTTTACAGATATAATCTCATCGTTACCGACAGGATCTGATTTATCATATGAAAAATGGTTAATATTAAACCATGTTTGTTTTTATGGTGAAAAGTTTTGAAAATCTTATAGTGGGCAGAACAACAATTCTATTTTAGTTCATCTATTATAGATATTGGTGCAACCTCTGTTCCACAAAAAGGTGGGGATAGGGGTTACACATTCAAAGAGAAAAACTGTCGATCACTGTGTAGATCATAGATTTCCGCAGGTTCAAGCCCCCTCTTCAACCAGTGAATACTGGTGGGGTGGACATCGAGGTGGTGCCAAGTTATAAGTATCTAGGTGTATACCTGGATAATAAGTTGGACTGGTCCCTAAACACAGAAGCTCTCTACAAAAAGGGGCAGAGCCGCCTCTTTTTCTGAAGGAAGGTCAGATCTTTTGACATCTGTAGTAAGATGCTGCAGATGTTTTATCAGTCTGTGGTGGCAGGTGTGCTGTTTAATGCTGCAGTCTGCTGGGGAGGCAGCATCAGACACAGAGATGCAAGGCGGTTGGACAGACTGGTCAAAAGAGCTGGATCAGTGATTGGAGCCAGGCTGGACACACTGGAGGAGGAGGTGGAGAGATGTACCATCAAGATGTTCGAGACCATCATGAATTGCCTGGATCATCCCCTGCACAGCACCTTCATGGACCGGAGAGGCAGCAGTGGACGGCTCCTCTCTCTCCGCTGCAGGACAGAGAGATTCAAAAGATCCTTTGCTTCTACAGCCACCAGGCTGTCTAATTCAAGAGTCAACAGACTAACTGAATTTCCCCTCCAGGATAAATAAAGTATTTTTTTTTATTTAGATTTTTGTTTAAATGTGTGAAATTCCTAAAGTGAATATCAATTTGGTAAAAAGTTTGTATGTATATGTTTTTTCTCTGTGTAAAATGCATGTGACCTGTTCCGACCTTTTCCCTCAAATATTTTAATCCAAACAAAAGCCAACTGTAATTATATTCTAATATAACTGACCACCACAGCAGAATGTTTATAATTGATATGAAATTATGAATACATTCCTTTATAAACTGGTAAAGATATCTGTATTCATCTCCTCAGTTGTCAGTGGTTGAATTGTTTCTCTTAATGTGAACTTTAGTGTTATTGATGCAGCAGTAACCTAATCAAGGCTAAGGTCAGTTAAGTCCGAACCCATGTGATTTCTACTTTAGTCAATGAATGCAACAAGGCTGCATTACTGTGCTTAAAGGAATCCAAATGAATCCGTACCGGGTTGTATTCCACTTGCAAGATTTCTTTTTTGACAAGAACATTTTTAACACCCACCTGTTGTGTGGGTTGAGGTTCAGCAAAAAGGAGAAAACAGTGAAAATGAGAAAAATTGAAATCACAGCTGAGGCCTAATGCAACTTTTTAAAGCTCTGACAGGATCAGAGATATCATGTCATTTCACCTCCTGATGGAAAGGAGAGAAGGGAAGCCTGTGTGTGTGTCATGCAGATATATGAGCTAATCGACATTTCAAGTGCCTGAATATGTGTGTGTGTTTGTGGATTGACTTTATTAAAGAGCAACGTCCATCTACGCTGGTTTGCTGAGAGAGTGTAATAGAAGTGTGTCGATGTACGTCATAGTGTTTGTTCCCTGCTATCAGTTGAACTCGGGTGAGTCAGAGCCTTTCTCTCCCTCCCCTCACATCTTAGCCCTTTCCTCTTTCATTTGTCTTTGCTCGCTGCACCGATGTCTTCCCTATTACCTCTGATTTGGCTTGTCTGCTTGTGAATACCTAATCATGCTGAAGATGCCACACTTTCGTTCCTTTAAGGCTGTATTCTTATCCCTTTCATCTCATCTCTTGGTTGGGCTGACACTTACTCCTTGCCGAGAGGGGTGAGATGTGCCACATACAGTTCATACAGTCATAAATATGCTTGTGCATGCCGTTACCTTTTTGTTCACCCGCCCACAAAACAACACCTGTGCACATGTTTACTGAAGAATAATATATAAAGTGATTTCTTCATGGCTATAAGAGCAGACGTGTAAACATCCAAAAACAATTGATCAAATAATTTATGGAGGAAAAGTAGCATGATTGTATGTAGTTCAAAGTGCGCATTTTTTATCTGTTCCAAATGTACCCTAAAGGGAGATTTTTCAAGTATTTAACACTCATCTGTAACCCCACTATTAACTGTGATTGCCACGTAAAGTCTGGAAAGTGCAGTCATAGCCTGTCTCCTCTACTAATTGTTTTGTCTTCATGTAAGTTGAGTATCTTTGATATGGATGTGGTTATTTCACATAGAACCTCGTCTCCCACAGTGTTAATTTGACCTTGTCAAGTGTGATGTTAAGGGCTAATGGGGCTGTCTACATTAGCTGTGTGCTTGGCCAGAAAATGGTATTTAAGACTAGATGTATTCCGGTGGTAAAGCAATTAACGTAGACAGTCACTGTAAATAACTTTGGTCTTATCAGCAGTCCCCTGGCAGGGCTTGTTGCTAAACTTGCCATTCAAAATACCTTTTTTCCCATCCAACTTTGGGTAGAGGGTAACACAAACTGTATTGATATGTGTAGTGGTGTTAAAACAAATGTGCATTATTGTGTAGTTATTGCGTCAACTTTGACAGCCATGTCCGGCTCCAATCATAGATATAAGGACAGGGTTATTACTTCAGTGTCAGGCCTCTAACATGTCTTTTGTTTCTTGTAACACAGCACTGAATGTCTAGGACACCAATCATCTTCATCAGACACAACCTGCTGTATCTTCAGAATAAGGTAGGACAAACATCCCTGTTCCTGTTCTGACAGACGTGAGACAATGTGTCTTTGTTGGCATACATGTAAGTGTGTGAGTGTTTGTGTTTTAGCATGTGTAAGCCCATCCTTTGTAATCCCTACCACTGGATGTAATGGGGGCTCCACTGCCCTTGGGGTTGCTCTTAAGGCCTCGGAAGTCAGCAGCTGTTCTATGGAAAATGTACTCAATAAGTCATTTAGTTGCTATGTTACAGGGGACCATAGCAACAGTATACTGTCATTACAATAACAGGGAATGTTTTTCTTTGGGGGGAAAAACATCCTTTGAATTTTAGGTCTGCTTACAGTGTCTTTATGTGAAAATTAAAAGGAATCATAGTTGAGATATTTGACTATAGTTTAGTTATTACCATAAATAAATGATATCTCTTTGTAAGAGGGACATTTTTCTACTTTATGACCCAGATCATACATGAATTAATGTGTAAAGAAAATTTGCCATCTGAACTCTGGTGAACTCTGAAGCACATTCAGGATCTTACTGTTCTCTCTGAGTTTGCTGCTGTTCTAAACACAACTGCACTGCAAACCATGTACTGGGAATATGAATACAGCCCTAGTTTTCAGATTTTTTTAAACCAACTGGGATATAGCCTATTTGATTTGCATGCGGTTCTTTGAAGTGCTGTGCCTTGTGAGTGTCTTGTATCAAGGGAACTGAAGCAGTAATTCATGGTATCTGGTGGGCCATGATTGCATCTGTCTCCCCTTACATGAGTGCTCTTAAGGGAGTTGTGTTAGTTAGTCCATGCATGTTCATGTGGATGTGTTTGTTTGTGAGTGCTACACTCAGTTTGTAAAATGAATCTTGTCAATGCCAGTGTCTCGTGTCTTACATCTTTCTTTTCTAATGTTGCCTGATGAATTTAATGTCATAGACATTTTGCTTGGGTTTGGGCGTGAGGGATGTTTTCAAATGTGTTCTGTAATTCAGGTACTGCCCCCGTTGACAACCTCGAAGCCAGTCAAAACCTTTTTGGGGTGGAGTTAAAAAAAATTGGGCATCATTTTAACAAAGATACAGGGCTCGACAGTAATGGTTACCTGTTTGCAACTTGCACTCGTTTTGAAAAATTGGCCGCTTTGGGCTGCCATCAGTGGCAACCACTTTTTAATATATAAAACATATCAACATTTAAACACATGAACCTATGAAGAAAAGGGACACATTTGTTGCATTATTCATCATAAAATATTGCTCAGGGATCTGTGAAAACTATGACAACACATTAAGACATCTCTGTTTTTGTGTAAAAATTACTTAAAAAGATGACTTATTATAATTATAAAGATAGATCAATAAAGATGTTTATGGGCTAATGATAAACTTATTGTGTCATCTCAAATTTTATATGCATTCAAAAACTACAGTTTTCATGGAAGCACTATCAAAATTTCATGGGGCTATAGCATAGTCAAGTTTTATGTTGCAGTACTGGGCCTAAATTGTAATAATATTTCATGATCATTGAGAGTCAAGTCGTGAAACGGAATGATCTGGTTGCATTCTGTTGATAAAGGTATGCTAGAGATATTCTTGCTGTGAACTATATGTTAACGTTCACATACTGTTGGTTGTCAGAACTTAACACTAGCCATCCATAAGGTGGAATACATCAGTGGCAGCGGCAGTGTACAAGTAGTACTCACCATTTTCATGCAGTGCTTGATTGAAGGGCATTACATATAATCTGCTATGACCCTGCTGTCACTTTTTCTGCCGGGGTCTCAGATGTAACAATATTGTAACCTCCTAGAGTGCTTTCATCTTTTATTTACGCCCTGCAAACCACATAGTTCTATACAGTCAGACTTGTCTGATGTGCCTCCTAGTTGAGTCCTCCAGTTACCAGCGTTTGACGTAGGCAAGCGAGAAATTCTGTTCACAATGCATGCAGTTGTGTAAGTTGTTCTTAAGATTGGTATAATAATGCTAATATAGATTGACATATATGTAATTTTCTACTCAAACATTGATATGCATATTCACTAGCATCTGTTCCAGTATCATTGTGGCTATAATCAGGATCATTTTGTTTCCCTCTAATTTAGCATACAACAGTGAATTAGAAACAGTTTTCCACAAAATCAGAAAGAGTAAAGACCTTCTATCTTATTACTTTAAGCCTGTAACCATCAATGTGGAACATTTCTTTTAACAATCACTTTAAAAAGTTATGTCTCAGTCCCTGAGACTACTCTTAACTAAACTTATTTTTATTGCTGGGTGAGTGCAAACTCAAAGAGCTGATTGTACCTCTCTCTGTATTTGTGCACCACAGTCAACTGACATTTACCCCCCCACACACACCCCACCCCCTCTTCCTGAGGTGCCACTGACTACAGAACCACAGGAACAGGCTTGAGGGAGACTGTCTGAATTATTTTTCTCTCTTTTCACTTTTGCCCTCTTTTTTGATCCCCTCAAGCATATGCTCTCACACAAAGATGGTATTCTCTCTCTTTGCTGCTCATCGTGTCACACTTTTGCTCGCCAGGAGACAGTGGGTGGGCATCTACGGTCTTGTGGGTGCAAAAGTATCTATAAGTATCTCTTTATCTTCGGGGGG
>CAFUXE010000024.1:354810-384708 GCA_903364295.1 Serranus cabrilla | reverse complement strand
CCCCCCCCCTCCTCCCCTCCTCCCCACCCCCAAACCACCATTTCTACCATGTGCCCATGGTCTCCCTCTGTCTTGCAAAACTTGTAAACAACTATTCATCTAAAACTGTGCTAGTGGTTGGAACGGTCTTTTTGCTTGTAAGGACAGAAAGCATAGAAAGAAGAAAACGAACACAAAGTCACAAAAACAGTTGCCAGACGTATTAAGCATCAATAATCTGAGCGTCCGTGTCATTCTGTCAACACTGTTCGAGATTGATGTCACAACCCTAATTCCAAAATAAGCTAAAAAGCCATGAAAAACATAAGATATTTAATGCTCAAACTGGGAAACGTTTTTGTTTTGGGATATTTCATGTATTATGTTTTTACATTTTACACAGCGTCCTAACTTTCTTGGTATCGGGGTTGTATATTGATTGCAGGGTAAATTAGGCAGATCTTGTCAATAGAGCTAGGCTGATATATCAGAAATACCAAAGAAATGTTTGTGATAATATTGAAATAGTGGTGCAATTATATGGTTTGTCCACCAGAGAGCGCTGACAAGTTTATTTTTCACCAGTATTCTTTCGTTTAGCTGTTTAACCGTGACAAGATGATAACAGCCGTCTGAACCTACTAGTAGGTGTACCAGGCACCTTCTGACCCATATTTTTGAGGCTGATAACCACTTAAAATGCCTATTGAGCGATGATAATCAAAGTGGATGAAACATTAGCATAGCATTATTCTGAGCGTGATCTACAGCATAGAGTATGTGGACCCCTTAGCTCTCTTCAGCTGAGAGTGCATTTCAGAGGAGCAAAATCTGTCGTGCGTCAAGGACTCGGTGACGTCAATTCACTTCCACACTGGTGGCCTCTGTGTACCGTTGTCCTTTGTGGTGCTTTGTTTGTGCATTGTTTGGGCACTTCACATCATAGTGCCTGCAGTACCATCACATCTGCGTGATGTGGAGAGGCTGGTGGAGTGTTTATTTGTTTCAATATCCCTGCAGGAGTCTGCTTTTTAATAGTGCATGAGCAGCTTCATACCTCTACCAAATTAACACTCTAGTGGTGTTTTTGTAATGTCTCTCAATCTACCTTGCTGTTTGCATTTTCATTTTCTCTGTCCTCTTTTCCATTTATTAATTTGTCCCCATTTCTTCTCTGTCTGTCCTTGTTTCTGTTTCTGTTGAAGTCATCTCAACCTCTCCCCTTCTAACTCTATGCTGGCCACTTGGGAGCTGGAGTGCATTTGCTTGGATGTTTACGCATATCACTGATAAATTGTTTGGCTTGATCTCAGAGAGCAGGCCTGCTATTAAAATGGTTTATCTGATTTGGTACTAGCGGAAGCAAATTTGCCATTATTTTTATTGTGATTAGAAAGCATTCCCATGGGTGGCCTTTTCATTTATACAGAGTTTTTAAAACTTGCACCCAAATTTCACAGTGAACAAACTTACATTATATCATCCTTTGCCTTTATGTCATATTTTTGTTTCGTAATTGGGCTTCATCGTAGAGCATACTTGTTGGGGTTTCCTTCAAATTCAGCTAATTCTATTAGGGTTTAGGATCAGCTGATGCTAAGCACCAAAATTGATATATTGGTACAGTGTTATAGTGAAAGAGAGTTGAGGACAAGGAGGGTCTTAGTTAATAACCATTGCTGATGATTCTAAAAAAGTTGCAGAATTTACCCGGGTGGCTGTCAGTATACCCTAGTGACCTGCCCAAGTAAAGTCTTTGTCTGGGCAACACTAGGTTGTGTTGTCCTCTGACCGGTGCTGTAATGGTAGCTTGACTTCTCTTGAAAGAGAGTAGAGTTAGATTAGGTTCCAACAATACTCATTTTGCATACCTTTATTTGTACTATATGAATACGGTTCAAAATATGCGCTGCTGAGTTTTTTTTGCCATAACATACATGAGCTAAATTATTGTTGTTTGTGCTAGTGCATTTGTTTTGCGAATATCTTTATGTCGGCGTCTGCTCCAGGGTGTTGAGCAAAAAAAATCTTGCTGGGATGTAAAACCAACTTACAACCGCCATTTAAAAAACATTGTGACTTGTTACCTTAAAAACATAATGAAAACAGATTTTTCAAGTGAATACAATACAATGTACTCTGTATTCTGAATTTGGTGCATTCTGTTTTTATTTACATTTTACACAGAATCCCAAGTTTATTGGAATTGGATTGTAAATGTTTATTGTAATACAGTTTCATGTGTTTATTTTAAGTAGATAATTTTCAATATTATGTGTTAAATTATTACAGTTAAAGTGTCAATGATAATTTACCAAAATAATTATGCATTGAGAACACCTGTTAATGGAAGCATATAATTCAGTATACCAGTGAGACAGTTTCTGTTCATCTGCTTGTTGGTTAGGTTTCACTATCTGCTGCCTGCTGCCTACCTACTGCCATGCTTGTGCTGCTGTAGTTGTCTTTTTTGTTATTTGGTGAATTAAAAACCACATGCTTTAGTTCACCTTCCCAGTGCATCGGCATCGCTCTCCACTCTTCATCCAGCCGCTAAAAGGTCATTCTAACAGTCAAATTAAAGACGTATTCTTATGCTCTGCAGTTGTGTATCACATCTCCTTTACAATGTTTAACTTAAGTTCCAGCTGAAATAATGGACAGTAAAATAATAAACAGTTAATTTTAGAATAAAGGTACATGATCCAGTTGTTCTTTTGTTAACATTCTTTCAGTTATCCACCATCCACTTCCTATTGCCGTGTTTTTAGAGGCATTTTTCTGTATTCCCGAGACATTAATCAGTTGCACCACAGGGCTCTCAACTTTGTGTTTGTGTTTGAGCATGCTTCTGTGGATAGTTGTATAACTGCTCTAATGGCATTGTGCTAAGTGTCATGTTCAACCCAAGACTGTTTTTCATCTTTGTTATGTTGACGTTTGCTTTTTTTTTAGCACTTAAAGCTGTCTTGTGTTCCTCTAGTCACGCCACTGCATGATGAAAGGTTAGTTTCCCAGCGCCAGAAATCATGGGGATATAGTGCAGAAAAGGACAAATCTATATACAAACCGTATATATTTTAAATAACAATAGGATTTTTATATAACTGATAATTATATCAATTATCAACAATCAGTTTGAGTCTAATTTTGCCATTTCATTTGAAAACCAGATATTTCCCTCCACCAAGGAGGTCATGTTTTTTGCTGCTGTCTGTCTGTCTGTCTGTCTGTCTGTCTGTCTGTCTACTCAACTCAAAAAGTATTGCAAGGAACATTGCACAGTGACCATATTGCCCTCACTAACTTCGCCATCTAGTGGATGAAATATTGAAATGCCAGTGTAAAATACATGCTTTGTTTCCCAAAATACATTCTTTCAATATAATCCTTTAAGTGTGCAATTTGGTGTTGCGTACCTGACCATATTGCTTGGCGGAGGTCTGCGCTCTCCGAGTGCTTTTCTAGTTGATGTATGGATAGATGAACTGAACTGCTATTTTTTTTTTTTAGAGATTGTAGCCACATATATGACCGGTAGTGCATTTGGTTTGGAGTCTTAGACTGCCTGATAGCTTATGAGTAAGTATAGGCTTGGGCAGTATCCATTTTTTTCATACCATCATACCTCTCTGATATTTCACTAGGGTGTATGGTTAATGACAGTATTTTTGTTTGTGTATACCCAAACAGGAACAGAGTCATTTTAGTTTTAAAAGTCCTGTAAGTCGCCATTTTTCTCAGCTAAGCTCCCTAGAGACTGCCCTCTGTTGGCAGGTGCTGTGCATTACACATAAAAAGCTTGACTGCCAGTTTAACTGGACTGAAAGAGCGGCGTCTTTATTTTTGATGGTATTGAAAATCATAATGCCAGGATTTCTGACTGTAGCTTTGTTTGCTGAAATTCTCTGCTCACCTTGGCATGATTAAAAAAATGTTGATGTCCTTTAGGAAATAGAACCACACTTCTCTTTAATGAAAGCAGCCAGTAAATGCAGTGTGAGCATTGGGGCAGGATGCTTCCTGGACAGGTCCCTGTGGAGGTTTCATAAGCAGGTCCAACTGGAAGCAAACCCAGAACATGCTGGAGAGATTACATATAATTTCTGGCCTGTGACACCTCGGGATCCCTATGGATTAGCATGAGGAGGAGGTTGGACAGAAGAAACTGCTGCAACCATGACCAAGACCTGGATAAGCAGGAGAAAATGAATGGGTAGATTGATGGATGGGGCAATCCATTTGTTCCACAGCCTTTGCTGGCAGGTTCAGAATGCTTATCATTGTCTTCTTTAGATGAGGAAGCGCAGCAAAAAACAAAAAGGAACAAACAAGCCTTTTGCTTATCTTTTGCTTTGTGCACCATCATTATGCCCTCTACCAGTTCTTTGCAATAACTTTGCCTCCTGTTGACATCAACATAGATGGACAGTCTTGTTGTACTGAATTCAAAACCAGCCAGGTAACAAATTGAAGTAAAAAACGTCTGAATGAGTAGTAGTTCATAGTTTGATGATGGTGAAATGATGTGAATTGTGTGCTATGGCCTTCACAGTCACAGTGTTGCACAGTCCAGTAATTTTAATCAAGATAGACCACAAAACCATTTGGCCCTCTGGTGGGTTACAGATAGATATTAAAGATAAAGGCTCATGGTAATACAATCTCAATTACAGAAAAGTTGGGACACTGTGAATATCATAATAAAAACAGAATGCAGTGATTTGCAAATCCTTTGCGACCTACTTTCAAGATATCTAAAGCTCGAACTGGGAAACTTTTATTTTATTGCGGTTACATTTACTCCAGGGCTATACTCTATTGGATTTCATTATATTGTAAGATGTTCCTCATAGTATTGTCCACCATCATGCAGATCTGTCATCAATAATTATTCCTTCCGGTCTAATTCTGCTGTCTGAGGAGCAGTAGACTGCTGTCACACAATGACTCACTTCTCACACATTCATAGCAGGAACAATATTGCTTTTATAAGCGACATGGGCTTGTTCAGATTCATGGGATACTAAAACACCCGAATTAAATAAAGTCAGTGACGTTGTTTTGAATCAAAGAGCATATCCAAATCACGGAAATATTTTTAATGCCAGTGTTCATAACAGATTTAATCATCAGCTTTGAGTCAATTTTAAACCCATTACCTGCTTAGAAGCTCACAAGTGGCACTTCTAGTTATTTGATTTGACACAAATTAATTTAAAATTGTCCTTTTCTAGCCTCTCAGTCTCTAAAAATGATTACTATTCCAAACATTACTTAAGTAAACAAGAGGAAACGAGGAAAGAAAATTGCTGTAATGTCATTAATGCATCAGGGGGCCTGAACAAGATTTGCTTTGCTATTGGGCATTGCAAGCCGAAAAGCTACAAAACTTAATTTGTGTATAGTCTTGCCGTCATACTGTGCACGTCATTGTCACATTAAACACAGATACGTGTAATTTCATGGAAATTGAGCTTTTGTTAAAATTAGACTTCATTAGTCCTCTGGCAACAGTCCAGGTGACAAACTGACATAATGAAAGAATGATGACGGTTTTCCCTCTCCCTCCCCACTCTCTCTCTCTCTCCCTCTTTCTCTCTCTCTCCCTCCCCACTCTCCCCCTCCCTCTCTCTCACAAGCACACTCACAAACACGTTCAAACATAAACACACGCCACTTTAGTTAGAGCCCTTAAAGAAAGACAGAACTTGGGCAGGAGCATCAGTGAGAGTGATGAACACAGCAAGGTTTGAGACAGATTCTGATGTTGTCCCTCATAGATTGAGTGCTGAAGAGGCAGAAAAGCAGTGTGCTCGCAGTAGAAAATCCTCCAGTAAGATATAGTTTTTCCAATTACTTGCTGTTGTCTTTCCTTTCTTGCTCTCTTTTCCCCTTGTACCGCAGTGATTAAATTGGCTGAGAAATGTAATATCAGAAGTTTTAGTTAATTCGATTCTTTTGAGACACAGGCTGCAGGCTAAAACTTCTTTCTTTCAAATAGTAAATTGATGATTGTTTTTGGCGTTTTTCATCCCAGTAATTTTTAAAACATCTAATGGAGGAGGCATGGTGCAGTATGAGCAGCCCAAGGTAGCATCTAATGGTTCTGTTTGTGTTACATCCATTTGCTCATGTTTTTAATGCATTTAGCAGCTATTATGAAGTCTTTTGAGGGCAACTTATTCATAATATGCACAGGATATCCTCTCTGTTGCTTAATTTCCTTTTTCTTATTAGATTTTCGTCAGATTGATATTTAAGATGTGATTAAATATGCATGAGCAATTCTCAGAGGCAGGAGTAGTTTAATTTTGCTTTAATTCCAGGAGAATTCCTACTTATCCTGCAGAGAAACAAGTGTGAACGAGGGGTTGTTTGTGTGGGATGGGGGGCAGGGAGAAGTAAAACGGAAGTGTTTCTCCGATTAACGTGCAGACAGAGTAGAGGAGGAGAGAAGCTGACACAGCACAGATTTAGTGAAGAGAGAAAAGCGGCGTGAAGAGAATATGCCAAGACAGACAGTGAGGAAGGGAATAAATCAGACTCAAGAGCACTGGGAAATTGCACAGCCGCAGAGACTCAGAGAGCAGGGATGGTGGGATGTTGATTGATAGAGGGATGACTAGTCTGTTGTTTATCACTGGAGTTAAGATGGTGTTAAGTAGCCTTATGCTGTGGTGAGAGAGAAGTATGAGACAGGCAGGGGAGGGATGGGGAGGGAGGATGAGAGAAAAAATAATTATGGTGAGGTGGAGGTTGGCAGCTTAGGGGTTCAAAGTGAGAGGTATACACTTTAGAGAATATTGTCAATATGAAGTTATAAGGGTGAGGTATGGTTAGAGGGAGATAAGAAAGAAATGTGGTCAGATTTATTTCATAGTATATCTTCGTCTTGTAGAAATATATCAAGCCACTGCATAAATAGTTCCATAATCTTGGATTTCATTGTTATTTCTGCTCTATGCAATCAGGTCTATCAGCCATGTGTCAGTTGTCACTGCCACACTGTATTTCCATTTTTTAAATATTGCCAACAATCATTTTGTCTCTTCTGTTTTTGTAACTGGGAGCATTTTTTTTTCATAGTGGATAGCGGAAGAGGGGTGCTTGTTTGTTTTTTTTGCCTGTGTGGGACCCCTCTGGAGATTTATTATATAATCTACCACACTTCCTTGTGTATTTAAAGACTATGTGAGAAATAGCCCCACATTTTTGAAATATTGCTTCTTGTGGCATGTTTGTCTTGCCCAGCAACCACAGATAAAAGGCATGCTGTGGTAGTAAACAACTGCACCTTTGGTATGGATGGCTTTCATGGACGTCTTGTGGAAAGCTGTCACCCAGGAGCTTGACCAAAATAAGAGTCTCCCTGTAGCTTTAGAGCTGCCCTAGCCTGGAAGTGTAAAGGTGTTGTAAACAATTTCCCTGAAGCTCTAAAAACCCTTCAACTATGTGTATGAAAAATGTTCATCTCCATAAGCTGACAAGTGAGACTAACAGAACGGTAAGCTACATCTGCCCTTCACGGGAAAATTGACTATATTCCTCATGTTCACACAGTCATGAATGCATTATAGGAAGAGAGACACCCACACACAACATATTGGAAAGTCATAGTAACTTTTTACACAGGTGTGAGCTACAGTAAAAATACGGTAATAAAGACATAAAAAGGAGTGTTCCATGAATCTGATTTGCTGATATTTGCAGTGCCAGCAGTGCATTGGAAAATAAAATTGCATCGTCTGGATTGGTGGATTTTTCCCAGGCCTGGTTTATATTCAATTTATTCTGAATTGAGTGTCAAAGTTCTGATGAAGGTTCTGAACTATTCGGTGACAGACTTAACTTTGTCCACATTCGGGATCAACAAACCCACAATAAAAACTTTTGCAGTAATGTTGTTTGGTGTTTGGTGCTGTACACTGATAATGATATGATTTAGTTTGGACTAGTGGATAACTGCAGTAGATGCTTTAATGTTAATATTATTGCCTCCGACAATGCCTGGGTATCTTGGGTGAATCCAGGATGTTGGAGTGCATGTCTGTGTGTGAGCGTGCTCGTACAGCAGTGGGGAGAGGGACTGACTGACTGACTGGCTGGGACAAAGGGATGCTTCGCTGGGGCCACCGCAGTCTATGTGATAAATTAACTGACTGCTTTTCCCTTTTCTGTGACAAATGACTGTTCATAGTCTAAATCCATCTTTCTTTCTCTGTTGGTTCTATCACACACATCCTTTTCAGCAAAAAATCTACAGAGGGTTAAAAAATTGACACATAGTGTAGAGGTGTGTCAGCCGGTAACTGCAGATTAATTTTGTCTCCACAAATGACTGTCAGAAATGTAATGGAATTGGTCCTGTGATACATTTCCAGCCCTCTGAGAGGCTTTCGCCTTGTGATCGTAGTGATAACATCTCACTCGGTCTTCACAGAATACCAATGTCATACTTACACTCATCTCTGACTGCAGCACTTCTACAAGGATTCAATTGAGCCACCAAACTTTTCTCTGTCGCTGCTTGAGAGAAAGTTGGACAAGTAATATGTTGCAGTGAGAGAGAGAATCTGGAAGGAAAGACAAAGTCCCGAAATATATCTGAAAATCCCAAAGGTTTTCTGCTTTGTAAGTTTTCTAATGAAACAGGTGTTCCCCTTATCCTGCTGATATGAGTGCTGGGAAATGAGTTCACTCCTGCCTCATTTACATTCATATGAAACAAAGAATTGGAAAAGTAACAAGCCTTTTCATCACATTCGCAGTAATTTGACTCCGAACAATGTGGTTTCCTTATCCAACGCGGTTCAGATTTAATCTTTTGTGACCTGCTGACAGCGATAATTCAACAGCTGATTGATCGTAATTAAGGGTCACATTTAAACAAGTTATGTCAGTAAACATACAGGTTTACTGGCATTAAAGGATCAGTCAAAAAGCCGAGTCAATTTGGAGGGTTGAGTGTTCATGTAAAATGCTCGCAGGTGTTGGTGTTTGTGAGCTGAAAGCACCGTGATTAATATGGAGCAGAACACTAACAATGAGATGCCTGCTAATTTATCACGTCAGGATGCTTTCCTGGGGTTTGGCATGCCTTGTGGGAATGTTTTGATCTAAGTTCCTGAGGTTTCCTGAGTGTGTGTTATGGGAGAAATAGCGGAGCAATAAACTTCAAAATCAACCTATTTAAAAAAAACCTGTTAAATATGCTATTATGGTGCAGCTAATGACATGACAGCCCACAGTTGCATGGACCCACAAAATGCCTGCAAATTTTTTTGTGCTTGTATGCCTTAAAAGCTGGCTAATTTTACTTTGGAGGATATTTTCAAGTACCTATATCAATATTTTTATAATAGAAATGTATAAATAGACAATGTGAAAGTGGTCTGTCTTTGGTGGAGCTGCAGAGAATTGTTACTTGAATCGGCAACTCCCCAGAGCTGCTCAGCTCACTGTTTAACTGTCTGGTACATCCATTGTTCTGTTTATGTGGAAGTGGGGCTGTATGAGCTACTTATCCATAGTCAGTGTATTACCTAACGTAGATGTACTGCCCCTTTGAGAAGACAGTATGTTCGTTTTTTTTTTTATGATTTTGGATTAAGATTATTTCACTTTTCTAATTGAATTAATTTTTTTTAGAATTTGTGGCAGTTGTGATATTTCGTAGTGAATTAACACCATGCTACAGAAATCTGTTTGCATTTGACAAAAGCTGATTTAAGAAAACAATTCCTTACTTCACTGGTGGAAAACCGTAACATGCTCCTTCCAGTAAAATATAGCGTTCAGGCATAAATGCAGAGGGGCCTAAAACAGCATCAATGTACTTCAACTGTGTTTAACACGGTGCCTATTAAGACAAGATGGCTATAGAAAACTATATTTAAACATTGAATGGCTGTGACCATGGGCTGGTCACAGTCTACAGTGGGACATTTTTTACGTGGCTAAAATGCTTTTGGCTGCTGCCCCCAGGGCATTGATAAGTCTGCCGACGCTCCTGCCTGCTCCAGCAGATGGCGTGCTCACAGTCATCAACTGTAGGTCATACACTGTCTATGGATACATTTCTCATTTAACCCCACAAAATCCAAACGATAATTTTAAGGTTACTTATCATGTGTTAGTGTTATTAGACTGTATATTGTGTATCATAAAATGTATATTACAGAAACGTTTTTTTTTTTTTTAGCAAATAAGGGGTCACAAAACCTGTTGTTGTGTAGTTGCAGCATGACTATATAGAAAAAAACACTGCTACAGAGAGACATGCACTTCTGCTGTACACAGCATTTGAGAACTGCCTGGCTTTGTGTGTATTGAAGCTTTACATTTTGAAATCACCTAGTATAAGGACTTGGCCTTTATTTGTGTGTCGGCAGCGATACCATGGCACTTACAGTATGGCTGTTATACTATATTTAGTGTGTGTATTTATGCGTTAGTCTGCAGCAGAGCAATCAGGTGACATACTCTAACTCTGTCAGCCACTCAGGCCTGTGTGTTGTCTGCAGCACCCGCTCTGTACTCCCGTCGCCAAGGCTGTGCATGGCTTTGCATATCAGCAACCCCTGTGACAGTGCCAGTCTCTGTGTGGCTCTGTGCTAATGGTTTCCTTTGAATCATAAATTAGACTTGAAAGGAGGGAGAGAATGAGCACATGATTGAGGATTGAGGGATGCGGACTGAGCTTGATAGATTTTTCTATCATTAATACAGATTGTCTTGCCACAGAGCCTCTATCATGTAGGGTAATTATATTGATTTCATCTGTAAGTCAAGTATTTTATCAGAGTGGAGCTTTCATTGAGTGTGTATGTGTGTGCATGCTGTCGAGAATTAGCCAGGTCACACAAGAGCCTGTCAGAGGACTTTGCCTGTAATTAAAGACTGCATGGCAGCAGCATGTTTTCCATTAGGCCACCAGTATCACATCCCAGCCATGTGACTCTTGGCAGTCTGGCACTCCTGCCCTGTTTAATGAAGTTTAACAGAAACACTTTGTGGGCAAATTGTTCACATCACTGTTTGCATTTGCCAGTAGCAGCCATCAGCAGTGACCAGCCATATAGAACAAGAGTTAAATATCCTTTAGTTAATGTGCTCAGTATGTTAGGGTAAAATAACCTTTGCTTTGAGTTTTAATACATTAAATATAGAAA
Organism: Serranus cabrilla; assembly: GCA_903364295.1. NCBI lineage: Eukaryota > Metazoa > Chordata > Actinopteri > Perciformes > Serranidae > Serranus > Serranus cabrilla. The sequence continues at coordinate 373,555 of CAFUXE010000024.1, read as the reverse complement.
GACTTGAGGCACAGATTCAGGACGCAGCTGTGTTACTGATTGCCTTCAGGGACATTCTGAGGTTCTGCACCCCAGTCTGTGTTACATGAACACCAATGTTCTCCAAATGCTGTTCAGAAAGTACAATTTCTTCTCAGATGATACTGTTTATGCTCAAACCTTCACCACATCTACTCACATGCTCCTTTGTTCTCCCGCCCTGTCTTAGTCATCCAGCTGGCTGTGTTCTCTGAAATGGCTGTTTTGAAGGGCTTCACAGAGAAGTTTGGGGGTGGGGGGCAGAGGATTAGAGATAGCAGGTCAGTAGTACATGCCACATAGAAGTTTAGTACATCATCTGATATCTGGGGATCTGAAGATTTATTTGAGATGCAACTTAGCACTTTGGGTCAAGTTGTTCTAGTCATAAGTGTGCAATATTATTTAGTCAGTTAAGTAATTCATAGTAATTATGAGGGTTTAGAACATTATATCATGAGTATATGTAGTCCATTCCCATGCTCAATTATATCTTATAATGTTGTTGCAGGATTTTTGGGTTGATAATTTTTTATACAGATTACGTGCTAAATTGACCCCTTTTTTGGTAGAAGCATATTGTGGATGTGCATCAAGGCTGGCCTTCTCTGATTATACAGTTATCTGATCGCAGCACTTCGGAAATAATCGATCAGCACATTATCAACATGCGGTTGTTCAGAGCATTTTTTTTTCACATGTGTTTTTGTTGGAACACCGGAGCAGGATTACGGCCAGTCTAATCAAAGGTACTCAGGATGTGTTTACCACCAACTTTCCAACCAATGAGAAATAAAACTGCAACTAAATTTCCATCCCTCTGCCTTCGCACACGCCCCTCAGCAAATCTTTTTTATTTATTTGGCTCGGATACATTTCTGCACAAGCAAACCAGACTATATACAAAACAAATTAAAAGTATCAATTTCACTTTGATTTTTCGGACTAACCAAACAGCCCTGGGTTGTGAAAGGGCCCTTAGACTGAGCCCACTACAGCCTGTGAACGAAAATGTCAGCTAAGTGGTTCATGGCAATGCAAAGTGGTGCAAAGGTAATAATGATATGAATACTACACGGTACTGTGGCATGGTCCGGCTTGCTTTAAGGACTGTTTGGAGGCAGAGAGCGGATGTGGTTCCCAACTGTAGCACTGGCTAGCCTACATACATTGAGGCAGGCTAATTGCCTCACGCTGACACTGCATGTCACGGGTAAAAAAAAAGCTGATGTGCAACGAGGAGAGGGATTATTCTTCTTTCCACCATGCCAACTGGCACTCTTAGCCAAGTCAGATTGATTGGCTCTGGACAGGTTAAGCCCATGTGTCGTCATATGACACATGGGTAGAGAGTGAGAGAGAGATGTGTTAGAGACGTACACAGCCAACTGTCATTTTTATAGTTTGTGAAATAATAAATGAACAGCCTGTGAATAACACAGTTTCTATCTCTGTGCTGGAAGACATTCTGGTGACTCTTTGGGTCATTCGTCACAGATATGTTTGGCCTCTTGCCACATAGTTTACAAAATTTCAGGGCTGCATGGTTAAGTGAGTATGTGCGTCCTCCTTTGCATTTTAAGTAGATTTCTCTTCAAACACCAACAGTTTCTTTCGTACGATTCCCTGAAGTAAAACGCTATCGGAAAGGAAATACTAAAGTTATATAATCTGAATAAAAATATTTGCAAAGTGAAATGTTCACCTGGGAATGTTTTTTTCATTGACATGTGAGTTTGGGGCCTTCATGTGTTATATTTTGTACTTACGGTAATTTGTAAATAAAGAAGTCAACACAAAGTGTATGCTGTTCCAGCAGGTCAGGGGGAGAGCAAAATTCATGGGAGGCATTCAATATCCACAGTACCTGCATTGGACAACTTCCAAGTGCTAGCTGTTAGAAAAAAGAAAACTATACAAAAGTCTTAAAAACACTCGTCCACTTACCAGTGGTGACAACTTACTGTATGGGACTGCAGCATTTGAGTTTCATAGGCTGAACAATATGTTTCTGTTTAGTTTTTTTTCCCATCCCAAGTGCTGCTGTCAAAGCTTATGGTCATCGCTGTGTCAGCCTATTTCAAAAGACTAGTAGGATAGTCCTTGTCCTGCCTTTTAATTTAATTCCCACACCGAAGATTTTTAAGGTAAAGGTGGAAGTGGAAATCCAGAAATGATGATAATCCTGTTTTACGCTACTAACCTTCAACTGGCCCTGGAGAAACAGCTTAAGCTTTTAAATCAAATAAGTCTTTCAGCAGCTTTGTTTGTGTGTGATGTGTGGGATTGACTGCTAGTTAGCCCCTGCAAGCTGAATCTGTGAACACATGTTGAGTTTAAGTATTGCTAAATTTCCCAGAATCACTAAATGCCAGTAAAGACACATCCTGTTTGTCCACTTTAATCTGGTTATGTCAATTGACTGACCAGCATCCTTAAAGGGAGCTGCGGAGATGCTGGAGCCAGACCACTGACATCCTTCGATCTCTTTCCACACACTAACACAAACACACACACTCACACACACACACACACTGACAGAGAACCATATAAACATATGTGGAACATAGTATTATCTAAAACACAGGGCCTGCGCTCAGATGTTATTGATATGTGTAATCATGGCATGCCTTACTCTAATGGAGGAAGAGTCAATGCCTCTCAGGAAGTCTGGCCTTTTGAAATGTCACAGTCGTTTCAGAGGACTATCCTTTAAAAGAGGAGATTTCAGTCCTTCGTCTTTCACTTGTCTTTTCGCTCCTTTTCAGCCGATGTTCTCTCTCTCTGCACTCCAGTTTTCATTGTTCATCCTCTCTTTTTGAGCATCGCTTGAAGCTTTAAGAATGTCACAATGTGGTTTTTGATTCTGAACCAGACAATGGGGAATATTGCTGCGCTTTGGCATTTAAAGGTGCAGTGTCACACCTTAGGTTATTCAGTGTTTTGAGTGCATGTAATCGGACTGTACAATTAAATACTGTACTATTATCTCTACTGGGGTTTTTTTCCCTTTGGAGGCCTGTGATATTTTCAGTTCTCCTCTTTTACATTTGAGATATTTTCCCTAGCAGAATATAAGGAAATTGTACATGAAATTTCAATACTAATTCTTGCCATGTTATGGTAAAAGGTATGCTGATTTAATTACATTTTTACCATGCATTCATCAGCACACTCTTCCATCATGTACAGATAATTTGTCAGCATCCTGTTGAATAGGAATTCAGTGAAATTACAAACCTTTTCATGCACAGTACTTTCAATCCACACTACTATCACGTCTGAGTCAAAGGACTACATGCTTTCATGTAAATTTTGAGTAAGCAATATTATAAATACAGCCTGAGAAAATTCCACTAGATTTTCTTCAATTTCTGTTAATTCACATGGAAAGTTTCCGCCTTGAATATTCACAGGATCTTGCATCCCAAATCATTTATGACAAAGGAAAGCATAGAAATATAATACTTAAGAAGCTTTCAACCAGTAAATGTTTTGCATTTTTACTTACAAAATGAATACAGTGAATATTTTTATTATTAAAATAGTTGTAATTTGCTCTCTATAGACTAAATGAATAATCAATCAATCTTTCTTCTTATGTACTCGACAAAAGTTACTAACTAAGTGGAAATAAATCAGTGCACTTGATAAAACTACTTTTTGAAAGGTCTTTACCTCTCTCTGTTCGGACCCTTTTTCTTGGAATCTGCAGCACATAGTTCTCCCATCCTGTGCCAGTGGGACCCTGCAGATATGAGTCTCATACACTTGACCTTAACATAAAACCTTTAAACACTCAGACAGGGAGTGAAGTGCTTTGCTTCACCAAAGGTCACTCCCACAGATTTCTCCCACTTTGGTGCAATGCTTGGCAGTGAGGAGGGAAAGGGTGAACCCAGCAGGCTGCTGCTTTATGACCTCAGGCTGAACACATTCCTGGATAAATATAGCCTTGATCTGTCTTTACACTGAGGTTTTGAGCTTGTGAAAGCGCCTTTATAGAAATTAGATTGATGGAGATTGTTTATAGAGATAGGTTTTCATTTACAGTTCATCAACTTTGACCTGAACTGGTGTGGATATAGATAGCCCTAGATAGGCTTAGATGGTTAAAGGCAATTATTTAAAAATGACAATGAGTATGTTCACATGCACATCAATACCCCAGTAGTCAGATTTCCTTGTCTGTAAGCCTCATTTCACAATACTGGATAAGGCCTTAGCTCCCTTTTAACCCCAATATACTAGTACTGGGTGAAGACTGGCGCATGTGTACAGCTATTCTGCTATTCTGATTATTGTCTGTATGTGTACCTATGATAATGCTTTGATTTTTATGAGCGGTGTATTTTATTGACCGGACATTGCGAAAACAAATGAAATATATTGTCGTTCATTTTTCTGAAAATACTTTGATAATCTGTGTTTTGAAACTTCAGCTGATGTTTCCAAATTATTTTGATAAAAAATGTTATTTACCAAGTTAGTGGTGCATATAAAGTGTTGCCCCTCTTTGTGTCACAAATCAATTTAGACTCTGGACTGTTGGTCTTTGAGATTATGCTGTTTTTGATCCTTACCATCTGTAATCTATATGACCTCAGACGTGTCTGACTCCATCACTCGCCCTTTGATTCAGTCAGGCACACACACGACGCTGCTCTTTCATTTCCCTCCCCATCGTTGCTTGTTTTGTTTCCCAGTCGTAGCGGTGTGATGAGATGAGAACATGCAGTGTCGCTGTTTACAAAAATGACTGCCAGTCTGACATTCAACTGTCCATCAGCTGCCTACATGAATTCTTATTACCCGCCATTCTGTCTTCCCGCCTGTCAATTCTCTCTCTCCATCTCCCAACATGAAATGTCTTTCTTCCCCTGGTGGCGTTCTCCTCCTCTTCCTCCTCTCCTCCTCTCATCCTTTCATCAAATCACTTCGTCTCAATCTTCCACAGCTATCAGAGATGTCAGCTTTAACCATACTTCCTCTTCTGCCTTTTTCTTTTCCCTTTACCTCCTTTGCGCCTACCTCTCCTCACATTTCTTCATCCCACTCTCCTGTTTTCGAGTAAATGCTGCGGCCGCCTCAGATCTTGCAATGTATCAGTGTGTTTGAACTGGAAACGGCTCTTTCTCCTATGCTCGTGTTTCCTCCAACCACACTATCACATTTATCTTCATCCCCCCACTCGTCCCACCCTCCCTGTGTGCTTTCCTGTCTCTTCTTCTGCCTGTTTAATGTTGTTCCATCTTATCTGGACCCATGTCGTTTATCTTCCTCCTCTTCTCCCACTGGAAAACTTGTCGTTCTCCCTTTTCTTTCTGGAGATTAATGTATCTGTCAGGATTTGTCAATAAGGTTTGTGGAAGTGTATATACTCAAAGAACTTTAAAAAATTGTCCAGAGCAATGGGAATGCTATCTGGATCTGTGCTTGGCCCATTCTCCTGTCACTATAGTGGCACTTTACACCAAAATATATTTCAGTAGATATTTTACAATCGCTGTGTACTGAAAGATGTTGTGCTGTCCAGTTGGGTTTTAGATTTTTTTTGTGTAAAGCTTCATGGATTGTCTATGTGTGTGTTGCTCTTCAGAGTTGAAAAGCTGTGCTCGTGTGGGCTGAAGACCTAGAGTGGTGGAAATGACCCCTTATATTTTTTTAATCGACAGGAAACCTTGCTGGTCCCAATAGCTCTCCTCTCTTCCCCTACTGGGCAGATGAAGACCTTCATCCCTCTATTCATCTCTCTGTGATGCCGCAGGAGTCTGTATTTTCCTGTTTTGCTCTTCATCCCCCTCTGCCTTATTTTCCTCTTGTCTTCTATCGCCTTTATCCTGTAGTCATTTTTGTCCCCTATGGCGAAAAAAAATCAAAATGTCACCCAATACATTGAGACATCCAGAGCTTGCCCACCCACACAATCCTTGCACTAGAATGCCCTGCTGTAAAAACAAAGAGGCTGGGATCATGCAAAATGGTAAATGTTTTGATCCATACAAAATGCCCTCAATGGAAAAAGAAGCAATTTTTTGCTTGTTTCACTGCCTGTCTGCCCAAAAGTGATGCTTCCTCAGTTTGCTCTGGCAGAACCCAGTTAACACAGAGACTGGTTTTTAATTTCCCCAGACCCTCCACCATTTAACTTCTCATGTAGCCAGTCACTAGTCTTGATTTGCCAAAACAAGGTTTTTGCTAAGTGTAAAGACAGCAGAGCCTTTCTTTCATTTGAAAATTGATGTGATTTTCAAACTGGCTCACACACAGTAATATAATCTGCCTTGCGTTTCCCGAAACCTGAATCTCTACGAATGTAGCAAGTGCAAAGTTGTTGCAGCCCATAGTCAGAGCAGCCACTTTTATGAAGATGAGACCTACATTGAAAAATAGCTGAAGTTTCATTTAACTGGTAACCATTCGAGATAATCACTTTATGAAGCAGCTATAGTAAGAGGGATTAAGGTTAATCTTTTAAAAACCTAGCCTTTTCCGTGTGTTTTGACCTTTGTCTAAATGCAAACTGCATTTTAGGACACTGAAAATTGATAAAAACTCTGAGGATTTGGCAAGTTTTACTGTTGACATCTTAACAGGGAAAACATTTTTGTTGTTGTAATGTCAATGTGCACCATTATCTTCCCTGTGAGGCATCACAATTGAGTTGACATTTCAGGCAGACATGGCCAAAATACAGCTGGTGTGATCAGGCCTGGGAGTTCAATGCTACACCCCTAAATGTAAGTAAGGAAAGAAACGTTGGCCCATACATTTCAGACCTTTTTACCTGCTGCTCACAGTGAGTTAATGGTTTTTGTGATGGCAGCACAGTGGCTCTCCCTCACCTTTCTCCCTGTGTGCATGCAGGCAGGAGAAGTGACTCCTTGAAGGTTCTGAAAAGGGTTTTTTCATAAAGCATCCGGTGCTGTTCCCTTAGACCCCAGGGCCTAATGAATAGAGGCGACAGAATGCGCTACAGAGCAATCGATGTACCCTTGCAGCCATGTAGCTTTCCAGTTATAGCTTTTTTCAAGCTTCTGATTTGGGCAACCATCTTCTTCTCCTTCTTGGTTTGGCGTGCTTTTGACTATGCTTCAATTGTGTTTTTGCAATTTCATGTGAATGGAGATTTACACAAAAAAACAGTGCTTGTGTGATGGATGGGGATTGTGAAATAGGGTAAAAAAATAATTCCTGTGTTTGTGTGGACAAACCCTTGGAGGAGGTCGGATGACGTGTCTTCATCAGAGGTAAGAGTCAGATGCTGCAGAGGTCACACATTCACCCATACGGCTCTGATAGAAAAAGGATCATGGCGCTTTTTCCTCCTCCACGCCTCCTCTCATTATCACATTACTCCAAAAGGCTTGCCCCCAAACTGTTCGCCCTGACTCACCAAATGGGTTTTTGCTCTGTTGTCTCCTCTGTTTCGTCTTTTCCTGTCCCTCTTCACTTTCTAAAGAGCTGCTTTGTCACAAATCAGCTGAAATCCTGTTTATTTTTTACTTCTTAGCACTTTGCAGTGGCATAGGGAGCAATATCATCATCACCAGGATGAGCCAGGGCAGGGGCGTCAGCAGATTTACCATAGTCTTTTCCTGACACATTAGTGCGTTAATGGAAGAGAAAGTGAGTCACGCTGATTGAAGCATGAGTGGTGGGCTGTATTGGAGTGTGGAAGAGGTGAGGTCATTAAGATACTCAGTATTCAGTTTTTTGAACAACGTGTCTTTATTTGTTCCCCATGTGCAGCTTTTTGTTGTAATCACCCTATGTCCTCCTCATCTCATCTAAAAGCTGAAAGGCACTACTGTTAACCTATGCTCTCATAACAATTAAACAACTCCCAAATCTCAGAATTCATAATTAAGCAAATCACTCGTCTGATTGAGTAATTAAAATGGGCTGTGTTGTTTCTGTCCCCCTGAAGCGGTTTGAATTAACTTGTGTGGGCCTCGCTAATAAAATAAACATATTCACTGAATCAGACTGTAATTTCTGCATCATGCAGTACAATACAATATGTAAATATCACCTTTGTGAAGCTTTTAATGGTTTTGAGGGCTGTTGAATCAACTCTGTGATAGTGTTTAGGGCTGCAGTGTGTAGTGAGTACTAAATTGTATTACATCGTGCTTCTATTAGTCTGAACAAAAAGACTTCACAAAATATAATGAAGTACAACACAATTGATGAAATACAAAATAACTATAGCCCCTGACTGTCCCAGTGTGTTGCTTTATATTGTAAGCAAACAATAAAATAGACTCTAATATAAGCTGACCTCAAACAGGGTGGTATAAAGAGATGTTCAAACCAAACTAAATTATATTATAAAGTAATATACAGCATATTGTGTAGGATGTTACAATACAATGCAATCTCCTGCAACACGAGTATGAACTGTGAATGAGAGCTGAATCAATAACTTACACAGCGTAAAGATGATAAACTTCACAGAACCTCACAGTATTATTTATTGCAGGCGAGTTGTTTTAGATTGCATTATAATTGATAGCTGTTCATATTATGTTGTCAATTTAGATTAGAGTCAGTTATTGTTATGTGCTGCAGAGCAAGTAGATGGATGGACAGATGGATGGATGGATGAATAGATGGATAAATAGATGGATAGATGGATAGATATGGTTGCATAGAGCATCCAACAACACTTAAGTGCAAAGACACATAAAAGCACATTTTGTACAAGCATACATAAATTAACTCAGCCATCCAGCTCGAAACAATACAACCTGATGGGTTTAAATGGACGCCTTGACACCAGGCTATTACCATTTCCCTCCTGTCCTAATTAATTGCATGGTGAAATGCTCCCCCTCGACTCTTGTCTAAAGCTTGACAGTTTGTTTGATGTGTGTGACTTTCCCTTGTTCTCAGTTGGATCCCGTCCGTTGCTGTGCTCCATGACTCCTGGGCAGGGTGGGAGTGCTAGTCACACACATGTACTCACACACACATGCAAAAAAATAGAAAGAGCGTCTGTTTAAGCTGGGAACTCGTGCCTGGCCTCCCCTCTGCTGCTAATTGCCTGGTTTCCCATCTGGACTCACTGGCACTAGTAGCGCTCTTACTCTCCTTTACCCCTTTCCACATTTTCTTCTGTCTTCCCTGTCAACTGCCTCACTCATCAGTTGATAAAATAAGGTGCCACCTGAAATGACATTATCTTCATCATTCTTCACTTGTCTTTTTCCAAAAGTTAGATATTTGACATTGACATTGAGACACTTACAGTTGTAATAACCTAACTAAATCCAGCGCTACAACATTGCCCTGCCCAGTTGTATGTCAGTCCTGAGTCCGCATTGGTGTCATGGCGGACCCGGGCATGCTTTAATATCATCAGAATTCAGACAAAATACATGGAATTCCTAAGCTTGGATGCCAGAAAATCGGCTATCATCCCTCTCATTTTCTCATTAGCAAAGTGTCCAAAACCTTATGGGTGCAGCTTGAGGCCTTTAACTGGCTCTAGTCTGGCATATTTTACACCTACAGTATCTCCACAGCACTGTTAGTGTTGTGGATGTGGTGTGGCAGCACCTATTATCATTCTAGGATAAGGGAAATAAACGCTGTGCCTTGTCTGGTTCATATCTTGGTTTTCTTTGGTGGAGGGTGAATAGGAAAAAATGGGGATTCAATACTATGGGTTTTAACAAATAAACTACAAGAACAATTCTAGAACACCAAAGGACACAATGGTTAACTTTATACATTAATTTCAGGAATAGCCTACTGATTGTTGAGAATTGACTTTGTCCTTTGTAAACATAGAAATTGGACTCAGATGTTAAGTGTACAGTGTACAGTAGCGTGGAAGGTCTTCTCTCTAGCTGGTCAGTTTTCCGGAGTCACATAGGGCTGGGATGGGGATGAGGGCCAGAAAACATAACAAGAAAAACACTGGAACATCTTGGGACAAAAGACTTTGGGGATTGAGATTAATTTTCATAGGTTGTTTATCAATCTTCATAGGACTCCTTAAAAATCAGTTAAACATTTTTAATGGAACTGACTCTTTATAAGCATTATGCTGTCCTTTCTTTCCCTTTTTAACTTCTAGTTCTAAGAGCCTTTGTATCTTTATAATGCAGGGATTTAATGAACATTTTGGAACCCTGTTCATTTTCTTTAATTGGATCTGAAATCTGAGTCATACAACTGGGTATTGTAATGGTCAAGTGGTGCGTGATTACATTTAAAAAAACTAATTAAACATTGCTCATTATTTTAAAAAGAAATTGGAATGTCGTTAAACATTAAAACACTTTCTTTTGTTTTGTAGTTTCACAAATAAGGCATATTGAATGAATTAAAACCTTGCAACCCCTTGAGAGCAAAATTTACAAGTGAATATGCGGATAAAGGTGACTTTGATTCATTCAGTCATGGTCCCCTGCTGCCCTACATTGGCTGAGTGTATGAGTGATGCACACTGGCATGACCCTTTGGCACAATGAAATAGAACAGACTTGTAATTAATGTAATTGTTTTAAACCCATGATTTTTGCCGTTTCATCAACTCAGAATGTCTGCTGTTAGAAAGCTCTTAAACGGCCAGTTGTCTTAAATTTAGAAATCAGTTTTTGGTAGTAGCCATTGCTGTTCCATCATATTAATTAGCCGGCTCTTGCTGGTGAATTTCCTCATAAAAAACAACAACCTATCATTGGTTTGTTTATGACAGGAAATGTGAAAGGTTTGACAGGCCAGGTATAGGTTGATTCAACTGAATGTCACACAGCACAGCTGGCATTTGTCAAGGATCCACAAATATGTGCCCTATGGGTTAAGGAGCCAAAAATGAAACATCTCTGGATCAAGTTCAGCTGGGAACATTTGCTGCGTATCATTCCCATTTCTCGTTCCCCTCCTTTCCTGTCATCACTTTACTGTTGATGTCCAACAATGGACCTTATGAATAGTCACACATTCAAAAAGTAGCATGAAATACAGTGACTGATACCAGCAGTGTCTTCATATCACAGGTTTTTGTCCATATATTCTGGTCTATCATTATCTCACCTGCCAGTATCGCTAAGCGCATTTTCCATCACTGTTGGGGTTACAAGGTGCAGAGCAGTTTCTTAGCTGTCTGCTTTCTGAAACGCCTCAGCCATCACATGGCAGGCAGGCCTGCTAAAAATGAGACATTTCAGGCTGTAGTTTGAACCAGATGTCTGCCATCCAGATGAAACATGTTGTGTCAACAACTTGCTGTGTTTTATGTTTGCTTGCCCTTGACAGATGTGCCAAGAAGTTTAATATTGTAGACCAGTCCAATCAGAACTTTAAGAATGTCTCCTTTATAGGTTTTGATTGTAGTGGAAACTCCTCCACATGAGATACCCCTCCACGTTTAGCAAATTGATATCAGGTCAGTGAGAGTTCAGTAGAAGTTATTGCACTGTAGTTGCCATAATCTGAGTTTTCAGTACTCAGCAGATGCCTTTTTTCTGCTGGCCAAATCCTCCTGCACGTTAGAGTTTCTGGACATTCTCTTCCACAGAATGAGCCTTTCATTTAGTGGCTTTGATGATGTGTGACAGGCAGAAAATTAGATCATTAAAACCAATGAGGAAAATAATCCCCATAACATTGTACTATATTATGTGTTTATTTACAACATATTTGTGTCAAGATTTTGTGGATGCTCATTTAGAGAAAACTATCTGCTCCAGTTTCCCATGGTTGTAAAGGACAAATTAAACATCTCTGTCACATTAAAGCCAAGAAGATTTCAGTGTCTTCATCAGAACAGATCAGGTTTCATGTGTCCAAAAAATTAAAATGGTAATCTAAGTAGAGCTTTTGATTTGGCTGTATGACTTGGGAGAAAGACATATCAGTCATGCAGTGTAACAGCCACTCAGTGAAACAAGTTATTGTTTGGTTTCTTTCCTTCCTTCCTTCCTTCTAGAAAGTGTGGACCTCTCCTGTTGTCTCTCTGTCAGCTCTGCCAAATTTATGTTAAATGTATGCAAATGAATGCTCTTTACGTCTATTTTACATAATTAGTTGTACAGCTTGTGATTGATATTGGTCAATAATGACATGATGCTCAGTTGCTCATTGGATAGGGAAATCAACTCACCACCTCTCCAACTCCCCTCCTGCCCACTTTGCTTACTTGGCAGTTCAGTGTTTTCAAAAGGAAACGGAGTAAACACCAAGGAAAGGTGGAAAAGACGAGTATAAACCACCAGTGCTATCTGGTCCACACGGACAAACAAGACCTTCTCTGCATCAGAGGGTGCACAAAGGCAGGTGTGGAAGAATTAAACAGTGAGTGTGATTCATGGATCTTCTCTGCCGGGGATCCTGCTTGCCAGCGTGCAGGCGTTGGATGGTAAGCTGGGTAGCCTCCGTGCCCTTGGTGGTTTTCAGCAGGATATCGGGAGCTGGGGTGTCCTTTGTTCCACCCAGACTTGGCTGGATCCTGGAGTTTAACCCAGTGACTCTTTTTGTGTGCTGATCTGGCGGTCACATTCTGTTTTATGATGAATAATCCACAAATTCAACGAGCTGACAGGATTGAATTTTACTGGAGCTGTGCCTTGTATGATTTCATGTGATAAATACAAATTACCGTGATGTCCGACCACATACTCACTGTTCAAAGAAAACACATTTTAAAATGAATATCACTGAGAAAACGCAGGAAGTAAAAAAAAACAACGACTAACAAATATACTGGTGAGCCAATGTTCCGCTTTTATTGGCCAGTAAAAATGTATTAAAAAATACAATCAAACACTGGGCTGAAAGCAAAGGAGGCATTTCAAGCAACAAATAAATGTCTTGGCCAACAATAAAGACTCCTCAAGAATGAACAAGTGCTAGATGGTTGATTTTTCATGGAAGATTAAAAAAGGCTGTTGTTCAGCATCAAGTCATCATGAGCGTGAAATAACACAATTCCCCAGATGATAAATACACGTAGGTGTCCTAAACACTCCTAGAATGTCTGCTTCATATTGTGGCCACTTTTTGTGTGATTTTTACATACAGTCTTTAATGTTTGAGCAGATTGAACTTTAACACAGAAAGTAAAACAGAACATAAGTAGAGAAACAGGGGACAAACAGCCTTCCTTAACACCCAACCGATTCTCTTGGCTGGTCCTGAATCACAGTTTATAATAGGATTATTCTGATGAACGAACAGATTGACAGTTTTCACTCTGGGTCACATATATTGTTTAATATTTGGTCCAAACTATGTTGGCAGTCTTAAAAAAACGTTGTACTAGATAAGTAAATAAATGAATAATATAATTAGATGTGTGTTATATAACAACATAGTAAAACAGAACAGTAACTCACCGTAGTTGTTTTAGTAAAACAACCAAAATTAAAGGTCCTAATAGACGCTATTATTATAATAAGTAAGGTTTGTTTGGGATTATTTGGATGCAGATCTCAGTGGAGTACCGCCCTGTTTCCAAATACATAATCACATTACTGCAGTTGTAAACAATATTCAGATAAAGAGCCAAGTGCACATAGGGGCAGTTTATACTCAAACTGCCTCTATAATTTAACTACATTTCAAACAGTTCACAGTTGTTAAGAAAAATAATAATAATAATTTGAGACCTTTTAGTCGTGTCCAGTTGAGTTAGAGGGAGAAAAAAGCGTTTTCATACAACTGCTTTCAAAGACAAGCAAAAATTGTATGTCACATGTAAAGGTTTCTGTAATACATTGCGACACCTGCCTTGTCCTGAAGTGAGCTGTGAAAGTGAATGACGTATTGATTTTGTTGCATATTAAAATTTCATTACACCAGTGTTGACAACTGTCAAAATGCTTTAGGCTACAGAGGCGCCCAGTCAATAAGATGCCAGGCTTACAACAGGAGGTCTTAAAATAGTGTATGCTTGGTAGAATTTACTCAGATGTTGCAGCCAAACAACAAAATGACAGCTTAATAAAAGCCATAAGCTGACACGGCTAAAACAGTTTCTGGCAGCTTCCACTTAATACACTGAATTATATGGTGAGTTTCCCTTAGTAAACAACCCAAAGCATTCCACACTTCTTGACTTATCGTGTATTTTCAGCTGCTGGGGTAAATTGGGGATGCTGTACTTATATCACAGTTATAAACAAGGCAACTTCATGCAGTGTTTCAACAATAGATTTTTGATTTAAATATGCAAATACTTTGCATTAGTCAGTGTTTTGCTGTGTTCATGCAGACAAGTGATTAGTTTGATTTAACTGGGGTTTTTGTCTTGAAATGGACAAAGCATAGTTTGACAAATTATGTCGTCCATCTTCCTCCCGGTTTCCACAGTAAAAGTTTCAAATGCATAACATTCAACAACATGAAGATATAAAGCTGTCAGCCTATCTTTCTGGGTGCCTTTGGTGTAAGACTGTCAGAGAACTGCATTATTCCTCCCACCATTAAAAGGAACAGGAACATGATGTTCAGAGTTGAAGCAGGCTTTTAATATAATCAATCAAAACAAAATTAACTCTCAACCTGAAACTAGATCCATTTCATTCTGCGGGGCAGAGCACTTCACAATGCATTATTGTGAAACAAAATGCTATTTGTATAGAAAAGGTAAACAACAGTTTATTCATTTGCTTAATTTCTTCCCCTTTCATCAGAGTAGGAAGGGTTAGAGGAGGTCTCTGAACAAATGGGATGGAAGTTCAGAGACCCAGATGCTTTTCAAACAGAGTTAATTGGGGTTGTGTGTAAAATCCACCACACATACAGTCGTGCTGGCCTGCATTGCTCTGACAGCTCATGTTTTCCATCAAGAATAAATTGTATGCATTTGCCCTTTAATGCATTAAAGGGACTAAGTTAAAACAGTGAACTGGGGTCAAGCTTTTGGGGGCACAAATGCATGGGAAATTCCATTTAGTACAGAGAAAGTGCAGGGAGGGTCTAAAAGGAGAGGAGATGCCCACCCTTTGGGTTAAGTGACAGAATCCACCCACTCTGTGTTTTAATTCTGTGACTAATAACATTTTGTGATTCGTGACTCCTTGATAGAATGTATTTTGAAACTCTGAATTGCTGTCTATGAAATATAAAAGGGGTCTTTAATGAATGTTGGTGTAAAGAGGATTTGTCGCCATGCGGGTTTAATAATCAGCTACTGTCAAAACATGCTTGTCTGTGTGCCGTTTGAGTGCATCAGTGAAATCTACAGTGTTTCTTGTCAGGGCTGCTTCCAAGGAGGGCTGCACAATTAATTAAATTGTGATTTAGATTTATCGCAATGCAATTTTTACATGACAATGATTCTGTAGTATTTCCATTAGCAGGGAGAACATTGGACTCTAACCAAGTGTACCTGATTTTCCCCTGCAAATGGAAAGATTATATGATGAGTTGTGCACAAGCAAAGAGAGCGTAATCAAAATCTAAACCGCAGAACCCTCATTTATTTAAATGGATCCGCTCTGTTGACACAGAGGGCTCTGGCAAAGAAATGCAGGATTATCTGGCAAAAACTTTTGACCTGGCCCATAATTTGAGAGCTTTGTGTGTCTTCTTGCTCACTTTATGTGCCTTTCGAGCTGGTATCAGCAATGTTTATTCAAGAGTCATTTATTTATGCCAATTTCTGTGGTGAATAGCTGTAAAAAATTACAAACCAGCATATTTAATGTGGTTAGAGATGCTCTCCAGAATCATTTATAAGCTTCTTTGGCTTGTCAGGTCTCACCTCATGTGTTTGACATTGAGAAAGGCTGCTGAAGACATCAAAATAAATCATGAGCGCTGAACTGTTGCACTTTGCTAGCTGTTGCATTTTCATATTTCAAAATAGCTGAATAAAATGACAGGCTTCACCAAAACTTTCCACAACAACTCTGCAACACTTTGTCCCGTTGACGCGCAGAGAGTTAGATTGCTTCTTTCATATTGGTGTCTAGATCAACTTGCAAGTCATTGTATGTTAATGGATTCAATAGATTGGTTATTGGGACTGATTCCCTGCGAGTGTTCCTGGCTGATAAAGCCCTCAGGGCCGCTTGTTGCCAGCAGCCAGAAAATACTCCGCGCAAGCTAGGACCTCATCAGAGCCAATTCTCCAAGCACTGCCAGCTCTGCTGAGTGCTGTGCTGCCTGCTGTCAGACAGTGCAGAATGATAACTAACAGAATGGGCATTAATATGCGGTATCCACCAATCAGGACTGTGCAGCTGGTATACAAATCAGCATTCCTGAGTGGATGACTACACCAGTGGCTAAATTTGATAGTATTGGATTCTTTGATGCTTATAATGTGCATGCCTTTCTTTCACATCTCCCTGTAGTAACAGCTTAACGGTACTTTGCAACAGCATGTAAACTAAGCTGAATTTATTTAAGTATTTAAATGTGACTTTAAATGGATGACTCCTCTAAATTTCATGGTTGCACCATAATTACATCATTCTCCAGCACACAGCATGTGCTGCTAAGGGTCTCAGTGAGGATGTGTGTTTGTGCTATCTCTAAGGAAATGTTTATCAGGTTTTTACCAGTCTGTCAGCTGAAGTTTTCAGCATATAAAAATCACTTCTCAAACTGGCCCTGGTGTTGGGCTTTTGTTGAATGTGAGTCAGGTATGAGCATCTATGGATTCATGCACAATTTATGATGCTTACTCTATCACTACCTATTCTCTTTGGCACTGGAGAACAAGATGCAGGACTATGGAGCATCTCTGTCATGGAGCCTTTGTCCAGGATAGGGCTAGATTCAATTTCTGCTAAATATTAATGATGAAACATGAAATATTGACAGGCACTTTTTAGTTGAAGATGAAGTTTGAGGAGGAGTGCAAGATAAGGACCACATACAGGCTCCTTGTTGTTAGTCTGATGGGAAAAGGAAATGTGAATGTATCTAGAGTGCACAGAATGGGTTGACAAAAATGCTGAAGAGTGGGGAAGTTGAGTAAGTGGGGATGTTATCTCACTTGTAGCCAATTCTGGTTGGTAATATCACAGCTTTGAGTGGCAGCAATGGTCAAACTGAGGCAAATCAATGAGGTTAACAACAAGAAAGGAATGCTGAAATGTTGACCACAAAGAGACAAGAAGATGGCAGAGCCTGCAAGTGTGATGGACAGCAGAGATAAAGGGTAATCATCTGTAAATGCAGAAAAACCTGTACAGCATGGGGTGTCTTTGAACACATTTCATAACCGTGTGGATAATCAGTAGAGTTGAGATATTGTGCAGGGAAAGAAAAATAACCTGTGGACGTGTGTCTTTATGCATGAGTGGTAAAATAAGGTGTCTTTAAGTGCATGTTTGTAAGTTGAGAGAAGAAAATCTCAGAATTTCATCCTGTGGTATTATGGGATCCAATTTAAATGTGTGAGGATTTAAAGTTTTGTTATCTGAGCCCAGCCAGAGATAACCTTCCCCAACGTTGTTGATGAACAAGAGTCAAAACTCCAAAAAGTAAGATTATAATACAGTTTTACAACTGTGTTGAGCTGATCATTTATTTATAAAACCTTTGCTCTTAAAGTAATTTTCTGGGTCTGCTCCAACAAGGACTCAGCCTTGGAGGTATGGAACTCTACCAGTGAGCCACCAGGTCGTCCCGAGTTTTGTAAATGCTGTATCCTTTCCTTATACTGATTGTACTTTCAACCTACAAAGCCATTCTTGGCCATTCAATAGATTTTAAATCCAGTTTGGCTGCTAGACGCCGCACAAGTCAAATACAGGTCATTCGAAGGCAGAAGTGAACATTCTGAAGTGCCCCTTCATTTTTAAACCATAGTTTATAGGTAGAGGAGCCTGTGTTGGTATCACACTACACTTTATAAGTTTTAAGCATTAACAACACGTCCAGAACTGGCCCTGGTGTCAGGCCTTTGTTGATAGTGAGTCAAGTACGGGAGGCTACAGGTTCATGCAGAATTTATTGTGCTTTCTGTTTTTCTTCTTATTCTCTCTGGTGTTGTAGAGCTAGATGCAGGACTATGGAGCACTTCTGTGACGGAGCAGTTGTCCAGCGAGGGCTAGACTCTGTCTACTCTCTACTAAATATTAATGGTGACGATTAGAGGAATTTAGTCCTGTTGTAACAGACAGTTAGACATATTCTCTGGGCTTAGCTGTTTTAAGCTGCTCTAACAATAAACTTGAAATTTGGGAGAAACTGGAAAGTAGTTTCCTTTTAATTCATTCCATTAATGTTAAATCCTCATGTTATGCTTGCATTCTGACATGTTGTTCAGTTCAACTGTGCCGCGGTAACAAAAGCTGCTGCCCTTTAGAGTTCAGTGCACGAATCAACCATTGGATTCGTATTTAGACAAGCACACTGCATAATCTATTGTGCTGAACTCTCAATTTGCTAAAGTTTATGCCTGTGTCTATGCATCAACTCTCATTGTTGTTAAACAAGAAGCAACGGCATTTCAATGCTGAGCAATAAACTATTGCCCTCCCATAAAATTAACTTGTATCCTAGTCGAACACACTTCTGTCTGCAGCCAGTGGATTGATTATGCTAAGTAAACAGCTAGCAGTTATTAATTCCCAAATATGTCACAACCCTACAATTAAAACAACTTCCACAGTCTATCAATGATAGCGCAGAGCAACCCTGGATCCCTGCCAGTACCAGTCAGCAGATGTCAAGAGAGTGAAACAGTGCTATTATCAAAGTAAACACTCTCTGCCTGAGAAGCATTGGAGAGAGAGAGAGAGAGAGAGAGAGA
>CAFUXE010000024.1:308232-354693 GCA_903364295.1 Serranus cabrilla | reverse complement strand
TGATCTATAAAAAGTAAGTCAATATTGCCTGGGGGTGTCATGCTAACTTGGTTCCCCATGGTATCTGTGTTTGCCATCATTTCATATATGCTGTGCACCCGTCAATCTAAACCAGAGCTCAGTAAGAATTGAATAAATGTGAGTTCACCACTAGCATGATCCACTGGTCATTGAATCTATCAGGGTATTAGCAGAGAGAGATCCCATAAGCTGCTGAACTATATTGTGTTTGTGTGTGCATGTTTGTGATTGCCAGCATGGCTGAGCATTGAACAGTGGGTGAATGCAACTGCTGTAAAATTAGCAGCATTAAAGTCTGAATATTACACTAATGAATTGGAATTGCATCTGTAGTGTAATGGGACTCAAAACTTGGCCGGGGTAATTAGCTGGAGCTGTAGAAAATGTTCAGTTCTTTGTGTATACCATGTTCAGTCTCTTAAAGTCTTTACATGCATGATAGAATATTATTGCTGTAAGTATTTTAGCTTTTATATAAAATGCACCATCAGAGGCTTACAGTGGATTTGTTTTTTATGGTAATAATGCAGTAGCAGCCCACCAAATCACACTCTGTCTAATCTAGTACTCCTCACCTTTCAGTAGGGAGGAAAAATCTTTGCTATGAAAATAACATACTTCCTCTACACCTAATAGCACCTACATAAACCAATTATCCATGGAGTCGAGCAGGTTCTGTAGTTGTTAAAGAAATTTCACAGACGGTGGGCGTGTACTGTAACTGCAGTTATCTGATCTGACAGGCGAAACCACAAACAGGGCTCTGTAGCTTTAGTCCTTCATCCTCATCCATCCATCTATTTATCGCTGCTTATCTGTGTCCAGCTTGGGATTGCAGCTGTTGCAAGTGGCTGGATGGGAAAACCTTCACAGAAAGCATTAAGGGGAGATAGTGGGTCATCAGTAGATGGCACACAGAAGTGGTATACAGCTCAGTTCTGTCTGTCAAGTTTCATTAATCTCTAACCAACAGTGTGTTTTGGTTTGTCAACTATTTGAATGTTAAAAGAAAAATTCATTAATTATAGTTTAAATATAAGAAGGCCATTCTCATGTTAAATTATGAGGTTATGACATTTTTTGGGTTGATGCCATTTCTTACACAAATTGGATGCAAAATTTAACAATTGTTCTAATACTAAAGAATTTATATTAGTGGTCAGAAATCCAATCAAACTTTGAGGAACACCACAGAAAAGTGAACAGTGTTTCCCATTAATTGCAGAGTCTGTGGCGGCCTGCCGTAATCTAATCTGCCGCTCCATAGTCTCATTTGCCCCACTAATGTTACATTTTAGAAAGTTGTTTGAAAGTATTTTTTCACTATTTATAATATAGTTATTTTGTGTTGTGTTGCCGTTGCTTCAGCACAGTGTTTGTCACCCTGTCAGTCATTCATTCCCCTGACCTCTCCTCCTCCTCTGAGACATGCATGCACACATAACACCAACACCAAGCTTTAGGTGAGTAAAGTCAGAGCACCGACTGTTCACTCACGTGCAGCCGGCTACTGTAGTAGGCTATATTATTTTCGTTTCTCATAAAATAGTTTGGATTAACAAGTTGCAATCTTTTTTTTACAGTCTACAGTTGTGATTAACTGCGGCATGTAAATTTTACATCCCACTTCTCTGCCTCAAAACAATGCCAGGTGTGATTGAGAAACGTGCCCATCTGGCTATATCAGTCCCGCCCCCACATGATCTCTACGTGTGCGTGTGCTGAACTAAACACAAGCAACCTGTACAGGCCTGTAAGAGGTGATCCAAACACAGTGTTGGATACCCCCGTTCGGTAACAGCAAGTTAACATTAGCTAACAACTAATGTTGATTTAATCCCCAAAAAGCCTGGGTGCAGCCACTTTAGCCCCGCCCTCAACATTTTAGGCAGGATGTTCGGTCTGGCATTTCTTTGTTGTAGCGCTACTATGCTCGGTACAGATCTCTTCGGACCAATGAAATTGTCAGGGCGGGCTTTACACGATGATGGACAGATGAGCAACAGTAACATAATCAGTCACGTCACTAAATAGTGCTTAGTTGAATTCGTTTCAAGCAAACATGGCTGATGAACACGCTTCTTCAGCCTGGTCTCCTGTGTCGTCTGTCACCAAGTAAAACCAGTTGCACCAGCACATCCCAAATGCTGGTGCAAAGGACATTGATAATCTTCCTAACCATCGAGTCAGTCGTTGTGAAATGTTGTGCTGTTGTGCATTTGGAC
The DNA here is from genome assembly GCA_903364295.1 of Serranus cabrilla. Taxonomy (NCBI): domain Eukaryota; kingdom Metazoa; phylum Chordata; class Actinopteri; order Perciformes; family Serranidae; genus Serranus; species Serranus cabrilla. The sequence goes on along the minus strand of CAFUXE010000024.1, from coordinate 352,447 downwards.
AACCATGTGCTTTAGCTTGCAAAGCCTGTTGGTGTAGTTATTTGCTTCTCTGCCAAAAGTGTGGGCTCATAAAATAATATTATATAAATATTACTTTGTCTATACAACTACCAGCTCCTGTTCCCAACAGCCCGTCACTGTGTTTTTCTTTAGTTACATTGGTAGTCTTTGACTGGGAATGGCTGGCAGTATTATTAGTTTGAACTTCTGTTCAAATGTTAAGTCGTCATTAAAAACATTCCTGTCACCCCAACGCCCGTTGTGGACCTCATCCGATTCTCTGTGTCTATGTTTCCCTCCTGTCTAATCTGCTGCCCTTTCCCTCTCTGCACTGCCCTGCTTTACCTCTCCAGGTGACATCAATGTGGCAGTCTATACTAACCGATCATAATAGAGGTAATTATCATTTAGTTCCCCTTGTCACTGGCCAAACACTCCATAATGTGGGCTCCCCCTTTCCTCCTTTCTTTGGGCTGCACTGACTTTGGTTTGTTTTCTTAATGCTCCTCCACACATGTATTTTTAGTTGTGGCCAATTAAGTTCTAGTGTACACCACTGTTCTCTGAAGCCTGGTTAACTCAAAAATGAACATGCAATACAACCACCATTAGAGAATGCATGGAAATGAACAGGATTTGGGCTGTATCATCTTAACACTACAACTAGCTCCTAATTGGCCAAGTGCAAATAATGGCTGTGTTGGACCTAACATCAGAAATAATTTGCTTTTAGCACAAAAGTTAAGGAAAAGAAAAAGGAAAAGGAAAAAAAAGAAGAAGCTTCATTTCTGGATAAAGTGCTCATCTTAAAATGTGTATACCAACAGAAGATGAAGATGTGTCTGTCACAAAGAATAAATGTCAGGCTCCATTAACACTTTTGTTGATGAAAGCTACAGTACAATACATGTGTCATTGTAATGAAGTGCCCAGGCTGAACCCATGAATCCTGTGGCCTGCAGTGCTGCAGTTTGAAAGGCTTCATGTCGAAGCTGTATGTCACTTGGTGGGGGGCAGTGTCTGTCCTGAAGCCTGGGGCTCCTCAAGTATGTATCCCTCCTCACACGTTTGCCCATTTCATCCAAGTGTGAACAAAACATTAGCCAAGCCTAAAACAGATTTCTTTTTACTACAGTGACTTTTTGGAGATGTCTCTCTGATGGTAGAACGGAAAGAGGGGACTATTTGGCTTTTTAGCTAGCAGTGAGTGCTTGGTCTGCTCTGAATTCCATATAAGGACTTTCTCCATCAGTGGGAAATTGGGATGAATCCGAGAATGAATCATCTTTTCACCCCTACCTGATAGGAGGGGCAGTGGATTCATCACTGGACATTACCTCTATTTTTTTCTGGTAAATGTATCAGGACAATCTGATCCTCATCTTAACTAAAACCACTCATTACAAGAGATTGCCAACACAAACATAAGCAGAAGATATCAGAACAGCATTATTCAACTGGTTGAGCACCTCTCAGAATCACAGCCTACCTTCTTTTTCTGCTTTGTATGGTCATGTGTAGGCTGAAGCCTTTTTAATAGAGATAGAGAAAAGATTCAGTCTTTGTACTGTGTGGTCGCCATGTTCAGTTAATAATGGCAAGGATTTTTATTGAGGAAAGTCTGTGAAAATGAACCTTGAAATGTTCCACTCCCATTCAAAAAAGTGTGAAATTCTTCTTTAGGAGTCTTATTAGAGAGTTTGGCCTGTGTGGAGAGGAATTAAGATAAAGTTGATGGATTTAAAGTTGTCAAAAGTTGTCAAAAAACATTTTTAAGTGTTTTAGGACATGCCTTCGATGTCGTGTCTGTTAGACCCAAGGTGAGTCTGTCAAAGAACTTCTCCACTTATCTTTTATCCCTCTTCATCTTTCGTCAGCAGGTTTTCCTTTCTCTATCCTCTGGCTGTCTTTGACTTTAAAGCCCAGTTGCTCCATGATCCCTGGAGGCTACTTGTAGATGAGTGGTGTCGGTATACGGTACAAAGGCTGTTTAAGTATTTTTAAGTGAGACCAGACCAGGGGAGGGAGAAGACGGAAAGAAATATGTAGCTATTGGTTGCATGATTAGTCATCCATTCCAAACACTAGTGTCACTCCACAAACCATAAGTAAGCGATTAGTGAGTGGTTATATCATGAGATTACAGGGTTTCCCCTGCCGTCAGACAGCTTAGGCGCATTGAGTTTGCATTTTTGCACCTAAGCCGTATAAACGTGAAAACTATTTGGAAAGCATCTGAATAAGCTGATGCACAGGACGGGTGCCCGCCTGCATATTCTGCATTTTCTTTTCTCCCTACCACAGTCTCTCTTTAGTTCTTGGTGGTTTCATTAAGCCATGGTGTGTTTTGTTTGCCTTTTTTGTGGGGGGAAACAGAGCCCAGGACAATTTCACAAGTATGATTAAAAAGAGAGGCCATCTCCTCTGTGTTAAAAAGCAGTTAAAGAGACAGAAGCAAAGAGTGTGGCTCTAAGAATGTGTGGATTCATGTACTGTTTTTATACATAAAATCTGAGTCTGAGAGGGGCAGCAAACATCTATGTTAAAATCACCTTAAATAAGAATGTTCTCATCTATTGAAATACAATCTGATAAAAATTCAGCAAAATAAAACCAAGATGTTCAAGACTGCATTTTCAGATTTTCTGTTCATAACAACAATCCCCCCTCCTCTGTCTGCAGTCTGGATTGTTGGAGGTGTGTAAATTCAATATTGTTGTTACAGTCTCCCTGAGAACCAAGTTTCTTTCATGATAAATTATTAAAAGTAATAAAATCATGACATAAAAAGATAAATTATGAAGACATCTGATTTTTAAAGGGGCAAATTTTACAGGACTGAGGTTAGGGGCAGGGAGTAACAGAGGCTGTTGTTAAGTTACTATGATTGGCAGCAAAGAGCAGTGAAATTCAAAGTGATGCAGTTGGTCTTTGATGGCAAATGATAGTGGTTATAAAAAATGGCACACCAGTGCTGTTTATGAGCTAAGGTGGGGGATGGTGGTGTTTGTTTAAGATTTATTCCCTCCTAAGAATAAGACTGGTTCAGTATCAGGAGGGACCTGAGGGGGGAGCTCTCAAGGGAATCAGTGGGGTTGTGCTGTAGAAGAAGAAGGGGGTTGTGGGATTGCAACGTGTGCTGCAGTCTCGCATAATGACTCCCTGCTTATTGTGTCGATATTCAGATTTCTCCCACACCTCATATTTAAGGCTGTTTGTTCAGTGACATAAAGTTCAGTTGTCCTGCTTGGCAGAGAAACTCTGGAAACTGAGAAGTTTAATTATCAGGTACCAAAATCACCTTCTACAGCTATCAAAGCTTTGCCAGGAAATGGTTATGCAAGATGAAGTGGTTGATCACTAAGTGGTTCTGTGAGGGAGATATTGGGTCCTGTAAAAGAGCAGGCCATTCAAGTTTTTACTTTTAAATCAAGAGTAAATATTACTGCACATAGAGGCAATCCATGTGCAGGATTTTGTCAGATCCATAGAGCACCTAGTGGAGCTAATTTACTAAACCAACTGAGCAGAAAAACAGTCAGTTGTGGGTCATGGTATAAGCTATAGACTGCACAATTACAAAGCACAAAAGTCAATGTTTCAGATTTCTTCAGAAAGAAACATGCTTTTATTTAGACTCCCTGTCACTAGACTTTGCTTCACTAGCTAAAACTTAATTACAACAAAAGACATCTCCACCTTGATTTCCCGTTTTCATTGCATAACACACACCAAAATGAAAAAATAATTGTTTTATTGATTTTTTTTTTTACCAAGCAATTAAAGTCAGATCAGTCAAACAGTGCTGTCTAGTTTTATACTCTGTGATTATTGGAGGTCCTTGCCTGTGTAATGTGGGGTCGGACCAATCCTGGAAGAAAAAATAGTATTTGCTTATCAGTGGTTAAATAACACTTAATCTCTTGTTGATGGTTTATGGTCTGTTATTAACATTAATAAGTGAACAAAGATAGATGTGGACATTGGATATCTATCGACAGTTAACATTTTGTCCAAGACTGTGTGTTCTCTGATCTTTACTGCACTGGGGAAAGGGAGTATCCTGATTAATGCAAGAATGTAGGAGTTGCAGCTCGAGCAACAGATGATGCTGCATACCTAACTACAGTAGGTGCTATGGGACCAGGAAACATCTGTGTTTGTATGGGTATTTGTTTGGCTGATACTTTGGTGCTTTAGACAAAGTGTCAGACAGGGACGTTTAAGAGACTTCCTTATCGCCGGAAGTCTCTTAAAGTCCGTGCATATTACTTTCTTTCTTTCTTTATTTCCCCATGCATTACGGTCCTTATAGGAGTTGCTACTGCAGTGACAATAATTATGTGCTTCCCACGCCTGTAAACACTGTTTTTGTTTTATAGACAATCAGCCAACTCAGTGGCTGCTGCTTGAGACTGAATCTGACTTGGGTGTGTGCACTTTCATCTTTGCACCCCAGTGATTCCTATGTCTGGCAAGATTTGCTCAAAATTGAACTCCTTAGGCCCCTGTTCATGTTGAATCCAACTTGGTAAACTTTGACAAGTTAATTTGCGGTATTGACCAATAGCAAACCCGTCTAGACAGCCCTGACCTTTGAGAGAATGGAGAGCTGGAGAGTGACACTGCTCTTCTGCAGTATATAAACGGCTCCATAAAGAAAAGGTAGGCTTTATAAAAACCTTATGAGTTGATGGCACACATACATCTATTGAATAATAAACTGTGCTAACTTAACATTTTATGTTGGTTGGTTTAAAGAGCCAGTCTGCCTCGGTCAATTAATCCTAGAAATGAATACCAGCACGTACAAACACAGTTACCGTATTGCAGGCCATCACTTTTATTAGAAATTTGGACGAAGTTGATGTACAAACTGCAGTGACCTATTAGAATTGAAATTGATTAGATTGTATTAGAACAAATTGTGTTGAATTTTGAAAAAGGTTTTTACAGTTTAATAGTTTTTTATGGTCAGTTGTAGAAGTTCTATCAATAAAAGATAAATACAAAAGTGCAGTAGAAGCACACTTGCAGAATAAATACTGACGTGCATGATGCATGTGACTTAAACATCTGAAAAGGTGAACAATGCTTTTGACTGGTGCTCTTTTAATGACATCTTCTCATTGCATCCTCCTCATCTTTATTGGTATAATGGGTTCCTGACTGGAAGATTAGCAATACTGGATAGATGCGTACATACATTTGCATTTTCTCTAACATTTTTTTTATAAAGTGAAAATGTATATAATATTTGAATGGAAAACTGGCTACAGGCACATTCTTCAGGGGCTGGCGTCTTAATACTTCATTCTTTCAGCCCTCTTCTTGTCAGCCACACTCAACAAATCCCCTTATCAAGACAAGAACCCTACAAACCTGACAGCTGATCAGGACAGGTGGTGCCGTGACAAGAATGCCAGGTAAACATCCTCCACACAGGAGGTTTACGTTGCATTCACATGGGCTCATGCAGAAAGTAGATGGCAAACATGGAATCATTTTTGTAGATAAGAGCAGGATGGTAAAATGAGGTCACCTAAGGACATTATGATCCTGAGGAAAGTGATATGTGGAGTGCAGGATGTGACACACGCATGTCAGAGTGTTTGTTTGTAGTCCATTTAACAGCCAAGTCGGGTCAACCAGACACATACACACGTCTTTGTTATGAGTTGTGGCTGCAACTAGAAGTGCTTGTTTTATTTGCCTCTTTTGCTTGCATAAAATGGAAGTGAATGAGAGGCAAAAATATATCAATGTAACGTTTGCGTATGTGTGACCCCTGACTACGCCTTGTGTAACCAATAATATATTTAATTAACTTTTCATTCTACACAATGTTATCACATATAACCCTTCATAAACTTAAGGAAAACTCTGCAGTCTAAAAGAAATATTGTAACTTTAACATCAATGATCATCTCTTTACTCGCCAAAAACTGCCTCTGTTTACTGTTATCCTGTTTCTTGTTAAATGCCCTCTTTTCTTTGCTGGGATTTGGTGATTGACAGGCACTCGGTTAGCTCTACTTCTTTGTTCTCTCATGTTGGAATGAGGACAGAGTGGATGCTAAAATTATTTACTTTTTATTCTCTCAATGCACATGTGGTATTACAGATAATTAGCACTGCCCCAATGGACCACGAGCCGCTGTCTGATGTTATACCCTCTGCCTCACTGTCACTATGTTTCTTGTGGCCAAGAGCCACAATTGCCCACATTTGGAACAGTTAATCAGAAGCCAGGGTTTGTCATAATGTGCATTTTGGTGCAATTAACAGAGCAACCATTGTCACTGCTGTCCTTTTATTCAGCTTTTTTTTTCAATACAGTCTGAAGGGTAATGGTTCTCACAAAGCCAGACTGTGTCTCACAAGTCCTATTTTTACCCTGCTCTCCCCTACATACCGGACAATTCCTCGAACTGTGGGGACTGTGAAGATAATGGTGTGACTCAGCTCCTCTCAAAACCCTTAAACCTTTTAACACCTATTAAAAGTAGGCATTGGAGATAAAAAGGAAGCATGTTTATATAACTGCATGGCTTCTTTCAAGCATTAAATTTAGACAGAAACTAACTTTCATCCATAGTCTAGGAGAAATATAAAAAAAAAAAACTGCCACATTTTGTCAGTTTGAAAATCCTGATAATAGACCAGTGACAGCTCAGTCAGATGTAGGAAGGGTTCATGCTGATGCAAGAGTATAGGAAAGCATTGACAAGTATCTTTTGTTTAGACTTCTTAAAAGTCTCAAAAATGATTCCAAGGCTTTGAGATGCCACAGTGAAGGAACACAAATCATCAGTCTGAACTGGGCCCACAACCCTGCAGCCTCCATGAAGTGAGGGGGTCCAGCAGTCCAAAGGGCCCATGCCTCCACCCGTCACCAACCAATGTTTTTGTCATTTTGTTTAAAAGGAAACAAACAAAAAACATTACAGGGTGCACATCATTGAAAGGAAATACTACATTGGGCAATCAATGAGGAAGATTCCTCCAGATTGTCAGGGTATGCAACTAATCAGACAGCAAAACCTTTGGACGGCAGCAGTAAGATGGCCTTGGATCATTTTATTCCTCAAATTAACCCAGAATCAGCTCTGGCATGTCTCACTCCAGTGACAGGACAAATCTCCTAGTAGATTAAAAATTAAAGATGATGAAAGGTTGTTCTAATCTCAGTTAAATAGGATGATGAGCTTCTACGATAACTTTGATAATGAATTCCTGCACACTGTGGCAATGAGTCCTAATAAGAAGGAGTCAAATACAGTGTACCCTGGACAGCTCCCACAATCACGACCTTGGCAAGATCAGCATCTTAAAACAGAGTGAAAACTGTTTAAAATGTACTTAATACAAATACTCCATAATCTGGTTCCAGTGCCTCTATGCTGCAGGAAAAGGTGTCCTCTCAGGGTCAGCTACAGGGGGGTGTAAACAGGAAGTATAAGTACAAATATTTACTAGCAGAGCAGTATCGTTGCCTTATGCCTCCCTCTGCACCCTCCCTTCAGCTGTACTGTGTGTCACAGTTTAACAACAGAGTGAGGGATAGACTTTTACAGAACGGTGTACTTCTTCTCTTCTCATCAAAGCCATCAGCCTTAAATTGCCACGACTCATTCAATCGTTTTTTTTTTTCCTTTTCCAACTTTGATCGATTATTCCTGTGTTTATATTTAAAGTGCTTTCCAGACTTGCGAAAAAGTGAGGGTCGAGGGAATCAGAGGTAGAGAGACTGAATGTGAGGGAGTGGGCGACAGATGGGAAGCATAGACTCTGGCCTCAGCTAAATGAGCTGCTGCTAGAATTATTGGTCAAATCAATCCAGCGACGCTCGAGCTGTCTACCTGCAGGGCAGGAGTAGGAGTTTTATGATACCGTTCTCCTCGAATGGGACACACACACAGACACACACACACACAGACAAAGAATAAAAGTGTATTTTACCTTGTAAGGCCTCGGGTGATTCAGGAGTGTATGATTATTGATCTTCACCCCTTGAAGCGTGATGCACGTTCTCTGTACGTTCTCCTTCAACTTCAACAAATTAGTGCAGAAATGTTCTGACATTATTTTAAAGTTGTTGTTTGTAAGTGATTTGTTGGCTAAAAAAAAATTGGGATTATACAGTGATATAAAAGTTATATTCATGTAGATTTTCAAATGAAACTTCGAATATATGTCACACATAGTGTCATCAGCCTAAAAAAATATTTAACATAATCCTAAATTTAATAGTCATCCAACAGACTAAATGAGTAAATGTCAGATTGCTCCTTAACTGCCCCATTTTTAAAAGTGCAAGCCTTGCAACTTGTGGGGCAAACACCAACAAATATGAATTGAAGCAGAATATTATTACACCAGTATTTTACAACACTCAAGTCAGTGGAAAAGTTTGAACAATCCATATCTGGTTTCTTAGTGCTGTTGTTCCCTTGCTATGTCAGTAACTTACACAGAAACGTACACTTTTTAAGACTTGAAATTTTGTTGAACTGGCTAGGGTTGGCTAGTTAGCTAGTTTGCATCTGTTGTCTGTAAACAAGACATTAAAGTCTTGTTTCTTTGTGAATTCAATAAGGAACGATTATTTTATTTATTCAGTTACATTCAGCCAGCTTACAATCTTGCAAGAGTGGTCTTGTTTTCAAGCCTTTCAACCACTTTTTGAAGGATTTTATCTAAAGACCACAGGATATCACTAAATTGCCTGGTTATCAGTTGGAATGTCAACATTATGAAGGAAGCCCCAAAGCATCAGACTGTAGTCATTGGTTACTAAACCTTTGTAAACTTTAGCAAAAGACCAGTAACACAGAAACTATGAACATCGTGATTCAAACAGTGATGTAATAAATACAGCTTTTTCCAAATTATGCACAATGTGAAAGGTTTTATGGTAATGACGCCATGGTAAGGGCTAGCATGGGCTGGGTTGGCAAATGAAATGTACATGAAGCCTGTAAATAAAAAATATAGGAAAAGCCTTCAGTATAATGCAGCCTTATACAACATTACGACAAAGTACAGTCACAAAAATTACCATAGGACTGAGTCAGCACACAAACAAGTAGCAGGCTTAATAAAAACGGAATATTTTAAGTTGGCACGAGGTACAGGGCCGTTTATTGTGCCCCGTCGCTGGAAGGCTTGAACTGTAAAAAACAATTCTTTTTATTTTTTTAATAGTGCATTTCAGCTAAAAAATAATGCATTCTGCTTAAATCAGGAAGAATAATTTGTTCTGTAAAACTAAGCTAGATATTTTTTTGAAGTCACATTAGACACGCAGTGGAGAATAAGATATATGATATGGACCTAATGATGTCAGTATCATTTATTCTGCTGAATATTTTCTTAATTGATGGATCCGTCACTTTGTATTTACAAAAAGAAGAAAATATGACCTTCAAAGTTTCCAAGAGTCTTAGGTGATGTCCTCACATCTTGTTTTGTTCAACCAACAGTCGAAGATATTCAGTTTACTATGTCACAAAAGGGGAAAAGCAGCAACTATTCATATTCGAGAAGCTTACACTGGAGAATGTGTTTGTGCTTTCAGAATATTTTCTCAGTTGAATCAATACAGCTCTAAACATCATTATAATATATAGTCTCCTTACTACAATTTATGTTCATTTGTGTTCATTGTATGGCACCAGGTGAGCCTTTTACACTCTCAACTGGCTCTTGTGATTACACAAGGAGTTCAAACATTCACACAAAGCCACAGTATACAGTTATTTGTCTTAAGACCTTAGTTGTTACTGCCAACAGACAAATTAATTTCTCATTCAGACCAATCGATTATAGGGTTAATCCTGGCCATGACCCGATAAGTAAGATGTGCTGAGACAAGAAGATTGCACCACATTTCAATAACACTTGTTCTACCGACCTGTTTTCTTGCCCGTCAGCTCTTTGCAGGCAGCAGGGGGATCCTGGGAATCTTGCCGATGCTGGAGCCCACAATGATTCGGGCCAATTTGACTAGTAGTCTCCAGAAAGAAACCTCATGAATTAGAAAGTTATGGCCCGATTATCACATAAATTGCCTTGTTAAATAGATTTAACTTTCTCTGCTGTGTGTATCCGTGCATTATTTGTATTTGTGTTAGAGAGGTAGAGCGACAGAAAGCGAGATTCATCCGAGATAAACTCGCTCTCCATTACTTATATCAACAGCGCAGATAATGCTAGTGTGGTTCTTTATTACCGTCATCAGTTTTATTGGTGTTGTTAATACTACGGCTTTGTTCCTCTGGCACTCTAATGCAGAAGAGATGAGTGGATCAATCACAGCTAGATTGGCTCCTGGAGGAGAAATAACCTGCATGAGGCAGGGAGAGAGACGGGCGGAGTGAGCGGCAGGAAGATAAAAAGCAACCAAGAAAAAAGAAAGCATGAACAAAATAATTTAACAAACAAACGGGCTTGGTTGAGTTATTAGTTGACAGAGAGGAACGGAGTGAGAAGGAAGAAAGAAAATGGATTGCCCAGGATTGTGTATACTCTGTGGGCATAAAACTGATTTAAATTTATGAAAAAACAACAGTACACACTAGGAAAGAAGTCTTTTTTTCTTGAAAGTGAAAGGATGAGCTTTGGCATTGAGTAAGGTGTACTAAGATAAGAATAATAGAAAGACTATGACAGCAAATAAAGTGAGTGCTTTGTGCTATGTTTCTTGGTGCTACAATCAAAATCACTACCAGGAGAAGAGGTTTTATAATAATAAAAAAAGAAAAGATTCCTGCAGCACCTTATTTGTTTCACTGATGGAAACCTGAGCAGGGGACAAGATGTGCATTGTGTGATGTTTTTCACTGCAGCCCACCATCATAATACTAGCTATGCACTGGAAGCAAGCAGGGTCAAGACTGTCTTAGGTTTGGCTCCCAGATTTATCCTTGGGATATAAGTCTAGGATGAATAATCCCACAGGGAGTAGGAGAGCATAACAATACACCTTATTGGTTTAACATAACTTTATGTTCAAAAGAATAACAATGGTACCGTTTAGCAATCGAAAATGTAAAAAATATTTGTTAAAAATTAAAATTAATTGAAATTTTAGTAAATTGATCTACTGCAATGTCAGAAATTGCAGGAGTTGCAATACGTTGCTAAAGGCAAAATGTATCAAAATGTCATTCTGAATGGATATTTTTCCAAATCGTGAAGCCGTAGTTAACATAGTCAAGCAAATGCATATGCCATGAGCAGCCCACTTCACTCAGCTACACCACAGACACAATATTTGTTTACATTATTATTTGTACTTTTCTGTGTGAGTTACAAAGAAAAATGATAGAGACCCTATCACATAAATAGACAACAAAAGCGTGTCAGCCAATGTCATTGTGTTAAACTCCATATTTCACACATGTTATTTTAGGAGGCTTGGTTTAAGTGTGAGAATATTATTACATCATGATTGCATTATTTCCGTGGAACTGCCTTCAGCATTTTACATAATATTATTGGTTTTCTCACATATAAAGCACATTTTCTCCTTGAATGGAGATTTGAATAGTAATGTGATTTTTTGCAGTGCAGGTTGTTTTGAAGTGTCATCCTGATCAGGGCATTTTTAAGGTAGAAAGCAGGGATGCTCAAATAGACAGAAATCTGCACCAGCTGAGAAAATACAATCACAAAATCCCTAGCAGTGTTTTCACTGCCCAATCCGTTATGGCTGCTCAGGGACTTTATACTACACACCAAATTGAAATGGTGTTGATTTAAATGCAGTAAGGGACGAGGTATGTATTGAAAATATGAGATTTTACTATATCAACATAAAGACAGCAGCGAACAGCTATTTTCCATGTGAAGATATAGTAATGACGTCGCACTTTCTGTGCGTGTTGCAGTCAGAGCCTCTATTCTATTAAGTAGCCAGGCCAGTGTGAGCCAGAGCCAGAGCAGTGCCTCTTATACAGTGGGTGCCACCCACCAGCACCAATTATGCTGAATTATGACAACATTATGAGATTTTGTCTGCTGTTTAATCATTTTTACGAGGTGTGGTCTATAAAGCATATCTGTGATAACTCAGAGACCTATAGTCCAGCATTTTAAATGTGTGTAGAATATAACATGCTGTAATTAATCACAGTGTTGGGCAGTGAGTCCTCAATTCAGAAATGGCTCAGGATCATAGACTGTAAAAATAATGGAGGTAGCCTCCGTGACGTCAACCATAGGTTTCTGAAAAGCACAAATGAAGCCTTTTGGGCGTTCCCACAGTCACCATTTCGGCAAAGCTGACTCCACCCAAGTCCCCGGATAGGCAGAGAGCTGAAGCTAAGGCAGCAAGTGGCTAGTAACGCACAGCATTGGACATTTTTACATGAAAGTCAATCTAATTTGCTCCCTTCTGCAGCCTTCCCCTAGTGGTCAGTCCATGAATTGCTGTTTTTGGTACTTCCGCATAGGCTTCACTGGCCTTTGCTGGAGGTTGCGGCTTGCTCAGGATCCCTTTATGATAGGCAAAGAGTTGGAATTTGCAGGAACTTTTTTCATCATTTTGAGCACTGAAAGCCTGATTGGTGCATTATTTTCAGAAAAATGCTGATACTGAAACAACCACCTTGCCTAGTTGATGTGATATGAAGAGCCAACTCGAGATGATGGAAAACAGGAGAGTAGACATTGTTATTACCAGACAGCAGATGATGGGGCAGATCAGGGACTGAGAGGCTGGCAATGAGACTGAGAGAAAAAGTTTGTAATGAAAGGCAAGACAGTGGAGTATGGAAAAAGAGAAGACAGGTGGTGAGGGGAAGAGTCGACGTGAAGGGGTGTGAGACTATGATTCACATCACAAGAGGAAAGAGAAGAAATGCTTCTTTAGCTGTTTGACATGGTGGTTAAAAAATCAAGACAGAGGCAAGAAGTGGTGCAGAGACTGGGGAGCCAAAGAGGCAGAGTTTAGAAGCAGCAGGAGAGAGAGAGAAAGAGAGGGATGGCAGTAAGACAAAAGAAGCCAAGGCTGTGTTTTGTAGTGTAATTAGAAGAGCTCTTACCCCAAGCCACCATCGGGGATGTTTCTGTTCTCCACTTGAGCTCCTTGTTGTTTATCTGCACAGCTGGTTGAGAGAGACAGAATGGAGCAGGGGGGAAACAAGTCTAAGTGCGAAAGTTGGAGACAGAGGAGTGAAGGCTTCGGGGTGTCATGTTTTTGAATAGAGTATGCACACACCTGTGGAGTTTGGTTGTTTCTGTGTTTTGCCATTACGTTTCGTCAGTCAGATCTACTGTATGAGTGCTGTATGTGCCCCTTTTTCTTCCCATCATGTGTCTGCTGAGCTGTATTTCAAGCTCTTCACCACAGCCATCACATCGGCAGATATTTTTGATTAAGTGTGAAAAAAACGGCGAGCAGCTTCTTGTTTTATCTCAGCTGACCAAGTAACTGGCCGAGTTTTATTCACATCCGCATTATGCAATAGCTTTAGCACCAGTTGCACAAGCAGGATTACATAAGTGTTTCTGTATTCCTTACTGACCCATTTTCCACAATGTACAGCACTACCTTTATGACTACAACTAATTAACATAAGTGCTTGTATTGAAATAGGATTAGATGTAAGAAGTGCCTGTGCTGCTGGGCTCAAAGGTTAGTCACTGTTATAAAAACAATTCTAATTATATTCAAATTATAATATCACTCACGTTTTTGCTTGTGTGTATACAGAAGTGCTGGGTCACTTGGGAATATGGTGAATTACAGCTTGTTGTGTGCTAATGGCTGCCTGTGTGCTTGCCCATGCATGGGATTGCTTGTCCAGAATATGTATAGGACACTTGATTTTACTCTACAAGTCTGTATTGTAGTTGGTTTGCACTTTCCTCTTGGTGTGGAAATGTGTACAACAAACGCAGTGGCCTGTTGGTTGGAGCATTGGCTGAGGTCACGGCCAGTGACTTGACTTTGAAATCACTGACCATGAGACAGAAAAGTTCTCAAAGCCCAGTCCATCACAGCTGCCAGATCGGCAGCACACATTTTAATTGAAAGTGAACAAAAAACAATCTTTGTTTGTAGTGAGCTGGAAAGAGCAGCTGAAGGGTGTGACAAAGTAAGTGTCAAGGTTGTTCAGATGAAGTATACTGTGAAGAAAAACTGAAGCCACAGATTCTGAAAATGTTCTTCTTGTCATAATTTTTCCGCCTGTCTTTCTGTTGCAACTGGAGATACATTACACAAAAACTCAACAGCATTTACACCAGGGTTACTTCAATAGAGAAGTAAGGGTAGAGCTTTTATTGGGGCAGTTTATAACAAATACTGCTTTTTTAAAATTATTAAGTGAAAACATGAAGAAAAAAAAGTGGAGCCCATGGCTCAGTTTCCCCTGAAGGTGTGGAGCTCAGGGTACGCTTAGTGTACCCCAAAAACAAATTTCAAACCCAACACAACCCATTCGCAACTACAAAACCCTACAGAACTCACAAAATGCTGAAATGGTGTAAAATAAATCACAACCACATAGTAGCCAGTCCAGTGGCATACCTGTACACAGAATTATTTTAGGCCTGGACACAGACTGTACAGTCTCTCCTGCTTCTCACTCATCTTGTGCACTGGGCTTTTTTATGGATCCATATGACTCCACATCAGTACGAAACGTGGGCACACAGCAAGAAAAAATGCAGTAAAAGTCGATGGAGAAAGACCTTCCAACTAAAAGACAGTATTGCTGTACCTACTTTTCCACGGCAGACAAAATGTGGATATACTGCTTACACCCACCATTACACGCCTCCACTCCACCAAAAAAGGCCCAAAAATAAAAAGTGCAGTTGGCAAAAACTCAACACAGAATAGTCAGAGGAGACATTTCATTCATTAAAATACACACTATTCTCGGCAATTTTTAAATAATTATAACCCTGTTGGGTATCCTAAATCCATTAATGCAATTCCTTATTATGCAGCAGCTTATAAATGCTATAAATCCTTGGAATTATCCAATCTCCAGACTGACTTCTAAGCTTCCAAGTCAGTGTTTATAATGATCCCCAAATCGCTCTTCATTATGGAAACTTTTTATCCCCCAGAAGCGAAACTCCTCTACCTATTACCATCATTTCAAATGCAACACAGCCAGAAGAATCATCCTGCACATAACTTGACATTTGACCAGAGGAACTCTAATTAAATGCAGCTTTGGGTAAACTTTAATATGCTACAATTCCACAAAAACCATCACAAGTAATGAGACGCCTTGGATTCCCTCTCACTCTAACTACCTTGAAACTTACAAGGACTCATTTCTAATGATATTCTCTGCTGCAGACTCCTCATTGGTCAGATGGTTTTAAGAGACTAAAAACACAGAGTACGACTAAGCTACAAAAATGAAGCAATTTGTTCAACCAACTGCAAGGTCTGTTTTAAAACCTTGAGAGACATTTATATGCAAGGCCACTGCTTGTGCCTCAGAGCCCCATAATGCACTATACTACAGTCTGCTGCAGTGTATTACTCGAGGCTGTTCCTAAATCCAGCATTATGACCTCTACAAAAAATCCCCATAAGAAGGATATTGATTGCCTGTGTTCTTACAAAACCCTCCTAAACAGGTTTCTTTTACCTTACATCAGCTAGGTATATACCTGACATGATCACAAATATGGCGAGTGCCAGAGGCCGTCAGCTTCAATTGGAGTACAAAAATCAGCTTTTCGGTCGACTCCCGTGAGAAATTAAATGAAATATACTGAATCTGAGCATCCTGAGCCCCTGAAGACTTTAACCAGCTCTTCTACACACAGGAGATCGGCAAAAGGATGCTTACACCATGTAAAAAATGTTGAGGTAGTCACAATCACAAGCACTGACACAAAGGTGGGTCAAATGAGGTTGAATGCCAAACAGCAGCCTTTGCCAGAGATTAAAGATGTCTTGCAAAAAGCACTTTGATGCTGATTTTCAAAGCAACACGAAACAACTAACAAAGCTCAGACAGGACTAGAACAAGAGAAACACATGCAGTATATATGACGTTAACACATTCTGCTGATTGATTTGGAAACTAATGTTACACCGTTTTGCATCATTGTTTCAGTGTTGAGTTGCTGCCTACGTCTCTTTTCATTCAGTCCTGAAATCATTTTCCTTCCTCCTGTGGTTTTTAATATATAACTTTTATCATGATATGGTTTCTGCTGTTTCTTTAAAAAATTTAAATGTGTTTTTTGTAAATGATGAAGCACAGCCGGAAATCTGTTACAATTGAGTTTCCTTGTATAGATAAAGGTCAAGGCGATAAATAGTATAGAATACAGTGCTGAGGTTCATCAATCCTTCATTGAAACGCTGATACGTTGCGCTTTGAATAAATTCATACTAATTTAAAAAAAGCATTTGTCATTTAAACCGAGATGGATGTACTTGGAAGCACTCATGGTATTGTAAAACACTTTAAATGTAAGTGCACTCTTGATCTTTCTCATAAAATCTCATGAATCAGTGAGCTTATGTCTGACTATTATTCATCCACAGTTATTGGGCACATGTGGCCCTGACAGAACATTTATACTTTCAGTTTTTTGTGAAAGGAAGAGAATTTATGGCAGGAACAGCTTCAATAATGAATATATCATAAATTATTACAGCATATTTACATGTAGAATTGACATGCCAAAGATATGGTAATTCTTGAGATTTATACTTATTTATTTTACAAAAAATATATGTGATTTCATACCAAAGCTTTCAGTTCTGCATTCAGCTAACATTAACTTACCTACTTGTTGTTGTTGTTATTTTGTCAGTTTTCACTCTGAATCTACACTGTAGAGAGCACTGTACTGTTATGTATCTGCTAATGCAACACTAACCTTCTGTTTACTGTCGGCACACACACTGTAAGTGCTTTTTGACGGTTTAACAATTAGAGGCAGAAAATCTTTTTATAGAAAATTTCAATTCAAGATTAATTATGGTCTGTGAAGTTCTGCTGATGGACCCTCCTGATTTGTCTTCCCCCTCTTCCCTTTTCTTCTTCTTCTTCCTCAAAGTGCCCGGCTCTCCTCACTGCTCCACAGCAGCCATAATTACCTCCGCTGAGGAGGTCATGTTTTTGGCTCAGTTTGTTTGTCTGTTTGTCAGCAGGACAGTAGAAAACTACTGGTCCGGTTTTTATTGACCTTGGTGGAAGCATGAGCCGCAGAAGAACTTATTAAATTTGGGAGAAGATCTGAATCACAGGGTGAACATTAAAATAAATTTTACATTTTGTTAGCAATGCATATGATGATTATGTTCATTCTAAATTTTAAATTTCTGAATTAGCACCTTCAAATTGTGTGTTTGAAGATACGTTTCAGAGTGGTCCTGACTGCTGGTTCTTCTGGTAATACATAGTCACATAGATGGTAACCTGTGGCTGTCTTTGAGTGTTTAACTCCTTACTGTGCAGTGCTTGGTGTTATGGAGGTCATGTTATGTGCTGTGCTTATACACTAAGGCCTTTGTGTTGTTGCTGATGATGCTTTTCATATCATTGAAGACATTGAAGTCTTGGCCTTGCCTGAGGTCTGCATTCTCCCAATGTACTTCTCTATTGTGTTTGCATCATATTATGTAAACTTGTGGTCTCCCAATGAAAACTGTTCTTTTTTTATTTCTCAAATATTTGACAAAAACCCAGTCCTTCATGAAACTAGCAGGACTATTTGCATTTCCAACCAACTTCATCAAGATTCAGTAAAAGCTGTGTGAAATTAATTTTGAATCTGAGATAACAGAAAAAGAACATTGTTGGTACCTGGCCAATCCATTCTTCTGCCTCTGGAATGAAAACAGTTCAGTTTGGGGGGTGTTTTCTTGTTTTCATAATACTGGTATATAAATAATTTAACTTGAACATTAGTTTTGGTATTCCTGCACTTCACAGAGAAATTATAGAACTTGGCAACAAAAAGGTAAACAGTGACAGCACTGTCTTGCTTTAGAGCGAGAACGAGAGGGAGGGGGAGATTCACATAGAATATTCACTCATCGAGCCCACCTAATGATCCTCACATGTCTCCCTCTCTCACTCTGACATATAACCACAGAGCCCTCAGCCTTGATTCTATTAGATTTAAAGTTACGATCATGAGACCTCAATAAATTGCGTTCTTTCTCTTTTTCTCCTAAGGCTTGTAAACCATGTGGTAGAATTGCATACACATTACCCTTTGAGTGGCTGTACACTTAAGAAATTACCGTGTTTTAATTTAGTTGAAAAGATATGATCAATATCAACAGTATATCATGTATTACCAGTATACTGTATACATAGAGGCCTGTAGTCTAAGCTGTTAGTATTAAAACTTAATTAGCTTCCATAAATACAGGACAGTGAAGACAATAAAAAGTACTGAAGGTAACAAAAACCATTAAAGAAAAGGTTGGTGGAGGAACCATACTACAGTAACAACGCAATAGGATTAAACAACCAAACAGTGTAATTGAACAATATTAGTTTCTGACAACAACAAGGTCCACTCTGGAACTTTCGATTGAGTCACAAGATGTTTTTCAGCAGACTGAGTTGCCTACTCTGCAAAAAAAGAGATTTCCATTCCCAGCTTCACTGAGCTTTTCACTTTTAAGTATTTGTAAATTGAGATTGAAAGTTAGTTCTTGAACAGTCTCACTACAATGTCTAATCACTAGCTGTTGTGAAGCTTTCAGCCATATTACACTATCTTCCAGGTGTCATGGGAATGTAGTTAGTTTATGTATGGATTTCTCAATCAACTTCACTTCTGTCCTATTCACTAAATGCTGAAAAATAATTCCATTTTCATCATATTTTTCCTTGAAATATATTTACACATTTAATAACACAGTTTTTTGTGGAGGGAGCTTTCTAAAGAGACAGAAAATAAGCGATGACCTGAAGATGTTATTGACTTTGCATAATGGCACATGTGAGGTCCTAGATCATGGATGGTTTGTAAATGTTAATGTCACCTGGCATTGGCAGGGGGCTTCTCCTCTAGCTGATTGTATTGATTACTATGAGAAAAGTGACCAACATCTCATTTGATTTACTACCTCACTAAACCTTTTTCTAATGAGTTTATGGAGTCAATCACTAGTTTCAAGTCTTCATCAATACAACGAGATGTTAATTTTGTAATTTAAGGTCCCATTTAGAGTAAAATAGATGATAAAGCAGGGTGTGCTTTGGAGCTTGGCGACCTTGTCGTTGTGAAGTTGTTACCACGGTGCACTCAGTGTTTTCATCCTGTTATTATGTCACAGTGTGTTTTCAGTTCACCAATTAATGGAATATTTACTTCACCCCACAGAGTGGGAGTGAAATATTGTTTTGGGCAGCAGTGTCTGTCTGTCTGTCTGTCTGTCTGTCCGCTGCATATACATCCTCTGGCCAACAGAGGGCGCTGTGGGGTCAAGTGTGCCATCTCTGATTGCCTAGTTAAAAACGTAGTGTTTAGTTGTACTAAAAGACACTTTAAGAATTAATTGATTAATTGAATTACAGTGGCACCTTGCTAACCAAGCCAGCTAGCACTAGCATTAGCTGCTAGCTTTGCATCCTCCTCCCCAGCTCCAACCTCTCATCCAAATATGGGTGAACCAAGATAACAACTGTGAAAATTCCAAACGCAGTTCTTCAAAACAGCTGTTTATAAACCAATCAGTCGTTTTTACTTATTAAATACACTTATTTTCTAAAGTCTAATGCCCCCTCTTGAAATGTGTGTGTAAATGCTGTTGATGTAACAGAATGCTATATAATATAGATCCTCTGACTTTGTATGCTGTTCCAGGACACTAAAGCAATCGCTCTCCTCCCAATGATTTGAATTTGCATCATCTGTCTCCTCACTCACTACTCCACCCTTCAGCGCATACATTTATTACACTGTATTCAGTGGCCTTAAGCCTCCTCCATGATGCTCGTTTGACTGTAATCTCTCAGCCTTCAGCACCTCATCATTTCACTCACAGCTGTAACCACCTTACCTTGCTCTTCTAAAAGTAGTTCTTACTTCGTCAAAATAAATCCAGCTCGTGGTGTGTCTGAGCCTTGTGCAGGTCAGTGTTTTTGTCTTTATGAAGAGACTGTCTGTTTCTGCTGTGATTTAAAGTTGCTGTCATTTTTATCCTGTTGTACACCATCACTGATGCTTCTCTGACCATGAATATAAATAGTTATAATTATACACCTCTATGTCCCCCATTATTCATCTGTTGGTCGGACGCACACGCTCACACACACACACCAGCATGGCCCTGCTCCACAGTTGAACTCAGATGTTTATAAGGTCCCATTCGCTCAATTGTACATAACAGTATAATCATTCTGCCATATCTATTATACCTTACTTGAACCTGAGCATCTGCGTGTGTGTGTGTGTAAATGTCACTCTGTGTGATTTTTGCCTTTATGCATACAGAGATTACGGGTGCAGTGTGTGCTGGTGCCTGGGTCTTGACCTCTGAGTCAGCCAACACCACTCAGTGGATTGAAACATCTGGCATGATGACACAAAACAGCACTTTTTCAGTTAAAACAGCATTTGATCCAATGAACACCATGGGGCGAACAATTAGTCAGTCAGTGCCACGGGTGGGACTAACACCATTGTCAAGCTGTTGTCAAGCTGAGTGTTTGTAAAGCCCGACATCAGACTATGTTTTTACTCCGCTCCAGAGGTGTGTGGGCCATCTGGCATTGCTGGGCTGGTGGGCTGTCAAAAAAATCCATGACTTCTTTTTTTACCATCCAGTCGGGTCTATCTGTCTAGTATAGCATGTGCATGTTCCAGGACTGGGCTTACTGGCCAGTCACAGCCAAGTTGGATATACTTGGTATGTTATACCACTATAGCCAACTCTGTCACAAAAGTTGCTGCAGCTTTAAAGCAGTTGATCAATTGAGCAGCGTGACTCCCTCAAAATGACTTGTTTCACAAACAGAATTTAATAAATTATGTTTAATATAATTTAAGAAATTCTGTTAGACAACATTTGGAAAGTGTCTAATATCTGGCAAGATGTGAAGCAGAATTAATTTGATTTATTTTATAAGTCCTCTATAACTGTAAACTGATTACTTTTGGGTTTTGACTGTCGGTGAAACAAAACAAGACATTTTATATTGTTATGATGGGCTCTGCAAATTTCTGATGGGAATTTGATTGACCACTCGAGTAACTGTTAGTTGATTAACTAATGAAGATAAATTGTATTTGCAGTGCTGTATTTTTCATCAGCTATATGAATTGACTTATATTTAAAAGCTTACAGGGAGGGGATTTTGCAAAATAGCAAGAAATCCGTCAACAAAAACAATCAAGTTATCATTTCAGTCATAAGAAAAAAATCCACAAATTTGTTTTCAAATGATATGAATGTATTGTTTTTTAATACTTCGTATGTAGGGTGAGTTTAACCTGCTTTTTTTTCAGTCACAGTTAGGTAGAAAAATAGAAACTTCAATAATAGGAACATAATAAATGAATGAAACAGAAAACCTAATATCATTTTGGTTTTGTGTTAACAAGCTGGAAAACTGTCATTGGCTTTTTTCACAATTTTCGGGCCTTTTTTATGGACCAGATGACTCACTGATTAGATAATCAGCAGAGTGATTGGTAATAATAGCTGTAACTTGCAGCCCTTTTTCAGCCCTTCTTCAAATGTGCTTCATGGTTTTTCAGCCACCCTAAACTCAACACAACAAATTATTCATAATTAAATATATAAGTACATTTTTGAAAGAGCTCAAATGAGTGTGCTGCTTGTCCCTATTTAAATCCTGCCATGCTGCACATCCCTCTGTAATGCAAGGCACCAGATTTCCAGGAAATCTGGAATAAAATGACTCCATTCTGTTTAAGAAGTTAAAGATGTTATTTTAGTTCATCCACTCATGAATCTTTCCCTTAAATCTCTCCTGTCTGTGCCTTCAGTCTGTGAAGAGACAAAGTCACTCAGTGTGTCTGCCCTGATATCATTCAGTGAGTTCTTTCTGTAAGTGAGTTATTTTCAGCTGCTGAGGAATTTCACTTACTGTATTGTATGAAGGCATACACATGAACATCAGGCCACCAAGGCGTGCTTTCAATTGGATCAGTGTATTCTCTCCAGGACGGGTGGTGTACAGCTCTTCAGTGCTGCCGCAGGAGGAGGGCAGCCATGGGTCAAAGATGAAACAAATGTTTGTTTGAAGTCGATGTGACTATAAGACGATGATAAGTGGATGATATGGGACAGCTGGTGTTGATCACACAAGCTTACATTGTTGCTTATTAATACAGCATTTGGAGAAGTCTGATGTTTGACTTTGCACCAACGCACACAGGCACATTAACATATGTTTACACAATTTATTCTCAAGTATTGCATAAAAGCTGCCAACCCTTCCTGCATATTTTTGGTTCATGAATCAATTACCAAATAGGCCAGTTGCATAAGACACCAGGTTGCATCATGTTGTTTGTAGATTCCTTTTTGAGGTTTTTTTTCTTTATATAGCTGCTCAGGTTTGTGCTCACAGATTTGAATGCATCTGTGTTTCATGTGTGAAGGTGTTTATGTGGCCCACAGCTTTGATATTTGTTTTGAGATTAGAAGAAGCATAGCTGCAGGTATTCGGCCTCTCACCCTCAGCTCAATCTGTTGCAAAGCGGGTCGGCTCGGGTGTCTCGTATCCCACAGCGCTTAATAAAACATGGCTGTCAGGGAGGGTTGAAAAGAAGTTTAAGGGTAGAGAGAGGGAGAAATATGGAGATGTGAAGGGTGAATTATGATGGGTATCCGACGTGTAATTAGCTATCTCCTTTTTTGTGAATCCAGTGCGAGGTAGAAACCCTTTTATCTCACAGTGTCAGATATAAACGACTCAGTGATCGGCGTAATTATCATCAGATCTTGTAAGTCAAAAACACGATGATCAGTGTAATTATCATCAGATCCTGTTAGTCAGAAACAATCTGATCTCTCTCTTTCTGAGCCTGTCTTCCTCTCACTCCCCCCTCCTGTTTTCACTCAATCCTAATCTTGTACAGTTTGTGTGAATGCTTTTAATGTTGTTTTTTGTGACAGAACATCAGAAGTCATGCCAATTCACTCTTATTTTTTCTTTTTATCTCTCACACAAACAAACGTTTCATCGCTCTGTCTGGGCCTTGTCTTTTGTTTTGATTGAGGTCACCCAGAGGTCAGAAAAAGATCATATGCAGCCACATCTGAGATATTTCAACAATAAACAAATCAAGCAATAATAATTAGTTAATGTAAAATAAAAAATAAAAAAGTCAATCAGCCTAAATAGGCAAATATTGGCTGTGTTCCATTCAAGTATGACGTGTGTGTACAGTGTGACGGTGCATGCACAACACTTGGACTCTGAAACTGAAGCGGCTCAGTGGATTGCAACCACCATTAACTTTAGTGAAAGAAGCACCGAGCCAAACTCATTACACATTACATTTAGTGCTGGTTCAAGCTGGGTGGCATGGTGTCCATTTGTATTTGGCATACAAGAAGGAACATGCCGCTGCTGATGTAGATGTGAATTGAAGGCCATAAGCAGCAAGTAGTTAAACAAAATATCATGTATAACAGCAGTACTGCACTCAATACAAACTCTACATGACTCAAATAGAATTGAATGTCTCTGCCAATACTTCAAATATGTAAAAAAAATAAAAATAAAAATTAGGATATGGATCTGGGCTAATCCAGACATGATTTCATGGATCATGTCAGCCAAAATAAAGCCAATCAGAATGTGATCCTTTTGTTTCTGGTGTCTTTTGTGCACCTCGGCCCACTTGTGTTGCGGTATGCCGCTCTCCTTAATGACAGCCGAGCTCTGCTCCGCAGGAACTTCCATATCCATATGTGAGTGAAAATTAGAGTGAGCGAATGTGAATATTATTTTTTCACACCCATGGCTGACCCTCTTCCAACACCTCGGTTGGCAATTGGTGTCACATCGAGCCTTTCTCAGATCACAACCTCTCCACTCCCCCTCTGTCACGCAGTGAACTTTGTTTTGAGGCGCACTCACAGCTGAATGAACTATCCTCCATGAGGTGACAGCCGCGAGCTGTCTCCTCTACCCATCGATAACAGGGATATTCAAGGGAATGTTGATTCTCACAGTAGTACGATGGCAGTATTAAAGTGTTATGTCTTAGCATTTTATTGTTGTATAGCGTGCCACACTGGTTTTACAAGCTCATCCACTCCCTGCTAATTTGTTTAAAATGACAGTTATTTTGGTGGACCCCTTCATGTGTGCATGCAAATGGAGTGGGGGTGGTAGGGAGTAGTTTGAGAAAGTCCCTCTCTTCACTCACATCCTCAGCACCCTGTGTCTCTCTCTCCCTCCTCCACCAACATTCCCCGACTCAGGCCTCCATCCATCAGATACCCTCAGACTTCCCTCCTTTCCCCGTCACCTGATTGCCTCATCGATCTAAGCACCTGTTCCCTTGCCCCTAATCCACAGTTGCCTCACCTGCATGTCATTCCCTCATCAGCCCTGCAGCACTTACACGTAAAGCCTCTTTTCCCCAGTTAGTGTCAGAGCATTGAAGTTTCTATGCTGCAAAGTTGCTCTGTGCTTCTGTCTTTTGCTTTTAAGCCACATGTACCTGCCCATCTGCTTACCTGCCTACTTGTTCCTGAAACCTAAAGCCTGGATCCTTGAACCTGCGCCTGCCTGTAAGCCTAACAGAATACACAGACTCGCTAAACTCTGACAGTAACACATCTGCTACACTGTACAAAACATTCAGCTAGCAGCTTCTAATTTCCAGCTGTTATCAATCATTAATCAGCTGTGTTCTGGTTTGATTGGCTCTCTGCAAGTCTGTAACTGTACTGTCTGAGGTCTGAGAAGTATCACTTTGTCATACCCACTTATGCCTCAGTGGACTGGGAGTCTTTGTGTCCGAACAACTCCAACCAAGTGATAGTTCTTCTCTCTAGCTGATTCACACCGATTTAAGGAGTCACATGGTCATATTTGACCTTTTATTCAGACCATCTTCCATTTTAACTTCATGGTTTTGAATCTGGACCTTCCGTATTGCTATAGCTTGTGAATAATAAGATGTGCCAAATTTAAAAAGCAGATCAGATTCAGAATTGGCAGATGTCCAAGGTTAAAGGACTCCAATTGGGATCAGGGCCAAACAGTTTTGATTGGGACATCTCTAGTAAGCATATAAAAGATGTAAATGTCCAGTGAGGCAGCCTCACACTGACAAAGAAAGAAAGAAAGAAAGAAAGAAAGAAAGCCTCTATAATAGTAGAAGATGGCAGTTTGAATAAGGTGTCAGGCAAGAATGACATCAGACTAAAAACCAAAGAATAATAAAAAACAGAATGAATAGATCTACAAATTATTAAACAGCCATTTTTGAGACCTGATTTAAAACCTTTCAACAGCGAGTATCTTCATGGAGATGTGCACTTTATTCCACTGGGATGTGGCTGTATTTAAAAAAGTATTTATTCCAAAACATGTTTTGTATCTCATTGGAATGAAGTTTGTTGAACTGCCTCTGGTGCTGTGGCTGTGGTTCTTTCTGAATAGATTAAAATGGTAGGTAGGGAGGTGCAGGTTTCTTCGCAATCTTATGGGGCCTAATAAGTGTTGCAGTTCCAGTCGTGGAATACATAATTTAATGAAAAATATATTTTTCATTAATTTCTAATTGGTGTGTGTGTGTGTGTGTGTGTTCATTTCAGTTGTTACTCTCATAGAAATGCTACATTATTAGAGACACGTGCGTTATCTAATGGCATTAAAAGGAAGCATTTTTTCATATTTCATAATAGACTGCACCAGAATTAGTCACAAAAAACAAATTTGAGAAAGAAAGAGAAGTGATCTTTTCACCAGGTGCGTGGGAGTTCATATGACGAGAAAAGGTGACAAGAATCAGCTGGGGCACGCTTTCATCTCTTATGTTAAATTTACTGAATAGCTTAATTTTGTCACATTGAATGAATTCTTTTGACAGGAAAAATCTAGCTATTTAATACATTTACCATTGATGTTGCCACTATGCAGCAGCTGATTTTCATTAAAGAGAGGATTATTTGGTTCTCTAATTTCTGAAGGATTCTTGTATTAATAGTATTGTACTGTCAGTGTTTTATAATCCATGTCGTGTCAAAATTGTAAATAAAATATAAATGACATGAATAGCTAGTATTGGATAGTAGTAAAATTAGTCATAGTTCTGTAACAGTGTGAAAACCTTTTACTTTGATTGTTGGTTGTCAGGGTGTTATATAAGGATTTTTTTCATGTGGTGTGTGTGGACATTAAAGCAAAAACAAGCTGTTGTGTGTGTGAAGCTAAAGAGCGGAAGACAGCAGAGAGTAAAGGTAAAGAATTCCTTTTGTTCTAGGAAATCAATGATCCTCTGTGGCTCCATGACGCAAAACTACTGATTGATTTTGTGTGTATGTGTGTGTGAGTATGGTACCCTGTGTGTGTGTGTGTGTGTGTGTGTGAGAGAGAGAGAGAGAGAGAGAGAGAGAGAACTAAAACAGGGACAGTCGATGCATCCAGATGCAAAGATGTGCGTGTTTACCATATTAACATTGTTTTTGAATAGCTTGGTTTACTCGCAGACTGAAAATAAAAGCCCTTCACATTGACGCTGTTATCTATTTGCCTGCCAAGCAGAATCCTCGCTCCCTATTGGTTTGTTTAAGAAGGCTCACAAGCGTGTCAGATGCACTGTTAACACTATCACCAAGTATATTATGTATTACTCGATTTTCCCATTTATCCATTCCTTCCTAAAGCGTTGCTCGGATTTAAAATGTCTTTTCTGTGTGAGGAGAAAATCTCAGCCAACAGCAAACATTAGTCACAGTTTCTATCATTACAGGTTGGATTTAGATTTTTTTTTTTACAGAATGTAACTAAGTGAGTTAGTGCTCATACATTTGACCTGTGGTGATATACATGACTTTTGATTGAGTCAATCAGTCTCTGTTAACAAAGAAGCCCTTTTACTCGTACTGGTTATGTGAGAAATGTTATGCAAGTACTTTGTTATGGAAATCACTTAAAATGCCCTGTATAAAGATACAGAAACTCAAATTATGTGTTAGTAATTAAATAGCTGTTAATAGTGTAAAAAAGTAAGAAATTGCTGCATGTTTTTTTCCCGAAAAACATGCAGGATTTGTCCAAAGGCCCTAATATGGATTCCTGCTCTTCCTGGGAGTTGCCTTTCATGTTTGATTGTCGTTTCATACGTCTTATAGCCAGTTGCAGCTGAGAAAGGGCGACCTGCTGACTTTTGGTCAGAGACTTGTGAAAATGGCTAATTCTATTCTATAAAAGATCCAAGAAACATCGGGAGAAAAAAAGCGACTTTCATTTCAGCCAACGCTGTATACGTACAAACTGGATCAGTAAACATGTTAATACTGCAGGATGTGTTGAAATAGTACTGTTGTGGGAATATTGGTGGAGCTCAGCAGCAGGTGGGTTCTTCCAAATAAATAGTGAATTAGCAGTCATTGTAAATATCAAGCAGCTAACATCTCGTTGTTGACTCTAATATTATCTTATGATCTAACACACAGTATGTGGCTGTGAGATTGCACGACTGACTTTACGTTGTGTGCCATGTTCCTGTGTTTCCATAGTGACTTTACCAGGTAGCTTTTGTTTGTTCTGTTGTTGTTATTTGCAACCTTGAAGTCTCTCCATTTTTTCTTTTTTTTAACTCTAATAGAAACTCCTTCACCGTCTTGGCATTTGCACGGCTTTTTGTTGTTGTTTTTTTGTAGTAGTACATCACATCTATGCGAATCAGTGTTGGGGGTTAGAATACTTAAATTACTTTTTTTGTTGTAATGAAAACCAAACACATTTGCTTTGCAATTCAGGTAATCAGTTATTTTCTTAGGTTTTTAAATAAGCATTCCATTACAACTTATTCCCATTTCTTTTGTTGCCACAAAAATAAAGAAAATCCCTCATGCATTTGGAAGGTTTCTGTTCTTTCCTATTCTGTGGAGAGAAGTGTTATAAGAGCACACGAGTATCTCAGTTATTGAGGTGGCAGAGAGGACAATGCTATACTTTGTCAAAGTAGGTAACTCAGCATTGACCCAGTTAACTCGTTACATGTTGAAACATGATGTCCTGCCTGCAGCTCATCTGTGTGGACTTTGCATGTTCTCCCTGTATCAGCATGGGTTCTCCCTGGGTACTCCGGCTTCCTCCCAAAGTCCAAAAACATGCATATTAGGATTAATTGGTGACTCTAAATTGCCCGTAGGTGTGAATGGTTGTCTGTCTCTGTGTGTCTGGTGACCTGCACCCCGCCTCTTACCCAGTGTCTCTGTTTCATTGCAGTTGAAGTGCAAAAGAAACATATGTATGAACATGTTAGGGTGTATGCATGATCATTGTCTTGAATAATTCGGGTTTTTTTTGTAATCAAACATAATGGAGCTGCAAAGGCGACAGTGTAATCCTGTTATTAGCCTTTTGTAACAAGTTACTTGGAAAAAGTAATGTTATCTAACACTGATATCTAAATACACAGTGCTGAATGTGTGTTTGTGTTTAGGCTGAGTTGCCTTTTAACTCTCCATGCAGGTTCCTTTTCAAATAGATCCAATGTGTATTTAAAGCCGCCTCTAATCACTGAGCAGTTTTGGGAATAGACTTGAACGCACCAACTACCATCACTTCGACTGCTGCTCTAAAATTAATTCCAATCTAATCTGACCTGGCAGCTCGTAATGGCTTCTGATTTTTAATCCTTTCTCATCATGGGCCCACTTAAGTCTTTGGCTATCACATTAGCAACTACAGCCTATTAATTAAAGACTATAATTGATCAATTAACTTGTGGGGAGAGGATGAACTAAAGCAAGCATGAATGTGGAAAGAGGAGCGCGTGGCTCCGCGATGTATACCTGTAACGTTTCTACTGTGAATTCACATGTTGTATGTTGTCAGGTGAGAATACGTGAGAACCCTTTGTTTACATGTGGTCTTGTATTCCCTTGGAGGTGGCTTATATAACCCTATTAGATCCTCTGCTGCATCTCCGGCTGTGTAATTTACACTTTTATACCTTGGCCGTTTTCCTGCCTCGTCTCCTCCTTCACCCTTTGCACCTGTGAAGGATCACAGCAGCCACCCAGGGACCCTCTTATCAATGCCTTTGTTCCCACCGGAGTTGATAATGAATGTGGGAACTTGAGCCAGTTGAAATGGAGCATCTCCCAATGGAGATGGCTTAAGTTTTAATTAGCAAAGTTAATGGGGCAGAGTGGGATCAACAGACTGGGACACAGAGATGCAAGAGAAAAGTCTCCCATTGAACCAAATTAGACTCCTGAATCTGATGGGAATAACCACAGAAAGATGTATCGAGAGTTTGTGCCACCGGATGACAGCAGGCTACGTCTTCATCCTTTTGTAGTAGGAACAAAGCCTCACATAAAACTAAAGGCAGGCTCTCTCAGGATGGTGGCTTTTATACTCAAGTAGCTTCCTCTAGTGCAAACTGCCTCTTGATCTGTATTAAATCTGCCTTAATCTCAGATGATTACTAATTTAATCTCAGTTGATTACTAATGTGAGCTCAGACACAGCCAACGCTATCAATTAGGTAACCTATTTAAGATAGATCAAATTACATTGTGACCTATGTTGCCAACTCTCATTACTGTGTTCCCAAGGACCAGCATCAGTTACATAAGAGCTGTTTTTCAGCTGATGGCTATGTACCCTCCTTTTAATGATTTATAACCCACTAGTGAGTGTTTGCCCCGCTTCACCTGTACATTACTGAGCAAGACAGCCCCGAGTTCCACTCTGTCTCTAATCTCTTAATAGCAGTTCTGTCCTTGTTTTATTCCTTCCTGCATAGAGAAGTGAACACAAAACTTTTCAAGTAAAGTTTGCCACAAGTTCAGTAAGAGGAGACGATGGGGAAAGCAGCACAAGGAAACCGACAGCAAGGAGCTCCTTTCCCTTAACTGGAAAAAGAATAAAGGGAAGGTTAAGAATTTGTGACGGTGGAGGGGAAGAAGTGCCGGTTAGATGGGTGAAATTGTAGCTGTGGGCACAGAGTGATAGATCGGTGAGCGGTGCCAACTCTCGCCTGCCAAGGACCAGAGAACAAAATACATTTTATGTCACACTGAGATTGTGTGTGCGAGTGGATGTGTTTATTTTCTTAAATTGGAGAGATGAAGCCTTTTCTGAAAGCACTGCCCTCTGAGATATCACAAAATTGGTCCGGTATTGTCAAGCTCCTAAAAATGACTGCAGCACTCACAAACGCTCTTTATTACTCAACACAATGTAAGAATGCATTGTTTTAACATGACGCTGTATGCACTGTTTTCCCCTAATCTTGTCTATGGTAGGTCTCTGAGCAGACGTCTGCAGGGGGCTCACCATGGTGCAGGAGAAGAATGACGGGATAAACAAAGACGCAGTCCTCCCCCAAATTCAACAAAATAGACCAGCTGTAAGCACGCCGCCTGCATGACTCTCTCCCACTGTCATCTCCCACTTTACTCCATGTGCACCAATCTCAGACTCTTTGTTCTTCACAATCACGAGAGAACATGCACCGCCACATGTGCTTCAGTCTGTTTGATATTTACCAAATCACAGGATGCCATCCATCAGTGAGTCATCCTCATCCAGCTGAGAGTAAGGAGAATTTTTAAAGCAACACTTCAACATCTTGGGAAATAGGCTTATTAGCTTTTAAAAGAGACGATCAATACCAGTCTCATGTCTGTGCATGTATAAAGTATGGAGCTGGATCCTGGAGGAGATTACATTAAGACTGAGAGCTGAAGGCTAACCTGGCCCTGTCCAGTGTCCACAAGGCCTCCAGCGCCTCTACAGCTCATGAATGAAAACGTTATGTCCTGTTTATTTAATCCATACGGATATAAATGTAACTATTCCCTGACAAACAACAGTCGGACATGATGACTTCTCTGTCTTCTTTCATCATCAATACCGAGCAAATGGATACCAACCTGTGTTTGTTTAACAGTACATCACTCATCCTAAAAAACATCAGTTTAGTTTTTCGGGCAGGGTTTTGTCTGTCTCGATGGATTGGGATTGAACAGACATTAGAACAGGTTTTGCTTGCTGCAATTATTCCTCCTGTTCATACTGGCCTTTAAAAAACCCTTTTTAATGTAGTGCACTTCCAATTGACATTTTTTGGAAAGCGCCACTTTGCTGAGCTAAAACTGTCTTCCATTTAACACAGCTAACTGTCATATTCATGAAAGTCTTTCCCGAATCCATGCCTGATAATTATTGGTTGGAAAGTTGTTGTCAGTTATGTAAGATTAGGCGCATCAAATTCACTGGCATGGTATCTGAACGTTGTGAACAATCTCTTTAACACACAGACATGAGAGCGGTATTAATCCTCTACATCTACCTCCGACCAAGCTGAATAAACTTGTTTTCCAAAATGTCAAACTATTTACTTGCCCTGCTCACTTTATTCTTCCAGTTGTAACACAGATGTATTCGTTCTTCCAGCGAGAGTAATAGAAACAGCACTGCTGATATGTTCTTTTGTATGCTGACTTTCTGGTCTCACACCAGCAGCCAGCAGCAGTGTTTTTCACAGATTTAGATTCTGTTTGTGCTGGTGGCTGACCCGGGGGAGGACACAACCTTCAGTTAGCCGCTATAGCAACTCCAATTTAGCCAGTGCAAACCCCATCGCTGGCGGTTTGATCCCAGATCACCCCGACTCCAAACCGGATCAGCAACTTGTTGCTTGTTAGACCCAGCAGCATCAGTCTACTGTGACTACAGTGGCTGGCTGAATTTGAGTAGCTACGGCTGCTAACTGAAGGTTTGTCTCTGCAGCTGCTGTGCGCTCTCCTCCTGGCAGAGTCTTACAGCAGTGGGGAGGGAAGCTAAAGGACTCCAGGTTTTGCAAGCCCGCCTCATCTGTGGTCTGATAAGCCTAGTCAGAGAGCAGGGCAAGGAGGGGCTGAGTGAATGCCTGCAGCTCTACAATGAAAAAGGATTTTACCCATTTGAAATTGTAAAAACTAGGAGATCAATATGTTTTGGTCAGTGTTGATATGTTGTGGACCACCACAAATAATTCCAATTTCTGGGAAACACTGATGCAGCTCTTCACAGCTCCAAGCTTTCACATATTGGGAATCTAAATGATTTCTTTCTCACTCGCAAAAATACTCAAACTCAGCAGCTTTTTTGAAGTTGATAAACCTGGTGACGCTAAGGTAAGAATTTGCACTTCTCGAGCAGAAGTAAGATTGCAAAAAAGCACAATGCAGAAGCGCCCTAGTTGGAAAGAATAAGGTCAATTCATCATTGTTTTGCTTATTCTGTTAAGTGGTTTAAGCCTGATAATGTTAAAACTTCACCCTTGTATCATTCACTGTGAAGCCAATTTTATTAAACCGGCCCAATATCACAAGTTAGCCTCAAGGGGCCTTAAATCCATACAGCATACATCACCCTCAATCCTTTTTTACTCTATAAATGTCCTCTGAAATAGTATAGTCATTTATTTATTGTGTGTTCAACCCAAGCTTTATCTTTACAGTAATGTTTGTCTTTAAATCGACTTTTTCTTGGCAACGCGCTGATTCAGTCAAATGCTCCATTTCCTGCAATCCATCATCGTCATTTAACTTGGTGAAAGTATCATTGATTTTACGAGATTCATTATCTTATATGGTCTGAATCCTAACTAACGCTTAATTTCAGACACAGTAACAGCCCACACGCACACACTGCATGATAATTAATGGGCATCGTTGCATAACACAAATATTTGTACAACTGACCAGCAGTCAACATGCAACAGGAGACCTAAGTCTGATTAGTATACAGTACACAGTCTGGCCTGTGCTTCAGTGCATGAGCTGTTTATGCCTGATGTGCAGTGATTGCCTGATACGGAGTCTCATATGGGCCTCGTATTAATATTTAGAGCACCGCAAGTTGCCTGCTGCCATGGATTCAGACTTAACCCAATCATAGAAATCATAACCAACTTAACTTTAACAAAATTAAATCAAGGGAGAAAAAAATCAAAGCATCTCCTTTTAATTTGCCAGTGCTTTTATATATGCTGAAATCAAATATAGCTCGGCAACAGGAATATTTTTTTTTGTCAGTTTTTGTCAATTCATGCATCAGACCAGAGGCCTCATTTATGAAACTCTGTGGAGGATCCAACCTAAATGTTTGTGCAGGTACAAATAGGGCTGTGATGGTAACCACATCACTGCAATACCATGGCCATGTCATTTCCTCCACGGGGGTGAGCTCATTACCGTCATCCCCACCAATTTTTTTTTGTGAGGTCCAGCTCATTTTATTCTCTAGCACAATGCATTTGAGATCAGAGCTGTCAGACACATGCCCGGTCAGGAACACTGCCTCTGACTCAACCAAAGGCATAATGGGATTGACACAGACGACATCCAGTGTTGGATTTGTCATTATGGATTTATTTTACATCTCCAAAAAGATTCTGCATTACAAAGCTTCTGAAAGGTTGTATGATTGCAACCGATCCACCGATGGAGCGGCGAAACTGTATTTTTAGCTTTTCTAGCTTAAATTCCAGACTGTTACGTTTGTGCAAACTCACTTTCCATCCGTGGAAGTAACAGATGAGACGGTTTTTGGGGACCATTAATTAACTGACACGCACCAAGACACTTTAACCTATATTGTACATTTAGATTTTATTCTAGCGATCAGTGGTGGAAGAAGTATTCACATCCTTTAAGTAAAAATACTGATACTACAGTGTACTAAAGTGCCAGCATCAAAATGTACTTAAAATATCAAAAGTAGAAGTATTCATGATGTATTTATGTAAGCAGCATTTTACTGTTGTACAGACAGGGCTCATTTTAACCCAATAATATTCCGGTTTGTGGTTTAGTTTATAAGCGTTAAATGATAATGTTTTTCATGTTAAACCTTGACCTCAAATGTGACTATTAACTAAAGCTGTCAGCTAAATGTAGTAGAGTAAAAAGTACAATAAATGCTTTTAAAATATGTCAGAGTAAAAATGTAAAGGTACATATGTAGAAATACTCAAGTAAAGTACAAGTATCTCAAAAGTGTAGTTAGGTACAGTACTTGAGTAAATATATTTCCATCACTGCTATTGATTTTGCTGATTGGCTAACACTAGCTAACAGCAGCCATCGCAGGCACTTAGTGATCCGAATGAGTCGTGAACTGACGAACAAAGTTTCACGTTTGACAGACACACAAAACAAGACGACAGACGTCATTCAAGTCAGATCTGAAGTTATCAAAGCACTGACCTTAGCCAGTCCAAGTCCAAGTGACTCGAGTCCACAGCTCCCATGCTTTTTGTAATTGATGTTTGTCTTTCCCCTCAGTTGTCATGGGAAATGAAGATCAAGAAAAAGCTGAAGACCGTGCCTCAGTGCCTGGGCAAGTTCAGACCCGCTGTTGGCCAGTGCTGCCACCAGTGCACCCCCAACAGTCTGGTGAGTGAGCAGCGTCGAGGCTGGACAAGATTAGAGAGGAAGAAGAGGAGAGGGTTGGAAGTTACACATTCAATTGACTGACCCAACATGACAGACTAAGCTTTTCTGTGTGTGTGAATTTAACATTGCTGTTATAGATGCCCCATTCAAATGGCATCCTTCCGCTGCCTGTGAGTTTTTATATGATGGATTGGAAATGCTTTGATTCCAGCAACCAGGTCATTTGTCTCTGTCTTTTGCCTGTCATGGCGTAGAGCAAGAAGCTTGGAAAAAACTCTTCCCTTGGCTTTCAAAACCTCCTCAGTGTCAACGAGACGCATACAAGGTATTGATAATGTTCCCCGTGTTCAGGCAAACAACATACAAAATGTTCCCGTCCGTACACACTCGCTCATACACCTTCTCTGCCTCTGCATTGTGTGTTTTGTATCGCAGGTATCGAGGCTGGCTGGTGCGCAGAGTGTGCTGCGCGCTGTTTGTGAGTGGGTGCAAAGTTTACGCAAGTCCGGTCAGCAACAGACTGGAGAGAGTCTGTCAGAGCAACAGGTACCTGAGGGGAGAGAGGAGGAGGAGAGGTGCCAGGAGAGAGTAAATAAATGATAGGCACAGATACAGAAAATGAAACGGGCCCTGCAGTTCTGGAGAGAGGCAAAGAGAAAGAAGGAGGGAAGATAAGAGACACAAACAAAGATATAGAAAATGAAGGCCATCATGGGGTCTGTGCAGAGTGAATGAAGAAAAATGGGATGACTTGGGACTGTTGTCACACTTTGCCTATCTCAGTCACAGAGTCTTCAGTTTGTATCTGTTGTTTTCTCTCCTTCAGTGTAATTGAGTTGGACCTTTATGTAACCTCTTTACTCAGAGATGTTGTTGTTGTCTCACTGGAAGGCGGGTGTTTGTCTGCATGTGGCACAAAAGAGGCTTTGTGATGTGTTAACCCTGCTGTCCTGTGACCATGAGTTTCAGGGTGAAGGAGGCGCTAACAGCGGAGCATGAAGCACCGGAGGGGGGAGATAGCCGAGGGCAGCTCAACCACCTCTCGACATTCTTCCCCCTCATTAACACCTGCATCTCCTCTGGCCTCTTACGGTGCGCGTTTGTTTGTGTGTGGGCGGTGTGCAAAGGGCGAGGTTCAAAGATTGTGCTTATTGTTTATTTATTAATACATTCCTATGGCGTATTGATTTAAAGCTGCACTATTGACCCCCTTGACTTCAAAGGTAATGAGACATAGATATGTCATATAAGTACATATAGCAGATTTGATATTCAGTATCTTGATTGACCCTCAAGAGCAAATTCCTTTTGCAGAAAGGCAGCACAGAAACACAAAGACAGAACATGAAAAATAAACAACAAAAACTCACAAAAGCCTAATTTATGATAAAGGTACATCTATGTCAAACAATGAATCCGTCACTCCTCACATGCTTCCTTGTGTCCTTTCTGTTGGGCAATATATCCACGTGACAGTGAGTCAGCTCAGGGTCGACAGCAGAGGAGGCAGTAATAGTTTTCTTTTTCTTGAGGAAAAAGTAGAGGCAGAATATGCCGGTGGGCTGTGTGGCCATTAAATACAATTTTTTCACTAATATGTTCTCAAAAAGTCCAGCCATTTAAAACAAATGTCAGGTCCTGTCTTGCTTGAACTATGGACTACACTGCTCAGATAATTTCTGGTGGTGCTGCTCAATTTGGACCGTGTCCGTAGGATTTCAGAAAAGGTAGAGTGCTGACAGAACACGAATAAATCAGCCCTGAGAACAATTTTGCAAGGACATGGAGACCCTCGCTGATTATAACAACTGGGGGGGGGTAACAACACAGTCACATGATGAGCAAAGCCCAGGCATTAACATGCGTCCTGGGTGATCTGATCACATGTGGACAAAACCAACACAGAATTGATATGTTGAAGTATTCCCTGTGCAGCCACCGCCTAATACTGCTTAATCTTCTGTGTGTGGACCTCTATTGTTGTCCAAAAACAATCAAAACACATCAGTGAGTCATGCTGCTGCACTGCCTGACAATTATTTTTTCCGATATAGTGAATATGGGTTCATACACCATGCTGCAACCATAAATACTTAGTGTTTGAGTAATATGTGTTAAAAACCACAGCTTATATTCTTGACTTGTTTTTAAAGATTCATGTCTTCAGTAAGGAGAAGTGACAGCAGACAGACTGGAGAAGTTGGAATGTTTTGAGAAACAGAGAGATGCCAAAAGCCTTGGCCTTTTTATGGGATTTGTTGACAATAACAAAAGTACAGATTACTGCCAGCCTTATCCTTAAATACTACCGTACCCCAGGGCATCAGCTGCTGTCGCTGTGGAGAAGCAAAGGGGGAATCATAGCTGTAGCAAAATAAGAAACAGCACACCATAGTGCACAAAAAACTGAGCTAGAATATGGAAATAACTTGATTTATCATGAATGCGTTATCAGTTTTTATACATATGTCAATGTTTAGCTTCTTCTCACTGATAGCATCTCACAGAGTTTGGGTCTCAGTGATTAGCTTTTCTTTATCAAAATGCTCCTTTTTTATGTACTCAGCCTTGTATTATAGACTTTTTTAAATCAAAGACCAATATATTTTCTAACACAGTTGCTCATGTTTTTTTCTGATAATTAAACTGAGAAAAAGTACTGCACTCACCTAATGTCTGTGCAGAAAATAAACAGAACATTAAGAGACTCTGCTTTCTAAACCCAGTGCCAGCAGAATGGTTCATATACTGTGTTACTGACATGTAGTTTCACACATTTGTCCATATTTTTATATAACTACACAGTGTCTATGCATCGGTCAGTCATGCTCTAAAGGCGTAAACTTATCCATGCAGCAGATGTCGATCTCTCCCTGTGAAAAGGTGCAGGTTGTATTCTAAATTGAAATTGGGTGCTATGACTGTCAGGTCTAAAGAGCCTGTTCTTGTAGCTACAGACAGTAATAGAAGTTTGCAAATGTCAAAAGAAATGGTGTGGAAGCTTAAACTTTTTTTTTTCTTAAATAAACTTTTTAGGCTTTCCTTTTAGTCTCAGGAATCTCTCTCCAAAATCTGCCCCGTACTGTCTTCTACTCTCTTTCTGTCTACCTCATTTACAGCCTCGGCCTTCGTCTCTATCTACAGTTGTCACCCGAACACACACCCCTCTTTATCGCTTTCCGTTTTGCTTCTTCCCTATGTCATCAGTTTCTTTTCTCGTCCTTATCCCTCTTCTCCCCACGTTGTCTCCCTCCCATCTATCTCATTTACATGTTGTCACACTCCATCCTCACTTTCTTTGCTGAAGCTCCACTATCTATTTATTATTCCCTTGTGTACATTGTCCCTCTCTCCTGCTTATCGCCCTCATTAATTTTTTTCCCCTCTTCTTTCTATACATCTCTCCACCCACTATCCTCTCCTGGCTAGATTCCTGAGCTGGGTGAAGCTGAAGATGTTTTCATCCATGTTTGGCAGTATTCAAGTTAACCTCGACCATCTGCCAGCTTTGCACCGAGCCACGCAAGAGGTGCAAGTATCCATAAACACACATTCATATGCAGATTAAATATCCTAACATTTTTTTATTCCCAGATGATTAAATGTGCTACACCAAAAGGTGTCAACTCTTCTCGAAAAACACGGAAAGCACACTTTGTATGTACAACCCAGATACTGTGATGTTTGGCTCACACACACAAACACACTCAGGATGTGCTCAGCTGTCTAATCAGATGGTAAACATCTACACCCTCGTGTGTGTACACACTGACTAAAAAACATTTCAAGGTAAAGAAAAATATAGTATTTTTCAGTGAAGTAAAGCAGAAAACATCCAAATGTGTGATTACTTTTAACAGCTGTAAAAAAAAAAAAATACGGAAAACTTTAAGTTTCTCTTACTTGCCTTGTTATACTTGATTATTGTTGTTTTTTACCGAAGACGACACAACTCTAATTACATGGTTGGCTAAATGAATACAAGAAAATAAGTCTGAGTCATTCTGCTGTTGTTCAAGACGGGCATGAATGAATCCAGTGAACTGTGTCTTTAGTTTGGATCTCACTGAAATGCAGTCAGTTACATCTACGAAGGCAAAACCACCAGGAAATTATCCCCGTGGTGATTGTGGTCTTCGATGGCTGTCAGCTGGTTGTCACATTCAGGGTTTCTTGCACCATCTGAATCATGTCCTGTCTCCTGGATTATCTGCATATTTGAATCCTCTAAAAAAAGACTGACTGTGTATAAAATCTGTTTTGTTCTTAATTTATCCAGTTTGTCTCAATCTGTAGTTTCACCTTGTAATCTTTCATGCATTTAACACATGAAATAATATGACTCAGGACTGTCATGTTGTTCTCTCTCTCAGTGACTTTCATGTCTTCAATTGAAAAAATTGATCAATAAAAATAAATTTACATGGTGTGATTGCAACTAATAAACCAGGAACTGAGAATAGCTCAGATAGGTTTGCCCGATAGATAAAAGATTAGAAACAAAACATCTTTCAAAAGTAAACATCTTTTATTATGGCTTTAAAAGAAGCAATATTCCAACAACCTACTGCTTTTTTTATTGCTGGACCTTATTACCTTTGTTACTGTAGTGACACAATCATATCCGCAAAAGAACAATCACTTTTTATCTCTCGGCTTTGACTTCGCTTGCTTTATAATTGAGTTTGGGATAGTAACTTTCCATATTTATAATAAAAACAAACAAACAAAAGCAACTCAAAAGCCTAAAGGCCAAACACTGTATACTGTAGGAATAATTGAGCTGAGCTGACCTTGAAAAAATATATATATTATATAATCCTCTACAGTACATACAGTCACTTTATCATACTCCCCACGTAAAACGTTCATCTCTGCTTGCGTTGTCCTTAACTCTTTTACGGTGAAAAAATGTTGTAGCCCTGCTGATTTGAATCATAATGTATTTTTTGACATTCCATTCTCCTGATTCTATCTGGACCTTGATTATAATATTGATTGAATTTCAGGCCACAGAAACAATCTCTTAATCCGTGTGCCACCTCCTCACAGGCCACTATTGTTTGCCATAATGAATGACAATGTGAAGGATCCTGTTTATGTAAAGCTGCGTCTGTTCTGTAATGCAGGGATCTCTGCTGGTTTATGTGCATGTGCGTCAGAGCGTCCTGGACTACGCTCTCGTCCCGCTGGTGCTCTTCTGTCACAACCTGAGAGTCCCATACACTGTTTGTCCCCTGCACATCAACAGCTCCTTCATGAGGTACAGTCACACACACTCAAACCCACAGAGACGCACAGAAGTAAACATACAAATAATTCATGCTGACACCCTTTTTGGCAGACCTGAGCTGCTAAAATTAATTTTAAACA
The DNA here is from genome assembly GCA_903364295.1 of Serranus cabrilla. NCBI lineage: Eukaryota > Metazoa > Chordata > Actinopteri > Perciformes > Serranidae > Serranus > Serranus cabrilla. The sequence continues at coordinate 312,495 of CAFUXE010000024.1, read as the reverse complement.
CAGTGTGAAGACGCACCATGAGTTCTTGGATGAATCTTTTCTCTGCCTGAGATACAGTGTGCTCTGTTTATACTATAGATCCATCCTGCAGAAAGTAGGTGTGGTCCTACTGCCACCTTCTGCACAGACTGAGCAGGATGCTGAGAAGGACAGTCTGTACTCACCTGTCATGACCTCGGTGAGTCTGATGTGTGTCGATGGTTTAAAGAAGAGGTACGCTGTGGCAGTATTTGTGCTCATTGTAGGTATGTGAGGGTTGATGTAAGAATGAACCTCTAAATCAGCAATGAACACCCACACACAGACGTTTACTCTTCAGTGTGGCCCCCAAAGTAAGTCGTCATCATTGGCATCACTGGCTAATAGCATAAAGCCAGTTGATGCTCGCCTAAATTTTTTCTTTTTATGTTTATGTCCCCTGTGTTACAAAAACGCCCCATCATCATAACATTTAGGGCAATATCCCAGAATATATAGTTACACAGTAGCTGCCTGCACGCTGGCACCGGTTGATTGACTGGATGAATAAGGCACTAATGAATACTGCGCTGTGTTCACAGTGGTGTTTGAAAGTGTGAAACGTCAATCCTTGAAATGCTGCTGTTGAAACTGTAAAAAAGTAGGATTTTAATTTTAAAGAAGTAAATTGGTATCTGAAAAAATAAGATAATACTAAAATATCTATGAAAGTGAAAAATGAAAACAAATAATAAATTCTAAATAATTCCAGAACTGATTGAATTTCTAATTAACGTGATAAAACTGTTTTTCTTCCATTTATTGTTTTATTTGCATTGTTGTAGTTTTTTAAAGTCCAACTTCAAAACTTTAACTTTCAGCTTCAAATTTTTGTTTTTCCACTCACATTCTTACTTACATTTTCTTTTCTTCTTTGCAAATGATCCAAGCGTTTGGCCCTGATTTAGCTCCATCTTCCTCCAGCTACCCATTTATCAACTAAAGATTTGGACAGTGAAAAGCTTAATGAAATGTCCTGGAGTTCTGAGTTATTTCAGTTCATCCCCAGGGCGAACATGGATATCTGTACCATTTATGATCATCTGATAGGCATTGAGATATTTCACTACAAACCACAAATGCCAGCCTGTCTTAGATTTGAAAAGACTACATTAAAAGGCCAGAGGATCGACAAAATGAATATCTATACCAAATATTATAGCAATCCATCCAGTAGTTATTGAGATATTTAATTCTGGACCAGAGTGTCTGAACTGAAAACACTAACATTTCCATCTCTATACAGGCCGGCAGCACGGACCTCGTGGTTAATGAAGCCGCTTATTTCCACCAATAACCACAGAGACAGACTTTCTATTTCACATTAAAATGTTCTTAAATTACATTAGTTAGGTTCAATAATCCCAACCTTATGAGCTACAGAGGACTTTAAAAATCCCTTTAGGCAAATGCCCTCTCCAACCGTTAATTCAGCTTTCAGGCACATTTTTTTCTGAGTCACCAACCATAAAAACACCATCTTAGTAAAAACCTTTCCAGCCTGATGATTGGAGCAGTTCCTCATCAGCTGCGTATGTGAACCCAAAAGCAGTCTGTTTACTCGCAGATGGAAAGGACGAACTGGGCCAGGAGTGAGAAAACACGTTGCTAATGCATTTTGCTGAAAAAGCCTTCACAGGCAGCAGGTAATTATATAAAATTGCAGGGTAAGCAAAGGATACCTGTCCTTGTAATTTGGCTGTTTAGCGTATGTGCATTCGGTTCAATTCATACTCACTCACGTACACACCTTTCATTGCACTCCTCAGTGGAGTGTTATCACAGTCAGCTCCTCAATCAGAATACAACCTGTCTTTTCCCCCACTCCTTCATTCCCGACCTCTTCCCACTCTATTCATTCTCAAAATTACAAGGGGCTGAGTTTTGCTACAGAGATTGCAGCTTTAGAGTTGGCTGGAGTGACAAAGCAATGAGAAAAAAGGGTGGAGAAACCAGAAGAATGGTGGTTAGTTTGATGGTGTGAAGTTGGCAGGCCTAAGAAGGTTGTTTTTATTTTTATGGGAAGGTAATTTGTATTTTTACACCTCTGCACCCGTAAGAGCCTCGGCTGCAGGCTTTATATTCTCAGGCTTTCCGTCCATCCGTCCCATCCTCGTGAGCGCAATATCTCAAGAATGCCTGGAGGGGATTTCTGTAAATGTGGCACAAATGTTAACTTGGACTGAAAGGGTGAACTGATTAGATTTTCATGGTCAAAGTTAATGGGCGATGTGACCACACATTTGTCCCATTTGTCGTGAACATAAAAAGATCCTCATCGTCAGTATTTTTAACTACATTCAAGCAATAAATCATCCTATAACATGACCAACAGAACATTGGATCCACTCAAAATATGATCTGCTCTTTCATTTTGGCCAGAAAAGTGTGCTGTTTTTATATGAGTAACAAGTCTTTGACTATTGAATTATAAAAGCTTTTAGTCACAGTTGACTAACTTGAAGCCTTGTCAACATGCAATACATCGTGACTAAAATAAAATCTGAAAAAAGAACAACAAAACACCCTCAGTTTGCAGTTGTAGCACCTCCAGTCCGTCTCCATCCGCTCTCCTCCAGACGAGGTCTCACAGCGGCGGGGAGTGTGGCAGAGGGCTCGCCAATTCTTCCCTCATTTGTGGTCTGATAAACAGAGAGAGGGGGAGCAAGAGTGGGTGGCTGAGCAAATCAGTATGCTGAGCGCTGCTCTATAATGAAACTTAACCTCTTTAAATAGTAAATGAAGATAAAATGCTTATGTGACGTCAATGTGGATAATGTGGCGAACTGGCACAAATCTGATGAATCACTTTATTCAAATTGATTTGATTTGAGTTTTTTTTTCTTCAGATGGTGACATCATAAAATAGGACAACAAAGCACACAAAGCTTCAGTTGAAATCTTCAATAGAAGTTTTGAATATAAAAAACTACAGGCACACTGATATCTGCCAAACATCGGTATCAGTGCATGTTTGACTGCCTTTACCTTCAGCAAAAAAGGTGATATTAACCTTTTTTTTAATGTGTCAAATCAGTTTTGCACTCAATGTTGTGCTGGTTATTTGCAGTTGGACTCATTGCCCCTTTAAAACAGTTCATAGCATTTTTATAATGAGGACTTTATTCCCTCTCATAAAATGAAGGATGTGAGTGAAGAACAGTCGTTCTGTCCCTTCCTGAAGAGGGCTCCAGTGTTGGGAATCAGTTTAGTTTTTTTATTGATTTAGACTCCAAAGTACTTGTCCACCCTCGACACTTCCTCTCCCTGGATGACAGCCTGGACGGGGTGGTCCTGTTCCTCTGGTCAATCACCAGTAGCGCATTAGTTTTACTGATCTTGAGCTCCAGGTGATTGTTGTTGCACCACATGACGCAGCTCTCTATCCGTCCTCTGTACGACTTTGTACAAACAGTTTCTAAGTGGCATGTTTCCCACTGGAATCACACATGTCAATATAATGATAAACATACATGCTTTTTTTTATTCAATTCCTTCAGAGTTTCACTGCATATGTTATACGAGTGTGCACAGACATGGTGCAAACTGCAGCCTCAGTAGTTGGATGAGGCATTCTGTAACTCCGAGGTGGTAATTCCAGTTTGACCTTATTTTGGAGATTTATGTGGTCTGTATTAATGGCTCCCTCCTCTCTTTCCTGTCTTGCATCTTTTGTGCCTCTAGTACCTTCTCTGCACTCTTTCCCTAATGCAATATGCATATTTACGACATATTTTTTATCAATGAGCAACACCTGTCAATCATTAATGTCTTCAATTAAACTCAAATGACTTTATTTTCCTTCAGGAACTTCATTTGCACAGTGCATAAATGAGATAAAAACAGCAATCAGTGACAATCATAGCACAGTCAAGGTCACGATGAGTTAATAATGATACATAACATGATGAATAGAAAAGTGAAGGTACAAACGTAAGAGCGTAGAGTTAAAGCTGGAGGCTGTTATTGTACAACATTGGCTCTGTCTTTGTGTCTAGCAAGGGAGCTCTTTTCCGCGTTATATCAGCTCGCCTAAAGATGTATTTCATTTGGAGGAGTTACTGGCTTTATTAAGATCAATATTGTGCTATACAGCTCTATAAACTGGTTCAGTTTGACATTAATCTACAAGTCTACAGCTGCAGTGGAACATAAACGGGTTGTTTATGAGTGAGACAAGTAGTCTGTTTTTTTTCATTGAGCATTTATATATGTAAGCATATCGCCTGTGTGTGTGTGTGTGTG
>CAFUXE010000024.1:291840-308147 GCA_903364295.1 Serranus cabrilla | reverse complement strand
GTGTGTGTGTGTGTGTGTGTGTGAAAGCAAGCTTGTTTATTGGTTGTATTTCAATGTTAATAGACCTTTATTGTTTATGGAGTGTAGGCCTGCTCAGCTGCTGTTCAATGGTAATTGAATTTCCTTGTCTGTGAGGTGAAAACAGCACGTGGGACAAAGGAAGTACCTATGATTGACAGGAAATGTCCCCCACAGTCACTTTTTATTCCTGCTCTTTATCCTGCCTGCTACCTGCGTTTGACTTCTCCTCCCTCTGCTGCCCTCCTCACTTTCTTTCTTGCCTCTTTGTATTCTCTCCAAGGTCTGTTTCGCTATATTGCTTATGTATATTTTAAAAATGCATGAGAGGCATTTTATGTTAATTGCTCCCCCACTGCCAAGACTTTTCAGACCTTTGTCTCTGCCATGTCTCTCTCTCCTCCCTCAGCTGCTACGTGAGCTGCTACATGAGGGTCAGGCGATAAGTGTTGGTGTGTCAGCAGAGTCTGGCCGCGGTGGCCAGTGGCTGGCTCGCATCAGACAACTCATCAAAGAGAGATCTGTCCCCGATGTCAGTCTGGTCCCTGTGGGCATCTCTTACGACCGTGTGCCCAGAGCCAACACACAGGTGGATGCTGTGTAAACACACTTGCAAGCGCACACAAACACCACTTAATAAGCGCCATCTGTAACGTCCTCAGGACCAAGTGAACAGGTTTGGTTTAACGCAGAGGCTTTCAAGCTGAGATGCTCCTCCTCAGGGTGGCACAGAGGAAAAAGACTAGAGGCACAGATTCTGGGTGAGGTGAAAGGGACAAATGCATGCCGGTGTTTTAAAAGCAACAGGAAGTTAGATATTGTAGTTTAGCCCGATTATAAACACCTTAATCGGTCAAAGCTGCAGCAGAGGCTGTGACACAGTCTGACTGATGCAATTTCCATCAACAATCATTTTCCTTCATAACTCAGAGAAATCTAAACCCACAGACATGATACGCATATTTTTAGATCCAATGGCACTTACACTTACTGATGATATAAAGTATCTCTGATATCCATTTCTAATAAACCTCTATAGAGCCAGAACTAGCCTGAAAATCACAATGTTTAGAAGTTTTCTTCAGTATCAGAGTAATCCAGCAATAGTCGTCTGCACACCCACAAATTCATTGCAAACAGGAACCACTAACCAGGGAAGTACTTTTAATTATGCTAGTTTACTTAAATTATCTAACTGTGAATGTTACACCCAGAATCATTTCCACAGCTGAGCGCAGTGAGCAAGGTGACGGTCAGTCGCTCGCGCCACATTCAGTGTGGACAAGAAGGTTGATGATTGGAGTTACAAAATCCATTCCTATTAACTCATTTTATGTTGCATTAGCACTATTGTTTTTTACACAGTTTGGTCTGAGCCGGCCACAGTGGCAAACTCACACAAAACTAAATTGCCAGTGATTATCCTCCACAGTACAGCTTTGAGTCTTACTCCACAACTTTGCTCTCTTATTTCTCGCTGACCAGCAGCGGTTGATTAGTCAAGGTTTGCATTTCATATTTCAGAGGAACTGCGATTGTTATTAGTCTCCATTAGTCTTGCCCTGTGTTATCTGCACTTTGAGACAATACTGGAGAGTGGGTGTTACTCTCGGTTAATTGCCATAATAAGGTCCTCGCCTCTTCATTTTGTTCTGTCATTCACACCGAATATGCATACAATACAGAACACACAGTTCTAGTACTCATGCCAACACTCTCAGACTGGCTATTTATCTCAGAGCTCATCATAGATCCTGCTCATTAGTGGTTTGCTGCTGCAATGTCCCTCCTAAAGGCAGTGCCTTATTATGATACAATGTCTAACTCTGTATGTAACGATAGTGTGTGTGTTTGTGTGCTGCATATCCTCGTAGGTTGACCTTGGCTCTGTGTTGCAGTGGTTGTGGTCTCTTCTCTGGAGGAGACCAGAAGGAAGTGTGAGGATCCACCTCGCTCAGCCCTTTTCCCTCAAGGTACAAAGAAAGAGCTTATCACAAAGACCTGCTTCTGTTTTACAGAATAATTTCACTCCTTCCCTGATTGTTTCAGTTGAATGATTTTTAGATATATTCAGCTGAAAGTATGTCAAAAAAGACGTCTCTCTTCCCTTTATCTTTATATTTCTTGACCCTTAAATGTTGTTGTTGGATAGGCAAAGAACCGACATTGTCATAAATCTCACTCACCTTGGACGTGGACTGACTAACTCAGCTTCTACTGTCAAGAACAGGTTTTTAGATAACTGAGGTGACTTTAAAAAAACTAGACTTGATACTGACGTGGAGCAACAGATGGTACAAAGTCAATGTTAGTCATTTAGAAGCTTAGCAGCAGCATGCTCAGTTTGATCCCGAAATCCCAAAGAATCAGTGTTATATATCTTGACAGGAACATTTACTGGCATCTAATGATGCAGAGAATTTGTATTCGAAGAATCTGGTCTGGTGACGTGTAGGCTGCTGTAGTTGCATTTGGCATCAGAATATTGTCTGTGAATGTGAGTTTTAGGCGTTGTTTGGGAGTTTTGTTGTTAGCCAGAGTTTTTTTTTCTAACAGAACCAGCATTTGTGGAGAGAACAGGATCATAAATATATCCTAAAGAAATACAAAGCAGTTCAAGAGGACCAAACTGCAGCCACATAGAGTCGAATCAACATATCTTTTAAACTGTTTCAACAAAAACTGAGCATTACAGCTTTAATGAAGGCAGCATTTATTGCAGGACTGTTGTAGGTGTACCTAATAAACTGGAAACTGAGAGGAACTAGAGGTTGTTTCATGGTAGTTGTAGAGGAACGGGCTGCAGCAACAATAGTTTGAATCAAATGTTTTAATGGAAACTTTGTCTAATTTTCCTCACTTGGTTTCCCAGAGCAGTGATGTTGAATGATTTGGAGATTGTACTCTGTGGCTGACTGAGTGTGCATGTGTGCTGCTGTGTGTTTGTGTGTGCAGGAGATGTGCGAGTCGGGGAGGTGCAGAGTAGATGAATGGCTCCCTCTACAGGACCTGTTGCTGCCTGTTATCCTAAACACCAGGTAACCAAACCACCTGTGAACGTGGCTCTAAGCACGAGCGAGTGTTTACACTGTATGTGAACAAGTCACAATGGAATAGGGATTTGGATTGTGTTTTATCTAACATCTGTGAAATCAAAAAGTTAGTTCCTCTTAAACTTTGAAGATAAACTTTCCTTTAAACCTTGAATCTGGCACAGACACGATGCAAGCTCTGATGAGAGTTTTCATCCTCTTAGACTCGGTCCAATTACCATCAACATTACACAGTCTGTCAGTGAAAAAAAAGATAACAGAAAGAAAATAACATCCTCGCTCAATCTCTGCTTGGCTTCTGATGAGCAAAGTGGCTTCTCCCTTCGTGTGTTTAATTCTTCTGAGAGAGCCGGATGCAGAAAAAAACAGCACGAGTGAAATAGATGGCAAGCGATAGATGAGAAGAGGTAGAGAGTGATAGCTAGATTGGATTGTTATCAGCATGTGAGCAGTTTTAGTTCTTTGTTCTTGTCTACACCATTAACATACTCCAGTACTTAACAGTGTCCTTACACTTTCTGTTTGGCTGCTGAAGTCTCAGCTTTTGAAGCCTCTTTTTTGTTCCTGTGCATTAAAAAAACTGAGCAAATGTGAGTGCTGTTGTAATGAAAATTAAAAGTCCTCGCGTGGAAACATTTTACAGAGGAGCACACACTCCTCAGTGTATTTCTTTGAGAGGAACAATGCCACTGTCTGTTGGATTTGTGTATTAACAGAGCCAGATATGACACACACACTCTCTGATACACTGCTGCATTTCTCCCTCGCACATCCACAGCTAAAATGCATAAATAACACTTATTTTCCTCCAGTGTCACCTCAGATAAGCAGCTCATATAATGTATCTCACACGCCTCCATTTTTGATGTCGCTGCTGTTGTGTGCATCTAATGTGCCAGAGTAAAGTTATTCTATACACACGTGTGCCTTTTATTTCCCTGGTACATGGTGTTAAGTCATACTCTCATAATGGCCATTAAGAGTCTACTGGAAATACAGCTGATTTTCCTTCTTCTTAGATACAAATGTTGTAATCATTAGTGAAAACTTCATAGACTAAATATCTAGTAAACAAGCTTAGAAAAAGTGTTTGATTTCCATTGAACCCTCATTTCTTTTTGATTTAGAGTCTTTAACTTCCAAGGCAAGTTTCAATTCATTTATTTCCATCGTGCTCTTGTGGGTCGTGTGGGCGGCTGGAGCCAATAGAGAAGTAATCAGTCAGGGTAAACACCTTAAAGGGCTATTGTAGATAAGGATTATAACTTAAACTAGTTTAAGTCAGTTGAGCCGACCTAAAATAACATTATGTTAATGTTTCCTGACTCCCCTCTCTCCTCAATCACTCAAGATCTGACAGTGTGTTTGGGCGGAGGAGGATGTCGTGGCTTCTGCCTTCTTCTCCTTCTGCATCTGAACTCCGAGAGCCAACTCACCCAGAGAGAGACCTCAGCGCCGCCATCATCCTCCACCTCATCTTCTGTAAGTCCTGGATTATGTTCCCCTGCTGAATCGTAAACGAATCTCTATAAGCTTTTGTCTTAATGTCATACAATTTGTTCTGCATTATCTCTGTATGTGTGTGTATCTGTGTGTGCGTGTGTGTGTTCTCTCCTCCAGCTGCAACCTCCTGCACGGCTGTGATGTCCACCAGCCTGCTGTCCAGTCTTTTGCTGTACAGACACCGGAAGGTAAATGCATCATCTCTGTGTCGGTGTGCTCGCTGAGCAGTTTTCCCCTCTGCGCTGTCAGAGTTGAGTTCCGCCGCTGCCCCTCCAAGGATCCATCAGTACTCCAAGAGGCTCATAAACAGAATTGGTTTTCATGCTAGTTTATTAGAGTGTGACAGTGATTCTCTGAGTCATAGCCACCAGTCTCTAACTAACGTCACCAGATGGTTAATGCCCGCGACTCATTTTGGAAAACCTCTCCTTCCTTCTCCTCCGCAGGGTGTCAGTGCCTCTGCCCTGTGTCGTGACGTGTCCTGGCTCACGGAGGAACTGTTGTTCAGGAACAAAGACGTGGGTTTCGGGGGAAGTTTGGAGGACGTCGTCCACTACTCCCTCTCTCTGCTCGCCCCTCATCTCATCATAGCCGCGGCGCCGTCTAGGTTGGTTTTCTGTCTGTCGAAGAGAAAGCAAAAACAAAGAACACTGATAAGCGCTGCACAGAAAACTTGTATTCCTTATCGAAAATCCAATTTCCCTTTCGCTGAAGCCTCTGTCTCCATTACTGCCGCTGTCTCCCTTATTCTAGGAAAGACCCCTTTATTGTGCCTCGCCCCTCTCCTGCTGCCACGCTTCACCTCACCCTCCAGGCCCAGATTGTCACACACGCATTTATTTTGGAAGCTGTTGGTGGTGAGTGACTTTTCATGCATGTATTCTGAGAAGCTGACAGAACTTTTCATTTAACACTTGAGCCTAAATATCATCCTGAGACCTTACGTTCTACTGGCACCTTATTTTTCGTGGGAGTCCTTGGCCGTGGCTCCGACTGTTGGCATGTCAGTATGGAAAATCATTTCGAAACATGACATTTTTAAAGTTTAAGTACTTAATATTCTGAATGTTTAAGGCATGCTACGCTCTGAGCAGTGCCAGGGAACTGTGTACATGCAGCAGCTCTTATTTTTACCCTCTAAACATGAAAAGAAGGCAGAGCAGCTCTTGAGCTGGTTTTATCTGTTCGTTCTGTCAGTTGTTGTATGAAATTATCTCCTGATTTCCAGTTATTTAAACATGTGTGAGGTGTAGAAATTATAAATCAAGTGATGCACCTGTAAAAAGTGAGTTACTCAGCAGAATGACATGAAAGGAAACTTCAACAAAAAAACTCAGCTTGATCCCAAACCCATTTGTCTCCAGGTCTCAGTCTGTTTTGATGACTTCTGTCATTTAAAACTTATTCTAAACCCAGAAAGGCAGCAGGACTGTTAGTCTGTTTTAGACTTCATTACTTTTAGCTACATAAACTGGCAACTGACTGCAGCAATAAGATGACATGAAAATTTAATTTTATAGTTATCCTATCCATAGTATCATCACCATATGATATATTGATTCTTTGGACAATAATTCGATATTTGTAGCAATATAATATTGATTAAATATAATTCAGGGGCTGCGATTGTAATGAAATAATATCAAACTCCCATTTAATACAATCAGTTACATTTATATCAACTCAAAAAGTACAATTAAAATATGAAAACAATCTTCTTAGTAAAAAGAATAACAATAGACCTCCTTGTGTTCTCTATAAAGTGGGAATTTCAAAATAAAGGCATATCTTACAGATCATAATTATCAATGTTTTCACTTGACTTCGCTGTTATTGAGATAATTGATCATTAAATGAATACATTCAGATCGATGGATTGTTAGAAATATACACTACCCTCGCATTTGTTACTTTTAACATTGTGACTTTTTGTTTGCTTTAACAATTAAGTCCGGCTGGTGTTGTGGCATCAGGTTAGATTGTACTACAGGAACCATTTTAGTCAAACAATACCTGAACAACACTGTGGCATGTTTCTGTCAGCACGCTGTCCTGCTGCTCTTGTGGCCTCAAGGATGAGACGTGCCAAACCTTGTGCATAAAAAGCCAAAAAGCATGTTCATGTTTTCTGGCTTTAATTGCTCTCATTGATTATTGACCTTGTAATTTAAATCCACCAACAGTTGGCCTGCCGAAATGTCCCCAGCAAGACTAAACATTATTAACCCTTTAGGTGTTTTGTTGCTCAAACTTAACTCTATATATTCTATGGTTTTCTATGGTTATCTTTCTGTAACCTTCACCTCACTGCAGCTGTGCAGAACACGCGCAGACATTACAGATAGTGAGACGTTTTCACAACATTGGCATCAAACACAATACAGGGTTTTGTAAAATCGCCCAGTGTTGGCATTCTTGTTTGGAGATAGGGTTGGAAACAGCATAATGTGTGTGAGTACTATATGATCACCGTCCAATGGCGGAAAGCCTAGATGTGTTAGAAGTGTTATATCAGCTCATCCTTGAGCCAAGAGCTTTCTGTTAAATAAATTGTACTTCACTGTGTGCTATTTTATTTCTAGATATCATGCTCACAGTCAGACTGGGGTGAATCCGCAGATACTGTAGCCCTGTTCTGGCATCGTAGGTGGAGTTAAAAATAATGTGGCGTTATACAGGAAGCTACCTCGCCTGCATGAGTCATTTTCCTGCATGCCTTGTTTTGGTTGTATACAGCAGGAAGTGAAGGTGGTGGGCAGTTGGCTTTGTCCTCTGTGCTGCAAATGGATGTGAACCCAGAGTGGTAGAAAAACTGTTTGTGTAATATCCAGTGATGTAAGCTATTTATCATTTACTAAATTAAAAGTCGCAGTTTTACAATGTAGAGATACTCAGTGAAAAGTAAAAGTCCTGCATTAAAAAATGTGAAAAAAGTAATGATCCATTTCCAACATATATGATATTATTAGATAAAGATTATCGATGTTTATCCCTTTATTGTTGCAGGAAAAAAATTATGAGTCTGTTTTGAGTCTGATTCTGCAGAGTAACCAGGAACTGAATTTTTTCAAATAGTGTTGTGGAATAGAAAGTAACATATTTGCCCCTGAATTGAAATATAAACTAGCAGAAAATGGAAATACTCAATAAGTAGCTCAAAAAGTACTTAAGTAGATGTACTTTCCACCATGTGGTAATATTGTATCAAATCAATGGTCTGATTTAACCCCACTAACATATTTAACATTCAATGAGTTCATGTTACTGCTCAAAATATTGTTATGCACTGAATGTCATCTGAATAAAAAACAAACACTTTCATAATATTGTTTAGGAAAATTACAGTTAATTTGGATATTGTGCAAAATGAAAATATACACTTTTTGTTTATACAAATTGCAGCTTTTATCCCAATTACAAGCCACATTAGTACTTAGCAGCTTATCTGTCGTCCTTTGAATCTCATGTCAAGTAAACATTAACTCGTATCGCTCCATCTATTAAAACTGCATAGGCAGAGTTCTGTGCTTTTGACTAAGGACCCAGGACCCCAATGCATTGGTGTTTTTAAAAAGTACAAACAGAAAACAATCATATGAAAAAAAGAGTGAGAAATTACAAAGAACATACCTCTGCACAGGATAACTTGAACTCAAATCTCCTCCAGCCTCCATAATGGTTTGTACTCAGAACTTTTCTTCCAGGTTTGATTTTGTGAATTTTGTGACTCTGCTTCGGGACACAAACAGTCTGGATGTCAGGACTTTCCCACCAGCACTTGAAAGCAGGATATCAGGGATAAAAAGTATAAATAAAGAGATAACACTTGTGTATATGGCGGAAATCCTCAGTTCTGCTTATCAGCAAAATCTCATCAACTGATCCCTCAAAGACTGTTTTCAGTGTCCAAAATCTTTCAGGCAAACAGGAACATTTAGAGATGCTGAGATACAGTCCAAAACCTGCTTTCTTTGGACGATATCAAACAGCAGGTTTCTCACAGTTTGTTTATAGAATTAGAGGCGATAATCAGATGTTTATCTGTGTGTGTGTTTGTTGTTAGCGTGTGCGGTGTCGGCCATGCTGTGTGAGGTGGTCGGCAGCGGTGTCAGCAGCAGGGTGAGGAGTGACGGCGTGGACGGAGATCAGGTCAACAGTGACATGGAGTTTGATGTGGTGCTCTGCCAGTCCGAGCTGACAGAGAGAGCCCTGCAGCTCTGCCATCTCCTGCCTCCGGGCTTCATGCCAGTGAGTATGAATTCATATCACACACGCACACACACGCACCCTGTGTGTCTCATTCAATGGATGTTTAATGGAGCTGAACAGCCATTCATCCTGCTCTGCTGCCTCTATCTCAGGCAGAGAGGGGTTTTGAATTGTGTGCGTGTGTGTGTGTGTGTACGTGCTCCATCAGACTGACTTAAAGGGCTCCGAATCTGAGCCAGAAATACGGTTCCTTTCTCTGTTTGCTCAGCTTTCATTTCGGCAGCTGCTCTTTCTTGTCTGTTCTGCTCGCAGCCATGTTTCTCACCCCATTTCTCACCGAAAAATATCGCTCTTGGTCTCATCTTCCTGCTGGCCATCTTTCATTCTCCTCCTCTGATCTGTGCTGCGTCTGTACTCCACACCTCATGCTCTCTGTCAGTTGTCTCCTGCTGAACTTCAGATGTGACGTGCTGTAGCCGTTTCTGCCTCCAACCTTCCTTTACCTTTGAGTTCATTCTCTCTCTCTCTCTGTGTTTCTCTCTTCTTTTTCACTCACCCCTTTTTCCGACTCCCTTACTCTTCTCTCTCTCATTTTTTCACAATTCCAATGGCTTTATGAAGTGTTAGGTTATGTGTCGGTCATATTGCCAACAAAGCAAAAAGTCACATACAAACAACAGAATACAAATAATAGCATGAAATCAAAGAGGAAAGAATGTGTCCAACAAGATTTTTTTGCTTTGTGATATGCAGGAACATATTCCCCTGACACTTCTATTGGAGTGCAGAGTGGTTTGAATTAGTCCTTTGGGAGGGTAAGAAAGTTTCTCTCTCTCTCTGCAGCCCTGTCAGTCGTCCCAGAGTTTCGCTCTGGATGCAGTTGACAGCCTGGTACGCTGTGGCATCCTGATCATGGAAGAAGTAAGATGGATTTTTTAGCAGCTTTCTCTCTAAATGGCTACATCATGTTCCCACTCTGCCTATTCATCACCAAAACAGCCGACAGACACAGACACAGTTAGAGGCCAGCTGGTAAACACGGTGGAGCATGTGGCAGCTAAAGAGCCACATATTCTTTCTCAGGCGTCGGTGGACACGGAAAACACAGTTTAAAGGAAGTGAGATTAACCAGGTGGTCAGACACACAAGTCCTAATGAAAGATAATGTTTCTGTAAGTTCTGAATGTGTATAGTAAACTATTGTTTCCACCTTGTTGAGCAGAATAAAAAAGGACATAAATTAAAACGAACAGTACTTTAATCAGACAGAAAAGTAATCATGAACTAATTAATACATGTACAGATTCCTATTTTCTCTTATATGGGAATTTGGTGTTTACTCTTTATTATGAATCAGCTGGTATTAAAGTTAATAGAATACTTAGAAAACGTATTAGTCTGTTGGTATTTGTCACTTATAATCAATACAATTAATTTCACTTTGCTTTGTCTGCATATTCTGCATTAGTGTCGGATGTAAAAGCAGCTCATGATATATATACTGTTTGAATCTGCTGCATCAGTTTGAAAGAGTAAGAGCTCTATAATGTGCAGCTGCCACGCTAAAATAAATGGGAGGCACTGAGAGGTAAAATAAATGCATTAACTTATGAATTCACACTTTAAATATTGTGCCTGCCTTCCTGTAATGCCTCATATGCAGCAACAGTGCTGCTTTTTGCTGTAATATTTTTTCACAGGCTTCCTAGTAGGAAGCAGGCGAGATCTGTTTGTGCCGTGGTTGAGTCAAAGACACAAACAGCCAGTTTAAAGGGAACGTGCACAAAGATTCAAACTATCAGATTTTTAAGTCCATCACAGACAGAGAGAGTTCCAGCGTGACGTGCTGCTGTCTGTTTTACCCTCCATCACGTGTAGATTCCCAGAGACGTTCCCATCTGTGATTTCTGGAAGAGGGAGGGCGCTCTGGCCTGGACCACCACTGATGACCCTTATCACAGCGACTCTGACTGTGACATGGAGGAGCAGGACCTGCGTTCCTACAAGGTACAGAAGAGCGCTGCTGGGCCCCTCTGCCCTCCTCATTTACATTAGAGAAGCGTCAGAGGCTTTATGAAGGGAAAATGTTACATCCTGCTTGCCTACAAAAGACGCCTGCCTACAGGGCACGAGCAAAAAGCCAGAAACACGACATGAAAAAGAACTTTGAAGTAACTAAATCTCCATTACAAAAGCACCTCCACATGTGAGTTGTGTAGTTTGAATGTCAATTTGCTGTCTGTGTCGTCTTTAAGAGAAGCCCGACTGTCATGGCTGCTACATGTGAACTGCTCAAAGCAACATGATGAAGCTTACCAACTTCCTGAGGGACCAAACAGCCGCCGCTCAGAGTGCAGCTGCCTCAGTCATAAACACTGCAAAGAGACTTTGAGGTGCCTCAAGAATCAGAACACGTTAAAGTGCATCAAGAGAGCGCAACAATCACAGCGCTGTGACAGGGACAGACACACATGGCTCATGGAAAAGGTTATTTTCTCTAAACTTTAATGTGTCGAAATGCAATAAAAAAGGGTTGCCTCATACCCTTTTTCCACCAACATGTAACATGTTGCATACTGGTTCATGAACCTATTTTTAAAATGTAAAGCGCCTTTAAGGTAAAAATAAAATGGGTTGGAAACTGAAGAGTTGGTTTCCAGCCTGAACCAAAAATAGCCAATTTTCAGTGGTGCAGTGGGCACGACACATTCTGCAGGTTGGAAAGAAAGGATGCATACTAAGAACAGTGTTCTCTACGTCTTCTTATCATTTGTAGTCGCTTCGTGCTTGTTTTTTTTAAAAAAACAACAGAACAAAAACTTGCAAGTGTGAAGTGCAGTCAAAACTGATGAAAAACAGGCTGTTTCAAGTTCAAAGGGATCCTGAAACTGAAAATACATGTTGCTGCAGTAAATGTTAAACCTTGATGTGAGTGTTCTGACTGAACTTGACACACTAATGAAAAAGATCAGCAGTCCACACCCTAAATATTGCATGCTCTGAAGTAAAAAGTGATCGAGCCTTCAAAGTTATTGTCCAGTAAACATCCATCTGAGCAGCTTTACATTCAGCTAGAGGGTCAAACAACAGACAAACATGCATCATCCCAAAACCCATTCATTCTATGGACATGAAATTATCAGCATGTTGTATTTTAAGTTAAAATTATCTATTGATAATTACAATCATATTAACATTGTTATGTTTTTGTACTTAGACCACTCAGCCACACGCAGGGATTTGGCCGAGTCCACAAACCTTTTTAAGGAACAGAAAACAAAATTCTGCTGATGTCAGATGTCTGTTGAATTGTCATTTTGGTAACTCTGCATGCTTTTTTACCTTGTTAAACAAATGTTCGTTTTATGGGCAGCTTTTCACCAAGAAGCTCATCAATATTCAGTGTGTGGATGTGTGTTTTCTGTGCTGCTTTCATACCCAACTGAAGTTGGATCCACTCTCTATCATCTTTCTTGCTTAAATGGAAAAAGGCGTTTTGTGACACACCGTTTTTATCAGAACATTCTAAGAACCCTGTAACAGTAAACTGCACAGCAAACATCTAAATAAGTTTCTGCTTGCGCCCTAAGGTAGTCGACTTACTGGCCCAGTAAGACCACTACTCCCACCTCCACACTGGTCCAAACTCCTCTCTCTGACTTCAGCTTTGTCCACTGAGGAGCCACTGTTCTTACAGCTTTACTCTTCTACTCTAATCTTTTAAGTTTTTTACTTACTCATCCTCTCCCGGTGCCTCTGCTCCGCTGCCCTCAGGTCGAGTCCTGAACAAGGACAGAAAACTCCTCCATACCCAAACAATGTAAAATACTCCCTCACCTCTGCTGCCTGTTATAACGTAGCCCGGCTAAATCCACTTCAGGTGGTCTCACGAAGCACACTGGCAGCAATCCAGATAACTAATTCTCAAGGAGAAGCCCGGTCTTGTGTGGGCTCAAACTTTAAAGTTTTATACCCAAACAACTGAAATTTAAAATATTACGTTTGTTCACCCTACATGTACAACTTTGTTTTTCCAAAGGCGCTTACATGTCTCATTATTTTTTGTGTTTTTGTATATTTTAAGTATAAGACACTTTAATATTGCTTCTTGGGCAGCAGGGATGTTTATGGTTGTAGGCAAATCCTTAAATATTAATGTATAACCTGCACCTTAAAAATAACCATAGTACTTTTTAAAGAATTGGCTGATATATTAGTGTTACTATTTTAACTTGCTTCTACATTTTTTAGAGCCACTTATTCAAATAAATTTTTTTAAATCAGCTTATTTAGATTAGC
The DNA here is from genome assembly GCA_903364295.1 of Serranus cabrilla. Lineage (NCBI taxonomy): Eukaryota > Metazoa > Chordata > Actinopteri > Perciformes > Serranidae > Serranus > Serranus cabrilla. The sequence continues at coordinate 295,065 of CAFUXE010000024.1, read as the reverse complement.
TTAATATTATGTTACGAGCGCATTTCATCCACTTGCACATTCAATCTAGGAGTCTTTGTTTTGCCGAGCAGCCTCTCTGACCTGATGTGTTTTAACTCCTCACACCACAAACAGCAGCTCTGACTGCACCGCTCTCTCTTTTCTCTCCAAAGTCTAAAGTTCTGCTGTGTGTTGAAGCTTTTAAGTCCTGCACATCCAGTTAATGATTGTTTGAACACAGATTGGATTATCCTAATTGACTAAATGGCGACTGCTTATTGAAAAATTGAATGAGCTTCATTCCAAATGTCATGCTGAATGAACCGCCACTTTGGCAGAAAATCTGGATATTTACTGTATTTTTAAGCACAAAATGAGTGCCGCTGAGGAATGATTAATAAAAAAAAGGCTGATAAGTCTGATTAGTTTATTCCACTAGGATGAGTTTAAACGGGTAGATAAGAGATTATTCTTTATCTTCTCCAGCCTGTCCAGTATGCTGTACTGATATGAGCTCTAATGGTTTTGTACAGTTGTGTAATGATCGGGGAAGAAAGCCAATTTTACTGGACCAGCTTCCCTCTACCATATAAACTCTGCCCCTATATATTTTCATATTACATTATTATAAAAGCCCTACACACAACTTTTGTTCAACTATTTATAAAGTGATTTAATGAGCCCCCAGTGTAATGGCCTCCCTCATTACCAGATGAAACCATGAATAAAACGCTTTTCTGAGGTAAGAGTAGAAAAGCTGCACAGAGCTCAGCGCCATCAAACAACTGTGATGACTTTGACTCGTCAGTCTGACCCGGGCTCGTTACTCCACATCACAGACACTCCTCAGGGGCTGATTGGAAGCAAATCCCTGCAGCCAGAAATCCTTTCTGGAAGAGTGGAGGCAGTCAGAGCAGCAGATGAACGTCTTTTGGAACGAGATGCAGAATAATCCACATACTTTTGGCCAGTAGTACGGCTGCACAGTTAATCAATTACATGAACATGATCAACTGCAGTATTGACGTTTAAAATGCACACTAGCCAGCCACCAGGGGGCGATCCACATGTTTTGGCTTTAACTTTTGGAGCGCCATCATGCCGCTGTGAGCACCCTGCAGCGACCGCCGGAGGAAAACTTTTCTGGATGTTGTGGCTGAGGTCCAGATAGAGGTGTCATATAAAACAGAACAGACAGCACTGAATTTAGTCTTATGTAATTCAAAGCTTTGTTAATTAGCGGGAATTTAGCACAACATGAACATGAAAGCAGTGCTCTGTTGATTCAATCTGGGGGACAAAGTTTTGGTACGCTTTTATTGTTTTGGTGCCTCTGGCAGCATCTCTTTGTCTTATTTTGAGACAAACATTTGTACAAAAGCAGAAATGTAGCACAACATGGAAGTGAGAAAAGTGCAATAAAAATATGTCCCTAAAATCAATATATTATCGTGATTTCAATGTTGATTAAGATAAATAATTGTCTTTATCATTTTGGCCATAATCATGCAATCCTACCATGCAGTGTACAATCATTTCAGTTTGACAGCTTTCTGTTGAGTTCTGGTTCAAGGTGCAAGGTTTAATTTATTCATCCACAAAATCATGGAAATTACAGTTCTCTGATCCTAATCAACCAGCGCTGATTGCAGGAAAGATAAAAATAACAAATTCTACAATAAAAACTGTTACAGAACGAGAGGCGGAGGGTGCCGAAGGATGATTTATAACAACAGCATTAAAAAAGTTGGATAGAAATGAATTAAAATTAGAGTTTATGTCCCTCTCACACATTTGTGGTTTTACTGTTGTATCCACTGTGAATAAAATAAAAGAGCAACATTAAGGAAATAAAATAGGAAAATCCTCTGAACACATTGGGTGATTCTCGTCTTTATTGGCACTTTTCATCATGTTTTGTTTGGTGTTTCAGTTGTTTTGCTACAGTTTATGAACAGTGTCTTCACTCCACAGCACACAGACAAAGATGAAGGTTTCCGTTTACATAAACATAAAAACATGAATATTTCACTGCATAATATACAATACAAACCTGGGATTTGAACCTGCGACGCCCACATAGGCGTCCTTTCCTAAAGCCTCTGTGTCCTGCAGCTGAATGTCTTCCTGGGGCCGACTGACAGAGACTTCTCACAGTGCTCATTGTAGCGGAAAATTATCTTTCAATCCTTCTCTCCCCCTCCATCCTCATTTTGTCCTCCCCGACCACTCCTGCTCCGTATCTGTCCACTTTTCTAGATAACCCAGCCGAGTCAGTGTCCAGAGATGCTCTTCTTCCTCTGCAGCATGCTGGCCGGTCGTCTGAGGACGCTGTGCTGGACCATCACCGGGCTGGACCTGCTCCTACACACACCTCTGCCAGGTGTGTGTGTGTGTGTGTGCATGGAGACGTGTAACTGGTTGAATATGTTTTTGTGTTAACTTTGTGAGACATCACATGTTGTTTTTCAAAAAACATGAATAGCTTGTGCAGTATTTCCACATTAAGTCAAAATGAATGCTGATGGTGTTCTTCATGTCTCTGATATTTATGTTACACTCGAAGCCATTTGAACTGCCCCACCAGTCATAAATATACATTACGGCAGCATGTCACTGAACCATAAAAAGCCCATATATATCCTGTATTTTAGCTGACTGCCCTCACTTTGCTCTGCGTGCAACGACTGACTCTGTTTTCATGTGTTTCTTGCTGCAGAGGCAGAGTTTGTGGCTCAGGTACACTCCCATCTGTGTGACACGGCAAATAATCAGAAACAGCACTATGGTGAGCTCAGCCTGACATCCCCTCCCTGGAACAGACACTCACAGACTCACACACACACACACACATACACACAAATCTTCCATTTCTTTGTGTCGTAACCTTAAAAACGTGTCACCTTGCCTTTTCCCTCTGATTCAGTGTGTGATCCCCCCTCCTCCTTTTCCTTTCACATCACATGCTCTGCTCTTTCTATAAAATATATAGGAAAATCGGAAACTACCCAAACGACACCCCTCAATAATGCACAGTATAAAAATCCCATCAGTTCCACTGGTAATGGCTTTGTTCTGTTATCCCGACCTGGTTTTTCTATATTGGATATCTGTCTGTTCTTTTGATTCATGTGTGCCTTTGTGCCGTATCTCACAGAGAGCTGCGCAGAGGAGGCTGCACACACTGCAGTTAGATCACTAATAGACCTGGGGGTGAGTGACAGCCTCTACGTGTGTGTGTGTGTG